>CM021110.1:413816455-414416455 GCA_007115665.2 Sequoiadendron giganteum | reverse complement strand
TCATCTATAAAAATAGTCATGTAAGCTCATTTTAATTGGACAAGGCTATTGTTTTCAATATTCTGATTCTAGACACATGTTGTCGTTTTTCCTATTAGAAAAGCTCCAAGAAGCGAACTACCCCCTAGTGACCTTGTACTCTAACTCTTGCTAGACAAAACTACTGCTAAGGATAACCCTCAAATCATCAAGCCATGATGAGATCCTTGTCACTCCAAGGAGATGATGCAATCTAAACGCAATGGTGAGGTGTGTGCATGATGCCAATGAAAAGATGGATATGTAGAATGAATCCTAATAGACGAGAGAGCCAAAGAAAAGCACAAACAATGCCTATTTGTCAGGTTTTCACCATTTGTTTTTATTGCACTTTCTCCTGATTTTGTGATTTTTTCTTTTTTTGCTATTACCAACACGCTTGTTTGCCAGGTTTTCATCAAGGCAAAATTTATTTATTTATTTTTATTTTTTTTCAGGACTTTTTATATTTTTTTTGATATTTTCTCAAGTGTAGAACCTCTTCAGATGAATTTTTTTGGTTGGATCTTCGAACAGGTCCCCTTCTGCTATTGACAACTGATATGCCCCTGATCCGTATCCTGCAATGATAATGAAAGGGCCCAACCAATTAAGTTCGAACTTGCCTTCCTTTTCCCAATCCTGTTGATTTCGAGGGTTTTCTCTAAGAACCAAATCACCTACCTAAAAATTTTGTGGTTTGACTCTGTGATTGTAGCTACGGGACATAATTTGTTGATATCCCTTTAGGTGATTAATTGCAGTTTGACGTCGTTCATCAAGTAGTTCTAACTCTTGCAATCTTGATACTTGATAATCTTCATCATTGATTAACCCTTTGAGTGATACTCGAAGTGAAGGAATCTCAACTTCCAGTGGTAGAATAGCATCTGCTCCATAGCCAAAGCATAAGGAGTAGCTCTTGTCGGTGTGTGAATGCTTGTTTTGTAGGCCCATAATGCTAGATTCAATTGGAGATTCCAATCACTACCTGCTTCATTCACTATTTTCTTCAAAATCTTTAGAATTTTATTTTTTTAAGCTTCGGCTTGACCATTCCCTTGTGGATAATAAGGTGTAGACAACCTATGTTGGATGTGAAATCTTTCACATAGTTCATCAGTATCCTGATTTTTAAAGGGTCTAACATTGTCTGTCATAATGGAGTTGGGAATGCCATATCTGCAAATGATATAATTTATGATGAATGAGAAGATTTGTTTGCCCGTAACAGTTGTCAAAGGAACAACTTCAATCCACTTAGTGAAATACTCAGTGGTTGTAATATAAATTTATGTCTATTTGAAGACGATGGGTGTATCTTGCCAGCCAAGTCCAATCCCCACCAAGCGAAAGGCCATGTTTTCGTGAAGGGTTTTAATTCTTGAGTAGGAGCGTAAATGAGATTCCCATGAATCTGACATTTTGTACATTTCTTCACAAAGGTGAATGATTCTTTCTCCATGGTCAGCCAGTGGTACCCTAATCTTACAAGTTTCTTTGCTAAGGTTAGTCCACTTGAATGTGTCCCACAAATTCCACCATGGACCTCTTGTAAGGCCTTTTTCGATTCATCGTGTTCAAGACATCTAAGGAGGGTACCATCCAGACCATGCCGATATAAGATGTTAGCAATTAAGGTGTAATAGGATGATTGACGAATGAAAGTTCTTTTTTGATTCCTAAACAAGTCTATGGGTAAAATAGTATCTTTTAGCTAAGTGTAAATTTGGCCGTATAAGGAATATTCAGAACTCGTCAGATGGAAAATTATTTGAGTTTCAGGATTTTCATGAGTGGAAGAAAACAATTGTTCCACCTGGAAATCATACCATTTTTTATTCTCTGTCAACTGGAGTAGAGAGGTGATTGTAGCCATAGCGGCTGCTCCCTTATTATCAATGTGTGGAATCTGTATGAACTTTATATTAATAAAGTATTTCTTGAGATCTTCCACCATTCTTTTTCTAGGTATCAACTTGTCATCTTTAGTGTTATATTTGTCATTGATTTGATTTATAACAAGTTGCGAATCACCAAAAACTTGAAGTTCTACAATTTTCAAGTCTATTGCAATTCTTATGCCGATTATCAATGCCTCATACTTAGCTATGTTTTTTGTGCAAGGAAACATTAGCCGATAAGATTTTGGGATTGTATGTCCTTGAGGTGTAATAAAAAGAATTCCCACTCCTAAACCATGTTGAGTGTAAGAACCATCAAAGTAGATTGACCATGACTGCCGGATATATGTTGTGAACACGTCGACATCAGGAAAATCAACATGTATTGGGTGTTCTGCTGGTATTGGTGCTTTTGGTAAGTGATCTAAAATTACTTGTCCCTTTATAGCTTTTTGATCCACATAATGAATATAAAATTTTCTTAGGATCATAACCCATTTAGCTACGCTACCAATTAAGGTTTCCTTACTTAGAAGATATTTGAGTGGGTCAATCTTAGCCACAAGCTTTACTATATGAGTTAGCATGTAAAGTCGTAACTTTTGAGAAGTGAACACCACTGGTAAACAAGCTTTTTCAATGAAGGTATAATTTTTCTCATGACTTGTTAAGGTTTGGCTGATGTAATAAATGGCTCGTTCTTTTCTTGAGTTGTCTTCTTGTGCCAATAATGCTCCTAAAAACACTTCTATGGCAGCAATATATTATATGAGAGGCGCACCTTGTACTGGTGGAATCAACACTGGTGCATTCATGAGATACTGATTTATCTGATCAAATGTTGCTTCGCATTTGTACTCCCACTTGAATGGAACATTCTTGTGTAAGAGATGTGTAAATGGTAAACTTTTATCAGCCAGTTGAGAAATGAATCTTTGAATGGATTGTAACCATCCCTGCAAAGAGCATAGTTGATTAATATTCCTTGGTGGTGGCATATCAATAATAGCTTGTACCCTAGTTAGATCCACTTCAATTCCCTTTTCTGATACAATGTAAACTAATAGCTTCCCAGATTTTACTCCAAAGGCACATTTCTTTGGATTAAGTCTTACTTTGAATTGTTCCATTCTTTTGAAGATTTTAGATAAGATATCGATGTGTCCTTCTCTAGTGTTAGACTTAGCAAGAAGATCATCAACATAATCCTCCATGAATGTATGCATCATATCATGAAAAATTATTGTCATTGCTCATTGGTATGTATCTCCTACATTTTTCAATCCAAATGGCATTACGTTGCAGCAATAGGTACCCCAAGGACATGTGAATGTTGTTTTATCCTGATCTTCTGGTGCAAACTTTATTTGGTTGTATCCTGAAAATCCATCCAACAATGAGTACATTGCATGTCCAGCAGTTAAATCCACAATCATATCAATGTTTGGTAAGGGGAAATCATCTTTGGGACATGCTTTGTTCAAATCTCTAAAATTTGTACAAATTATAATCCTTCTGTCTGGCTTTGAAACATGCACAATATTAGAGATCCATTCCACATAGTCCATGGACCGGATGAATCCAACGTCTAAAAGTTTCTTTAATTCCTCTTTAACCAAAAACGCAACATGTGGGTGCATTTTTCTGAGTTTCTATTTTACAGGCTTTGCCCTTGGTGTAATAGATAAATGATGCATGATGAGATCAGGATCCAATCTAGGCATATCTGCATAGGACCATGCAAAATTGATTTGATTATCTTTGAGAAATTTTGTGAATCTAGGTACTTCTTCATGTCTGTTAGAGATGCAGCCAATTACAAAACTTTAGGCTTTTCTGTAGTACCTATATTGAGTGCCTCTGTTGGTTTGATTAGAATGGAAGATCTTTCCTGATAACTCTTCGGAAGAGTGTCAAGTTTCCCATCCTCTGGCACCTCTGAAAGGTTTTCACCATTGGATACACTTTTTATTTTTCTCTTTTTCTTGATCTAATACTGCCTTTGTTATGTTTTCACCATTAGATCTTCCTTTCATTTTTCTTTTTTCTTGGTCTAATACTACCTTTGTTAGGTTTTCACCATTAGATCTTTCTTTTTTATTATTTATTTCATAGTTGAGAAACTTGGCACTTTCCTATCGAAAAATCTGATCTTGTGATTCCCCGGTGGAACTTGTTTCGGGATGGGATGAACAAAGAAAGATTATTATGGTTTCATCATTTGGAAAAGTTGGAACATCAATGGGTGTGACTTGTTCACAAACAATGAGTTTTGGATGAACCAAAGGTAATGGATCATTAGGATGAGTAAGGTCATTGGCCGTTAGAGTCATGATGTTCTTTTCAATGTTATTATGGGAGAAGTCTAAGATGGTATCTTCCTCAAAATGATCTATCTCACTTCGAATGGAATTGGTCTCACTAGAATCATGATCGCTTTGTAGGACGTAATCAAGCAGAGGTCTTGAGATTTCCCCTTGTAAGAAGGCAGGTGAAAATTTGTGTATGACATCCACCGTTTTCTCTGAGATGAAAGTATCATCAGAGAAGTCATCCCATTCATATTCATTGGCGTCTGTTTCAGAATTATCTGCTTGAATTCTCATAATTGATTCAGCTAACTCCTCATTAGTTGGCATTTTTGTTACTTCTTCCTTACTATCTTCACCATACCCTAACCCAGTCTTATCTTTTGGGTGCATTTTTTTCAATTGGATAGGTTCAACAATACCCTCTTTCCTTTTACCTAGAGGGCCATTTCCTTCATAACCCATTTGTTGCATGATAGCATAACCCTTTCCATATTGTTTTGTGGGTAACTTGATATGTTGTACGGATTCTTCTTCATCTTTATAGAGCCAATCAAAAATAGCTCTATCTTCTACTTCATTTTCTTTGATAAATATCCCATTAAACTTGGTGATGGGGGCTAAAGTTGAGGCTAAAACTACTGCAGCCTATTGTGTAGGTGTTGACGGCTGACCACGGGATCTTCGGGATAGGGGTAGATTAGAGAGAGATAAAGAATATTCTCCCACCCCATTATCTTTCAATTTTAACTTGGTGCCAAAATTTCTTATCATTTCTTGTGCTTGTTCTTTGTATTTGGAGGTAGAGATGGCCAAGGCCTCTCTATTATGTGGGATGCTTGTGTCCTGAGTTTCTCTTAGGTTAGAACAAGTTTGACTGCTAATGTGTTCAGTGGGTATTGTTACTTCTTGTCCATCATATGGAAACTTCCAACATTGATGATAAGTAGTCAGAATAGCTTGCATGTCAAGGATCCATGGACGACCCAATAGTATGTTATAGGTTAGATCCCGATCGAGAACGTGACAAAAGGTATTCTTCACAATAGGTCCCACTCTGATTGGTAGCATGATGAGACCTTTGGAAGTCCTTTCCTCATCATCATAGGCCTTAATTGTAATTTTTCTCCATGGATCTATTGAGTCTGTTGAATATCCCAAATCTAGGACCAATTTCAAAGTAAAAGTGTTTAATCTGGCTCCCCCATCTATGAGAACACATCTAATGTGGGCTTTTTGAACCGTGACTTCTAAATAGAGTGATGAATTATGTGGATGGGTTATGGATGAATCATCTTTTTCAAAAAAAGATAAACATGTGTAGGAGGACAAGTGTCCCACCATGGCTTGAAATTTATTGATATCCAAATTAGGGGATATAGTTGTATCAACAAGGGCCTTTTCTAGAATGTCCTTATGTGCAGGTGATAACTTTAAAAGTTCCAAGATAGAAATTTGGGCTGATGTTTTTCACAGTTGATCAACCAAATTGTATTGACTTGGAGGGGGAATTGTTGCTTTAGATGAGCTTCCTTTGACAATGATTTTGGCTTGTCCCCTTGTTGTAGCATGGACCTCTCGATATTCTTGCTTACCTTTGATTCAGATAGCATTGATTTGAGGACCGCCAGTATAGATATGATTGATAATGATGTTGTAGATATTATTAACATTCTTGCCCTTGTCACCTAAGGATTCCCCTTTTTGATAATTAGGGAGCAGATTCTTGAATGCTTGATGGTCATTATTAACATTATATCCCTCAACTGTCATGGTATGGTTATCAATCAAATCCTGAACAATATTCTTTAACCCTTGGCAATTGTTTGTCTTATGACCTTTGCACCTATGATAATCACAGAAGTGTGAGTCATTCCACGATGATGGTTTTACTCGAGGCTCATAGTATCTTTGTGGTGGCAATGTAATAGCGTTTTGATTCCATAATTCTTTGAGAATGGATTCCAAAGATTTTCCCAAGGGAGTGAAACTCCGTCGACTCGAAAAATATGACGATTTGGGCATGTTTGAGTTTTGATTGTTGCCAAAATTATTTCCACGATTGTGAGTTGTGTTTCCTTGATTTGAAACATTGCCTTGGGTGCTATAATTTCTAGTATTATTGCTATGTTGAACACCTGACACATTAAAGATGGTAGGCGTTGTATTCACGTTGTTAGCACCTACTACCCCATCATTCACAACATTTTTATTTTGAGTCCAAAATTGTGACTTGTCATTATTGTGATTATGGTTGTTGTATGAATTTGAACTCTCTTATCAATTTTTAGAGCCCCATGCTTGATCAACACACCTTCGATAGTAATTGCATTTTCAATCAATTTTTCAAATGATTGAGGATAGTGAAATTTTAGTCTATAACTCATTTCTTGATTAAGACTATCGATGACGATCTCCATCTTTTCCTTTTCAGGAAGAGGACGAGAGTATCTAGCAAACACCATTCTCCACCTTTGCAAAAATGTAGTGAAATATTCCCCTACTTTTTGTTTTACCTTAAAAAGATCAAGCATGGTTATTTGGTGTTGGATGTTGTAAGAGTATTGTGATATAAACTTATTTATCAACTCTTCAAAGGTTTTGATGGGGGGAGAGATCTTTAAAAGCCACTACATGGATTGTCCACCCAGACTTTGTGGAAACAATTGCATTAAGTAGGTATCATCATGAGCAAATTCTAACCTCATATTTCAAAAATTCCTTACATGCTCAATGGGGTCAATTTTCCCATTATACCTATCAAACTTAGGGATTTCGCAATGTTTTGGAAAAGGAATCATTCGAAGACTCCTATCGAATGGATAAGGACATATTTCATCCAAAACATACTTCTTTGTTGCTCCCCCTTGCATTTCTTTTATTTTCCCTTGTAATTCCTTGATCTGTTGAGTAAGGGCACTAAAATCATTAAGAGGGGTTTCAATATTTTCTTTAATCCCTTCTGTGTCAAAATCGGCAAGTAACTTAGCTCCTTGATTAGCTAAAGAAAGAAAGTATCTTTCCTTGTTTCATTCTAAAACCCTTTCCATAAGAGTATGGAATTGAGGATCCTACTCCGCTTCTTGAAGTTTTTCTTCCGTTAAGTCTTCAGTATTTGAATTGTTAAAGAGGTTTTCCTCCCTCTCACTATTATCACCCATTTTTCTCACTGTACTTTCATCTTTTTTAATGTGCATTTGAGATCTCGGGATAACAGTCATAAGCTTTTCTCAAATTCTACTAACTTTGATCAAAGGAATGAAATAGTTCAATGGTGATGGATATGAAAGTCAGTATAGAATGAACATTCTATTACTTAAAATATTTTTAATCTTTAGCTCATGATTCCTTGATTAAAAGGATGAAAATCCTGTTTGCGGGAATTAAACCAAAGATCAAAAATAAAGATGAGTTTTCACTTTGTGAAGTTTGATCTTAGCTTTGTAGAAAGATGGATTGGATGAATGCCTAATGTTTTTGAGTTCTCTATTGCAGAATTTGATTTGGATGAGTGGAATACGTGATTGCAGGTTGGGGAATATAAGAAGAATGATTATGCTAATTATGGTTATGCCTTTGAGAAAGGTCTCTTCTTTGAAGGAAAGCTCTTGAGTATAAGGGTTCTATAGCATAATGGTCAGCGAAACCTCTAATATAGTCGTGATATCAATGAATAAAGGTTTTGTGTTCAAGAAAGACCTTTCTAATGTGATATAGAAATTTCTTCTTCTTCAAAATCTTCTTATAACTGAGAGGCTTCTTGGGCTTTCTAATCTTTCTTTCTAGGGACTTCTTAGCAAAGGTTGTAGACTTCCAAACTCTAAGCATGGGAAAGACTAGACTGATAAGACCTAATTTTTTAATATCAAAAAATTACCTAGGTTCACAAAATAGATGTGCCAAAACAAAGACTCAATGTGCCAAAACAGAGCACAGATGCACCGAAATAGAGCACAGATGCGTTGAAACAGAGCATAGATGCACCGAAACAGAGCATAGATGCGCTGAAACAAAGCATAGATGCACCGAAACATAGCATAGATGCGTCGAAATAGACCCAAGATGTGCTCAATTACCTCTAAGACAGACATGTTTTGACAATTTGATAAAAAAAATATTTTTTCTTTGGATGCTCTTAATCTAATTTTAATGTGAAAAACACAGCATAGAGAAGCAAATAATTTTTTTGTTAATCCTAAAATTTAAATAGAGAGTATGTTCTTGATATTTCCACAGGTTTTAAACAAGATAAGCACTTCAGTCAGACTCACTCTTAATTTGTCAAATAGTTTATCATAGAAATCATAGCCCACAGCTTAAAATCGCGTTGACACACACAGCCATGTCACCCCCTAGAGGGCGCTCGTGTTTTTGTCTTTTCCAGGTGCGTACTCAAGGTGACGGAAGTGGATAGCGAATTCCCTAAGCAAACAATCCATGGCGATTATATGGTGAGTGTCTTGGGGGCAGATTCTTCTTTCCCCTTGCACCATGATTAATATGATGTTTGGATACTAACACGGCTAGTTTTCTACACTATGGTTTTTAGTAAGGATATCCATTCAGTGTGGCAAATAGATAGACTCCCTCGAGAGAGCTCCCAACCTTTAGAACAAAGGTTTTGGGGATGGTTATCCTGCGCACTACTATCAAGTTGGATTTTCATCAACAACTTGCTTTTGATTAAAGTGGGCTGGAAACCTTGGCTTTAGGTGTTCCCACTTAGTTCATTCCTCTTGGGTGAGTACTTTTTCTCACAAGAGCAGGCCTTCTAAAGGATGTAATAAAGAATTGAATTGCAGAAAATATAAGGTAAGTCTGTTGTTCTGATCACCCAGTTAAGGGGAGAGCATAAACCTATTACCCACAATCACAACAAACAATAATGGTTCAATTTTAAATCCCAAATTAACAATTCTCTACACTAAGTGAATATGTTGCTTCAACAAAAACATGGGATTCATTTTAACCAAAAGAAAATTTATGTTTGGTGACTATCCTAGGATTGGTTAATTCAAATTTAAATGTCTACCCTGGGATTGCTTCATTCCATTAAAATAAAATTTGAAAAATCCTATCCGCAGATGGCGTCAGAATCAGAATTTAAAATTTTTACAACTGTATGCGTCGGAACAGGTCATCTATGCGCCCAAACAGGCCATGGATGAGCTGAAAGATCTCACAGGAATGCGCCGAAACAAATGTGTATGCACCAAAATAGGCCATGGATGCACTGAAACAATTAATCTATGCGCCGAAATCTCTCATCTATGCATCAAAACAGGCTTTGTTTGCACTGAACCAAGACTCGTATGTGCCAAAACGTAATTTTAGTTTGTCACCTGCCAGAAAAAATCTGCAAAAAGAAATATTAAATGTGGGGCTTGGCCCCATGGTGGGTACAAAAAATGTGTATTATAATGTGTAAATCAAAATGAATCTAATCTAATACACCAATGAAACATTAGATCAAATAAATTAAATTAAATAAAGCAAAACACAAACTCTAAACACAGGTAGCTTCTTCAAATTCGTCCCATTGTCCTTTATCTCCAAGGATTCATTTCAAGATGTTGGCTCTCAGTTGTTTTAAACAGCAGCTTGTAGAATGGCAGCTTGAGAGAATGAGATTAAGGAAAATGCATGTGCATTGCTAATATGCTTTAAGCTATGAAATTGAAATGCTAATTAAATGCTAGATATGCTTCATAAAACTAAAATGCGACTTTAATAACTACGTATGAAAATCTAGAATTTGAGGTCCTTTTCAACTCATAAGAGGGTTGTATTTATAGATTTTTGAAGGCAAGAATTCAATTGGCGAAGATCAACAGTTGAGTTCAAACCTGTTAAAATGAACGGTGAGAGATTGAGAATTTGAAAAGAAGATGGAAGTTTAAGAGATAGATGGAAAATGAAGAGACAAATAAAATGTGTCCCCATAATTTAAATAAATAAATATTTAATTATGTGGGGGAAATGAAAAGCTTTTAATTAAATATTTGAAAATATTTAATTATTTGAGAAGAGAAAAAGCTTTTTAATTATATATTTGTAAATATTTAATTATTGAGAAGAGTGAAGAATTTCATAAAGTGTTTTAATTAAATATTGAAAATATTTAATTACATTTGAAATGAGGAATATCATTTAAATTTAAATTTAAATTTCTGATAATTAATATAAATAAATTGTGAAATTTATTTAATTAATTAAGAGGAAGGTAGCATTAATTAAATAAACTTTATTTATTTAACTAGATGAATTGGAAAAATGAACAATATAAATAAATAATAAAATTTATTTATATGTAAATGACTTAAGAATATTAATTAAATAATTCATATTTAATTAATTAACAGGTTTGGTTAACCATGACCATTTTTAGATGTGTATAGTGGCAATGAAGGCACCTAGAGGGAGACTAAATAGATTGATGGAAGGAGAAGCCTTAGCTATATGGGATTGCGAAGAGGCAAAGGGAGCATTATCATAAAAAATGGTGGGATACCATATGGAGATTAAACAGGGCAAAAACTTGTCAGAGTGAAAAGGGAAGACTTTTTCCTAGGAGTAGATAGGCTTGGAGAAATTGGCAATATGGATGCTTCAACTTTTTCAATGGGGCCTCTTCATAGGGAGATTAAAGAATCAATCGCGATCAAATAAAATGATGCTCATTCGGTGCACGTGGTTACTTCACAGGATTGATTGTTGAAAATGGTCAATGGTTTATTTAGGAGGGAAAGATCATAATTTTTGAACAAAGGAACCTTTTTCCATAGATGGGGGTAGAGTAGTAATTAGAGATGCAGACGTAAAAAGAAGAGAGAGAGAGAGAAAAACTTACCTAGGCTACCAAAGCTGAAAATCCTTGCAAAGTGGAC
Organism: Sequoiadendron giganteum; assembly: GCA_007115665.2. NCBI lineage: Eukaryota > Viridiplantae > Streptophyta > Pinopsida > Cupressales > Cupressaceae > Sequoiadendron > Sequoiadendron giganteum. The sequence continues at coordinate 414,405,337 of CM021110.1, read as the reverse complement.
TCCACTTCTTCTTCTCCTCTAACTGTTCACCGGGTCCACCTAGGTCTTGGAATCATCTTTTTTTTTTATGATTGGAATTGGTAGATTCTAATCCTTTGACAGTCAATCCCATTGAAACCTAGCCTTCGATAACAACATCAATTCTCTTTGGGGACTGTCAAGCTCTTTTTCCTTTGGTTTGATCACTGGAAGAGGATGTGACCTAGTTGTCCTTATGCTTCAATCCTTTTCTTTTGCCTAGTTCCTGAGGCTAGAAATTATAGAGCAAAAGCTCCTCCTATTCAGCCTTGTGACTAGTCTCGGGATTACTATCTTTAGTATGAACCTCTTTTCCATAAATCTCGTCAAAATTTTCATCATGTGGCTAGAGATATCCATACATGGCATTGAATCACTTCATTTCCTATCGGAACCTCAATAGACTTTCTTTCTTTCTCTCTGACCACCCCAAGCGTTTTAATTGCATGTTGAGGGACTTGCTCATCGGGAGGCTCTTTTGGTACTCTGTAATCTAAATGTAAAATTCAAGCCATTGTGGCCAATTGAATGGTATGTGGGCCAAATCGATGTATATTTCTAGCCTTTCTTTGGTTGAGTTCTTTCTTGACTCAAAATATTCTCAATTCTCATACCTCAAAGTTAGGAGTTGCCTTATCGGGTTGTAATCTCGTGTGTCATAAATGAGAACCAGGCCCAAGTGTGACAATATTTTAGTAAGAACCTCTTGTGCCTTCCACTTTATGAGTGTTACCTCACTGTTAGAAATAACAAGGGGAGTCAAATAGAACCTTGTTTTGTGCCTTCCAGTGCCAAAATTGTTTTCAACAATGGTTGCCTCATGACATGCCTCCAAGATGAAAACCCTATTTATTAAAATTTAGCAAGCCTAAAAGGCTCCCTGACGAAACCATGGAATCTGATGAAAGTGAAATAATCACCTAGGAGATAATACACTAGTGTTTGTGAGCCCTTTATCTTTTGCAGAACTCAAGGGTAAAACAGCTCGACAGGCATGGGAAAGATTCTAGAAGAACTAGCCTCATAAAATGATCCACAAACCAATAATAATCCCATGTCTTTGAAATCACATGGGTCCAAACCAAAATTGGCTAGTAGAAACCCTTTACATCAAACCTAAATAACAACAAACTTCCCTCAATAAATTCAAAATTTTGATGCAATATCAAGTGAACCAAGAAAGAAGAATACCTAAATTTACATGCAATATCGTAAGTCCTCAATTTTTCTAGCATCCCTTTAGTTATTGCCTCAAAAAAATCATAATAATTATTGATTTTTTCTTTCTTAGGCATGAAATCCAAGCCCATCTAGAAAGGATGGACCCACTCATCATTATCAAAACTATAAATACAAGCTAGCATCGAGAAAATAGACTATGTATCTTGTTTGAATTTTTTGTGTGCTAGACGGAAGGGAAACTAATCTCTCTCCACCCTTTCCTTTGTTTCATCTTCAGAAAATTGTAGTTGTCTTGTTCTTGTTCTCTAGAACTCTTCCATTTCTCCTTGGTCAAATTTATCAGCACCCCAAGTAGTAGGGATACACAACATGTCTCGGATGAATGGCACAGTAATTCTAACCTTTATCCTACTACTGTTAATAACCCCTACCTCCTTGTCAAACCTTTTAGCATATGCATCCACCAGTTCTAGACATGGGTGTATAGCGGGCAACATGAGTTGTGGAAAACCACAATTCTAGAGTCGTGAAGAAAAACCTTTAGTTGACCCATGTTTCACCATTATTTATAATTCCCATTCCCTAAGTCTTTTAGGGTTAGCCACCAATTTTGGGTCAAAATGTGGTATGTGTAATCCAACACTACCTCTTTCTTAACATGGTCACCTACATGCATTGATTTGGTATGGGAAAAATGTTGCTCTTCTAGCAGTAGGGAATTGGCGAATGAATCTCTCCCAAAAATATTGGTGTAACCTAGCCTTTAGATGAGGCTCCATCATTTCTATCAGATCTTGATGCTTTTTCCATTGTTGTGCCAAAAAATTGTAGAGTGATTCCTCAGAGAAATGACTACCTACTATCTTATTAGTTTTAGCAAAATCTAATTTAGGTTGAATTTAATTCCTTCTACATGTACATTTAGTTAAGGCATTATCATTATTGTTGTTCCACTAAATACTATCACCGAGGTGATACATTTGGATTGGCAATTCATATCCCTCTAGAATGCCAAATTCGTTGTATTGGAAAGTGTGTTTTTAGTCATGAGAAGCATACTTTCAATGGTATAAAATAATCTGAAAAGACATGTATATTTAATTTTTCATAACTTAGCATGTTAATCAAAATATTTTCATATAAACAAGCAAGTTGGTGGTGATGATAACAATGGACACATGGCAGTGATCAAACTATGTGAGAATTTACTCCCAACACCCAAATTTATTTCTCATGGCCTCTTGTTGGATTTTCTGTATGATCCACCTCTCACCCTTTGGTTACTTTGATATTTTCTTCATTTTCGTCTGGAAAAAAATGGTTTTCTTGTTGGTTGGGTTTGCCAAATTTTCCTATTGTATCTTGTTCCACTAACCATATCTCTTTTATCACCATTATGTCATGTAGTCTAGGAACCCCTATTCATCTCCTTCCACAAAGGATGAAATACTCCTTCATGGGTGAAATTACTAGTGGCATAATCAAGTGCTTGGTAAGGAAGAATGACCACCTTGCTATCATTATGTTTAAGTGGGTCCTCAATAAGGACTATTTTAAGGATGAAAACTAGCCATGGTGCAACTCCAATATTGTCTCCCACTTCATGTCTTTCTTGCTTGACCTAGATATCAGTAAGCCCTAGATAATTGAGCTATGTCACACCTTATTCGACTCTTTTTATTTGGTCGGGCTCAATAAGATTGTTCAAGTGGCTATCCCTGGTGGTGGTATTCCAAATTCCATGGACCTCCACAGGCATTTTGATTATTGGGAGGATTTGGTTTGGATACTCCTCCTTACTAATTTTCGCACAATGGAGCTCGAGAGGCACTGTTCATTGTCTTGGTCTATGGCTACTTTCCTTCTAAGGGTTTATGGCATTGAGCACGTTTCTATGCTATACTAGAAAAATCAATTTGAATTTCTAGTGTATAGCCATGGCAACAAATACTAAGGTACTTGGTGTTCTAAGCTTTTACATGTTGTGTTGACCCCCTTTTCACCCTATCAAAGAAGAAGAAGAAGAAAGAGAAAAATAAAAAGAAGAACCTGATAAAGAGCCATTGTTGACTACTTAGTGATGACTAGAGGCTATGAATTTTAGTATTTTTTTCTTGTTTCCTCTCCTTTTTTCTTTTTCGCAATATAACTCTTTTTTGATTTTCTAGAGAAAGCTTTAAGCTTCTCCCGAAGCCTTAGGCTCGTACTATAATGTGAAATATTTTAATGAATATAATATAATACATTTTTTATTTTTCTTATGTTACTCTCATGGCTTTATTCATAAAACTAAATCATATTTTACAAAATAATTACATATGGTACATAACTATGAAAAAATAATTAAAAAGAATTTGCACATTTTTATGGAACAATTTTAGATGAATACATTTTACTAGTATATCCAAAACATTGCCATCCATATATTATAGCTCATACACATTCTTTTATTTGAACTTGAAAATACAAAAGGTACCCTTTTGTAGTGCTTCAAATTTAGTATGTTTCCCTAGTTTCGCAGTGTGCTCTTCATACTTTAGCACCAGACTTCCTTCCCTGAAATCTGGGTTGGAGGTTTTTTTGTCAAATCATCATTTTACGATCTATTGGCGCTCGATCATGGCCTCATAATACGTTTCCCTATTCTCCTCAAGGTTTAGGAGTTCTACCAACCTTACTTCCATTCTATTGTTTTCATCAAATTCCAAAGCTTTTAATAGTTGCAAGGTAGGAATCTCTATAGAAATAAGTAAACCACCTCTTTTCCATATACTAATTCATAAGGAGAGGCCTTCAAGATTTTTTTGAGCATAATCCAATTGGCCCATAGAGGAGCCTATAGGTTCTTAGACCTATCCCTTTTTCTTTCTAACTCGATATGCTTGATTAACTTAATTAGGTTTTTTTTGGTCGACTTTACAAGCCCATTTCCTTGTGGATAGTAATTCAATGAAGTTTTAAGGTAAAACCCATGTTTGAGAGAAAAATTTTACATTCCAAATCCCACAAAATCTTGAGCATTGTTAGATATGATGGTTTTTGGTGAACCAAATCTTGCTACTAGCTCTTCAAGAAAGCTGATGATTTTTCCTTTTTTGCATTTTTTAGGGCAATGACCTTCATCCACCTAGTGAAGTAATCAGTTGTTGTAAGTATCCACTTATGGCCAACACTGGAAATAGGATTTATCATTTTGATGAAATCTAAACCCCATTGATCAAAGGGTTCCTTAGTTACAATTAGGCTTAGGGGTATGATGGAATTCTTTCACTTTCCAACAAAAAATTGGCACTATGTACACTTTTGCACCAGATGGTGCACTTTGAAAAACAAGGCCATTGATATCCTAATCACATTATCTTCAAAGTAGTATTCTTAGCAGAGAAATTTCCACCCTCAAGATTGATATGAATTTAATTTAGAACTCTTTCTACATGTGGCTTACCTAAGCATTAGAGCAGGATGCCATCATAATTTCTTTTGAATAAGATACCCTCAATTAGTACATACCTAGTGCCTTGCAATCAGTAGTATTGTCTTTTGTGAGGTGGAATGTTGGTTGGGTACTACCACTTTTACATATACTATGTTCACTCCATCACCCATTACTCGTTTGTTTTGAACTTATTTGTGTAGACTTGATCGACCTATTCCTCCACTAAGGAGCTCAATTCTTGTGCAAGATATTTGCATGGACCCCTTCCCTAAACCAGCTTGGTTGGTTTAATATCCACATCATATTCAAGGATCTCAGTGATCTAGTTGGCCCTCTTTTTAGTTATTTCTCCCTCAGTGATATATTCCCACACACTAGGGTGTGCGACAAGAATGGTGACTATGTTGGCCGATACTAGGTTTACAAATTTCTTTAGGCTTTTTACAATAGAAAAATCCTATTTCTCAACAAATTTATACCTAGATTTTTAACCTTTGAGAGTCATAGAATGAAATATGATGGGATGCTCTCTACTATTTCCTTCATCCTTCTGAGTGAGCACCAAAACTATCTATGTTGGTTTTTTATATGTAGAGTAAAAAATATCTGGAGAAGTTTGAGTTAGCTAACACTGAGGCTATGGAGATGTCAACCTTTATTTTCTTGAAATCCTCCTTGTTCTCGAGGGTCCATTTGAACACTAGATTCATTTTGAGCATCAGCATGATAGGTCTTGCAATGCCTGCAAAGTTTGAAATGAACCAGCTGACAAAATTAATCCTTCCTAGAAAAGACTATAGCCCTTTCTGATTTACTAGTAGAGGTAACTTTGTTATAGATTTCACCCTTTTAGGTTCTATCAATATTCCCATTTTTTTATGCCACCAATATGAGTAGCTTTCCTTGGGGCACTTCGAAGACACATTTTTAAGGATTTAAGGAAATGTCGAACTATTGGCATTTCTAGAAAACCTTTTCTAGATAATCAAATTGATTATCCTTTGATTTTGAAAAGACGGTTAGGTCATCTAGATATATTAAAATAATTTGCTTAATTAAACCTCAAAAAGTGATATCCATTGCTCACTGAAAATTTGCACCAACATTTAAAATTCTGGAGGGAATTTTTGATTACGTGAACGTTCCCCACTTAGTAGTGAAAGTTATTTTATGTTGGTTTCCTTCTTTTACATATACCTAGTTATAACTCGAAAAACCATCGAGCAATGAGAACATTTCTGATCTAGCCACAGTCTATAGGATCTACTACATTGATGGAAAAGGGTGGTGATCTTTCAATGAGGCTTTATTCAAATCACTAAAATCCTCACAAATTCAAATATCACCATTATTTTTTTGAACTTGTACCAGATTCGACACCCAGATAGAATGCTTAATCGCATATATTTTTTTCGACATTGAGATCTTCATAGTCTTCCTCGTCAGCAGTGAACCTTTGTTTGCCAGTTTTCATATCCTCGTAGTTGAAAATATCTTCAAGGGAGATTAAACTTGGAGCAAGTTTATTATCTTTTAACTAGATCACTTGCCCTTCAAAAGGATTTGTTTCAAGTTGTGAATGGTTGGAAGCTTCTCTTGATTTTTGTAAAAAAGCGGTGATCTAAACATCGCCCTCAAATACTTGTTAGTTTTGATCATTGTCAAGAATTATTGATTGAATGATGATCTATACTATTTTTTTTATTATTGAATCAAAAATTGGTCCAAATTGTGAACCAATTGAAGCCATCCAATTAGCAACATAGTTCTAGGAATATGGGATAACCTAAATGTTAAAAGTCTCAAAGCTCTCAATCAGATCCCATATCTTGTGTCTATACAACTTCATTCTTATATTTTTGGTGGTCACCTGACCAATTACTTGACTCACAACCAACTTTGAATCTTCAAATTCTTGTATTCTTTTTACGCCCATCCCTTCTTCTAGGATTAAACCATGAACCAAGGCTTCATATTCCACATCATTATTTGAGCATGGGAACTAGAAATGAAAAGCTTTGAGGGCCTCTGATCCTATTGGGGATACTAATTGGACACTTGCTCTAAATCTAGCTTTGCATTTGGTACCATAAAAATATAATATCCATAGACTATTCTCACTCAGACTATTATTCTCTTCCCATTCCTTTACCAATTTTGGGAAGAATTGATCATCATCAAAGATCACATAGGTGCCTAATTTGGTTGCATGAAAGTTTATGAATGGGTTAGAGTCAATAAATTTGTTGAGGAGGACCTCTTCTTCGATGTTTCAATCACACTATCTTACTTTCATTCTAACATTTCTAGAAAATACATCTCCCTTTGTGAGAAGGAAGTATGTGCCACTTCAAAGCATAGTACTACATTTTCCGCTATGTGTTCTAGATGAAAAGATTTGGACAAGATCTTCATATTTGCTCCATGTTTGGTCCTTAATATCATATGAGACCAATCAAGCACTAAATATCCCCCAAGATTTGATGTCAAATCTCTTGAAAGGTACATCTTGAATACCAAGGGAATGTCTATCATAACTACTTCTTGTGTGAATGTTTTAATTGGACATGAGAAGAGGATCAAAGATAGATCCTTGATGCGAGTGACGGTCAAAACTTTATTCCCATGTAATTGCATGATTCCTTTCTTAAGGGGCTCATACTTAAGTCTTAGGGCATTGACCACTTGTTTAGGAATGATTGTTATAGTATCTCTTGAATCAATCATATTATTATGCAAAATTTTATCTCCCATAATAAGTGTTAAAAGGAAAGGTGTGGGATTTGGCTTGCTTATCTCTTTCTATTTTAAATTGTCTATGTTGCTAATATAAGCCACAAATATTGAAGTTTGGGGTTCTGATACAAGCCCTTTGTCTTTATTCTGATTACGTGGTGGGGTCACATCCATCTGTGGTATTTGTTCTTCCTTCTTTAATTATTCCTAGAGCAATATATTTTGTTTAGGAATGGATATGACATCCCATAGAGATATGTTAACGACCACCTTCTTCAAGTGTTCCACCATATTGAGCATTTTGACTAGTGGAGCCTTCTGTTTGAATGGTAATATCTCTCTCATCTTCAGGAGGAGCCGATCCATCATGGATGGGCTTGGTTTCTTGTTTGTCTCCTTTTCTAACCATGGTGGAGCTTGCAACTATAGAGTGGATTGAGCCTATGGATGTTGTAGCACTTGTTGTGCATATTCTCTAGTGAGCCTCCTCTTCGACCTCATGTTATAGTCCAAGTGTACTTGTGGGGCACTAGTTATTGGAGAACCATTTACAAATACTGCATCTTCTTCTTCCATCCATGAGAATCTAGCACTTGGTTCAGCATAATATCTCGCTCTTGTTCTAAAGACATTCCTTGTGTTTTCACTCTAAGAGAGGAATTCTCCATTTCAAGAGACTGATCATATTCCTCTATATTTGGGAACACACCCTTGTTTCTTTGTTCCGCTATCTTTTGTTTTAGATTTCCCCTCAAACAATTTTGGGGCATATGACTATCATTGCATGGGAAGCACCATTTTTTTTCTTCTTTTGATATTTTTTTATGGCCTAGTATTAGATCCTTGCTCGGACTTCTCTTGACAACCTAAACTACCATAGTAATCGAGACTATCTAGTTGGTGGATGTCATTTTCTGACCTCCTCCTCTCAAGACTCATTGGTATGTGGTTTTCTGATAAGATGGTCTTCCTCCTTGATAGGCATGAGTGACCTACTTCAAAGGTGCTACTTGCTACCATCTAATGAGGACTATCTCATTAGAAAAATACCACATTAGACTCTTCATATCATTGCATTCATTGCTAGCGAAGAGGAACCCGATGTGCTTGTTGGATTTTGGGCATGAAATTTCTAGCCTATTTTCTTGGTCTAATTTAAGAAATATTTCTAATTTATAATCAGATATTTGAAAAAATTCAATCCCACTAGGCATGCCAAAAATAGAATTGTTGATCATCAAAGCTCGTGCCTCTTCGAGAGACTTATGTGAAATTCAATGAGTGGGGGAACAATTTTTGACTCACTAAATAACCTCCAATATTTTTATAGAAATTCGGCTCTTCTTTGTGTTGGGAGGAAAAGTAGAAGGAAATGCAAATAAAACATGAAAATGGTGATGCATCAAAGATTTTACAACATTTCACACCTTAAATTATTTCTTATGGATGATATTATAGACACAAAATGCCACAAACCCTTCATTGTTGGGAAGAGAATGAGCAATAAAGGCTAAGCAAAAGCATAGTCCAGTCTTTCAAATCTCCCCACAAGAAGCACCCATTAAGGTCTGATCAAACATAATAAAATTCTATAAGTTAACAAAAATATCTAGAAATTATAGAAAACCTTTCTCCTTTTACTTCATAATATGAAAAATAAAAACCTTTGTAGAAAATAGAAAATTTCAACAAACATAATCCATTTTTTGAAAACTATTATTAAACATAGAAGCTTACAGCATGGAAATTAGCTACCTAAACTATCAAAATAATCTTAACACAATGTTTTAACATGAAAGATAACATAAATAAGGAACTTGACAAAGGCCATAACATGAAAAAACTTAAATATTTCTTCTAAATAGATCAAACTTTAATATCAAATGAGCTGAAAAAAAAAGTTTGGATGCCGATCCGATGATATTTTAAGTTAAAATATCACATGCCAGAGAATAGAAGTATTCCGCAAAAATATCTACTTTTCAAATCATTAAACTCCATAACTAGATCTATCTACTCCAAAAATATGTTCAAATTAACTTCTTTCTTCTTTTAAAACTTTTAGGAAAAATTCAAAAAAAATATTTGTGTTGCTACCCCCTATTTATAGCCTAGAAGAAGAGAACACTGCCATCAATCATTCAAGAAGAAAAACTGCCAGATGCCTACACCTCATAGCCCACGATCTAATCATAAATCTTAATTAGATCATAGATATATCTTATCATTATTTCCCAACTAATTCATTAATGTCCTTATATATTTAACAAAAATTGAAAATCCGAAAACAATCAGATTTTAGAAAAATAGTCAAGCAAAAACTGATCGATCAACCATATAGATTGATGGTACTGACTTGAACGTTCCAACCCAAAATGAAGAAAGACCTAGCAGGCTCTGAAAAAATCCATCCAAAGAGGTCACTCCATAAAAAAATAACATTCCCAAAGTGAAGAGATGGCATGTCAAGCGAGCAAGGAATCTCAAATTCATGAAAATGGCTTTAGAGAAATTCTTGCCGAGCTAACACATGCCCCAGCTCACTCCCAAGAGGAAGATGATAAAAAAAAATTGTGTAGCTACCATGTGGTGTATTGTGTACCTTCCAAAACAATATTTTTACTTTAAACGTAGATCCATCCTAAAGCCAAAAAAATCTAAGATCCGAAAACCGAAAAAATATTAAGGGAAAAAATTGCTTTACAATTACCTACAAGGGGTTTGACCAAGGAAAACCCCTATTCCCTAACAATCAACTCTTTTTCTCTCTCCCTTTGTGTAAACTCAGATCTATGTGCTTTGAATACTTGAAGGATATTTGAAGATTAGATTACAAGGTTGGAGAAGGTCATCAAGTTGCCACAAGGTTGTAATCTTCACTAAAAAGTCATCTACAGCCTCGAAATCAGGGTTTCAAATCCTGAAACAAAGAAGAACAAAAAGAGAAAAAATTGAAGACCAAACTCAAATTTTAAAGATCAAGAAAACCCTAACTAGACTCATTCACCAATATTGGCGAATGAGTCCTAGTTTAGGTCAATTTTGATATTTTTGTAGTTTTGTGTCCCCTTTTTTCCAGAAACCTATTCCTTTGCAGAAACCCTGATCTAGAATTGATTCCCCCATATTGTAAAATGAGTCCAAGTAGGAAAAAAAATTAGGTTATTCAACATTTCATGCCTCCATTCAAGCTCTCTCAAATTTCTAGCTGCTCTGTTGTACTTTTCCAATTTGTTATTTTGATTTATTTGCATTTATAGTTCATTTTAGTGAAGTTTTTTGTATCATTGAGCTCAATCATTAGATATTACATTTCATACATTCTTTCAAGCCATAGCTTGTTACTGAATCCCTCATTAGATTATAATCATCCCCTAGGACAACCTTCTTGCAATATATCTTTCTCTTTTCCATTAAAATCTCTAGGGTTATCCTTGAGTGGAATAGTTCAAACTGGGTGTGCTCTATGTCCTAAGCCATACAATAACACTTTTCCCCCATTTTTAAATGGTTCTATTTTGGTGAACCTACATTTATAACACCTTTATTTTAATTTGGAGTGCATCATCATCCTATATTTAGCTTGCATTAACATAATTGAATTGCATTTTTCATCAATTAATTGGCATTCTAGGGTTTCAAAATTTTGCATTAGTGAAAGTGAATATAGGTTACATTTTTGCATCTTGAATCATTTAAAATCATCTAAAAACTACATTTTAACTTAAGAAACACATCATACAACATAAAAAACCATCAAAATCAATTGAAGTTTTTTGAAAATTTTGAAAAAAAAAAACCTAAAAGGGACTCATTCACCCCTCTCAGCGAATCAGTCCTAGTGCACATCTGAAACTGCCTTTATAGCATTTAAAACAAATTTTATGCACTTTTTTTTGCTATCTTTGGTTATCTTGATTAGTGGGATGACTTTTTGTTACATGCATTTCACTAAATCTAGCCTAAATTGGTCTATTTCATGTATTGCTCAATTCCAAATTTTCATTTACAACATTTCATATTTCAGGTTGTTGCATAGTGTAATCATTAAATTACCTTGTTTCAAATTTTAAAATTTCATTTAAATATTTCACTTTAGGTAATTGCATTGCACTTTATTTACTTTACCATAATAGCATGTTTTATTTCAAGAGATGTGGATTTGATATGGTTAAAAATGGATTGTATAAATACAACATCCCCTCTTATAAGTTCAATTTAGAGTACAACAATGAGGTCATTACAAAACATTTTAGTCATCCTTCTACTATCTTTCATAGTTATGAGAACATCTTAGAGAACATGGATCAAACCATTGACACAATCCTTAATATTTCATTTCCTATTGGTGAGGATGGTATGATAAAAGATGATGCAACTGTAGATAATCATAACAATCATACTTGTTCTTCTCCTGATACCTCTCCAATTAGTGAGAAAGGTATCTTGGTGACAAAAGGTACAAGAATTGAGAGTCTTGTTTGTCCCTCTCCTCATCCTCCTTCGGAAGATATTAGAAAATAAGAAGATGAGATCATAGAAACATTTCTAAACATCACCTAACCTACTCTCCATTCATCCATTTCTTGTGAGAATGTTTTATCAAAAGATGATGATATCATAGATAGTCATGACAATATAAATTGTCCTTCTCCTAATATCCCTCCTTGATTCAAAGAGGATAGGTTGATGTTAGAAGATGCGCCTATTGAGATTCATGAGAATCTTGTTCCTCCCTTCCTTAATTCTCTTACCATTTGGAAATATCTATTTGATAAGCATGAAAATAATAGTTGTGCTTCTCTTTATGCCTCCCCTACTTGTGATGAGGCTACTTTAAAAAATATAACCATGGAATGTGATGAACATACTACAAGCTCTCCTACTAGGGTAGATAGTATGGCACAAGAAAATGAGACCTTAGAGAAAAAAGATGATGTCATGGACAATCAAATTGAGCTTTCTCTTAATATCGCCACTATTGATAAACAATAAAATCCAACCATTGATAACTCCCTTTCTTGTGATGAAGTCATTTCCTCTAAATTTCATGAGCATATTTCTTGTAGTTCTCCTAAAAGTTATCCTCCTAGGGAAGATATCCTGGTGCAAAAAGAGGATAACATTGACAATAATGACATAATTCCCTTAGAAGAAGATGATGAAATAACATTTGACTCTCCTTCACTAAGCGATGTTAATATTATTCAACCTCAAATCATCCTTTACCCACCTTCACACAAACCACAAACTCAAAACAAACCCAAACTTATCCTTTACCCACCTAAGAATGAGGTTTTGCAGTAGCCAAGTCATAATACCATTGCTCATACATATAACACTAGAAACAATACTCAACCTAAACAAACACCTTCAACAACCTTACCCTTGCATAATCCCATTTTTCCTAGTGCTCCTCATTTTCCCTCGCATAGAGGTAAGGAGTATGACGTTGTTGAAAAACTTAAGAATACTCCTACAAAGATATCCCTATGGGACCTAAATCATAATTCACCTAATTATCACACTATTCTTCACACTTCCTTACAAAAATTTCCCATCCTTTCTAATGCACAAATTAATTAAATAGCAGCAATGATTCAAGGAATAAATGTTGACATTATTTTCCACCAAAGCAAGATCCCTTATTTGGAAGTGCAGAAACAAAATGATGCTTTCATGATAATAGCTAAATACAATAGAATAGGAATAAATATAACCCTTTTCAACAATGGCTCCACTCTTAATGTGTGTTGTGTAAACCTTTTGGATAGGCTTGGTGTGGATAAATCAAAAATTCAACTTTATTCTTTATCTATTTGAGGGTTTGAAAATGTAGGAAAAAAATGCTAAGAGTGATTAAATTATCTCTTACAATTGGAAAGGCGACATTAAATACCTAGATTCATGTTATGCCTCATGATCTTTCATACAATCTTCTTTTAGGGAGACCATGAATTCATGAGATGCATGTGGTTCCCTCTACCCTTCATCGTATCATGAAATATGTCTATAATAAAAAATTATATAAAATCAAAGCCAACCGTGGATAGAACAAATGCTTGAACATTGATAAAGATAAGGAAAATCCTTTGGCAACATTGACACCAACTACACAAGTGGAAATTGTCCAACAAAAAGACAAAGAAAAATATACTAAGTCACAAAGCTATTAGACGATGATTGGGGTTCCTTAGATTTCACACCAACATTCATGGGAGAGTAGAAGATCATAAGCAAATATTATGAAAATGGAAAATAAAAAGTGGTAATTTCATCACAAAATTTAGAAGACCCCTTGAAAGCATCCACCTCAACCACTTTAGAAAGAAAAAAAAATTACACAACAAATTTTGATGACCTTAACTATGAACAACCACTGAATCCTAAAGAAATGAAAAATCTTTATGGGAGAGGTTATGAACCTATGAAATAATTGGAGTATAGTGGAAAAGGATGTGGTCCTAGAGAGTAAGGTATTTGTGTCCCTATAGAGCCTAACATGCAAGAAAGAAATCATGGCTTTAGTTATTGTCCTTTGATATAAATAAATCCATCAAACAAGCCTTTTATCAATACCAACATTCTTACAAAAGATTCTTCTAAGCCAAATTTAATAGTAGTGCATCCTGAATTGATAGACACTAGTGGTCTTGATTGTTATCCTTTGCAAGAAATGAAACAAACAAATAAATCTCCGCTTAATGTCAATGTCATCATGCAAAACACTATTGATTTGAATTCGTTAGATTTTACACCCTCTTATAAAGTATAGAACAAAGTCTCATAATCTAAAGTTTCTTGCATAAGAATGACATATTATACTAAGCAAGAGACATCTTTTTCACAAAACAAAGAAACACCCTCTAATTTTGATCAAGAGAGTGTGTTGACGAGACTCCTTCAATATCGTCTAATATCTCTCTGATAGGGAGGTTAGAGGAATCAATCATTGATTCTTGCTCTTGGTCTTACCTGGAAGACCTCTATGGTGTCTCACTCCACCACTTTAACCTATAGGAATTTTTTCTTGTTTAGGATCCCCTGGTTCTCCTTGCCAACCCAACTACCATCACAACTCTACCTACCAAGTCAACCTTGGTGCAATTTTTGCAATTGTTCCCTTAGCACTTAATTCACCCTAAAGGATAACATTCTCCAAAATCTAGAAATTAGCTTTGCAGAGGTGTGGAGGTGTATCCAAGGACTTCAATCCACCCTACTATGGTTCTTGAGGGTCCACCTAACTCCATTTACTAGTCACTTCCACCAAACCCTCATTTAGGTCTTTAAGGTTACTAGCCCTATGAGCCCCAATTAGGCCTCCTTCTCTAAGAGATCAGGGTTTTCCCCAAGGTTCTCCCAACTAACTCCCAAACTCTACTTGAGGTTCTTGGTTCTTAAATCCACCACCCAAAGATTTTAGGGGTCTTAACCCTCAACTCTTCGTACAAAGGCTTAACCCTCAATTTCGCAAAATTAGGCCTTTCTAAGCCTTTTCCTGATCTCCCTGCAACTATTAGAGGTTCCTTTCACAAGATGGATTGATGGAGATTCCTCCTCCATTCTATTCCTTGTCAAGGCTCATACCTGCCCTCTCGACATCGTGATTTTTCAGGAAATGGACACCCCTACAAATCAAGTGCTTTGCACTTATTGTCTTCCCTAGTCGGACACTTCCTGGCTCACCTAGAAGAAGACTCCCATGGTGCCTCTGGTGTTGTCAAAGACTCCTAAGCCTACTGTATGTACAAACATGGAGTCTAGTCACAATTACCAAAGGTTCGTACAATGTGTACGGTGGGAATGTGATCTAACACTCCATTCTTCCAAAACTATCTGGTTCAGACCAGCAACTATGTAGGACCCAAACCAAAGACAAAGAATGCTTGAAAATGAACTAAGAAGCTAAATACTACCACACAATGCTTGAATAACACTTACACTACATCCTACACAAACTACAGTATCATATTCAATCCATTAAAGAACTACTTCAAGGTAAAAACCAAAAATTCACACAAATACACAACTGTTCTCTCTTGAATTCCAAAATTTCAAAATAATTCAAATGCTTCCAACCTTTCTCCTATGTTGATATCACCCTTAAATAGGGTCTCCAAATCAGTTACCTCTCCTTAGGTCACTCCTAGGCCACTTGTAGCTTCCATTGAACTTTATTTTCAATATTTAGAAAAGAAACTCCTAAAAGGTCTAAAAGGTCTTGAACCTTACTTGAGCAAAACCCTTAAGCCTAGGCTATGGTCAACATTTCAAATAATTCAAATGCTTCCAACCTTTCTCCCATGTTGAGATCACCCTTAAATAGAGTCTCCAAATTAGTTACCTCTCCTTTGGTCACTCTAGGCCACTTGTAGCTTCCATTGAGCTTTATTTTCAAATTTTAGAAAAGAAACTCCTAAAAGGTCTAAAAGGTCTTGAACCTTACTTGAGCAAAACCCTTAAGCATAGGAAATGGTCAACATGACCTTCATCAATTCAACACCTGATCACAAATGCCACTAAGGCACAAACATAATGAACATGAATAGGTAGATAAGTTGGCCTAAACAAATTTCTCAAACATGACCTTCTAGACAACCTATTGAAACCTATGGGTGCTCCTACACCATTCTCCCCCTTGCACAAGCACTAAGGAATGTGTTGAGAGATCAAAGATAAATCAATACCCTGCTTCTTGAAATTAGCTTCATCCACCCATGTGGCCTCAGAGTCTGGTTGGCCTTTCCATTGGATGAGATGTTCCATGTACTCCTTATGTCGGGTATACTTCTTCACCCTTGATTCCAAGATCCTCTCTATTTGCAGCTTGTCTTTAGGAGGTAAGGCTATGTTACTCACATCCTTCAAGACCTCCATACTAGTTTGATCCACATCAATGACTATCATTTATACCTGATCAAATCAGCCACACTAAACACTGGTGAGATGCCGAAATCTGCAGGTAGCTCCACTTTGTAAGCATTCTTGCCATATTTATCTAACACCTTACATGGTCCCACTCTCTTCATCTACAACTTGGTTGATGTTCCCTTCTACAACCTAGATTTGTTGAGATGGACCATGACATAGTCCCCTACTACAAATTTTAGATCCTTCCTAGACATATCCACCTTAGCTTTCAGCTTGTGAGTAGCCTCTGTAATTGTCTTTTTCACTTGCTCTTGAATCTCCTTCATGGTCTGAGAGAAATCCTCATCCTAGCCATTCCTATGCTCCATAGCTCCTAAATCTCTATGTTCACACACACCTCTTTGGTGCATTCCATATTGTTGATGGTGTTTTATGAACTTCACAACATAGGTAATACATAGGTGCATTACCTCTCTTGAAAGACAATCTTCCACAATCAAATTGTAGAACATTATCCCAAGGTCTCTCGGGTGTCAGGTCATGACGAGGCTTGGAATAAATCAATTGTTTGATGTGATTTTGCTGGAATCACAAGGCAGTCTTACATAGTCGAAGTTGTAGGAGAATTGGGTCAATGAATGGAGTTTTATGGATTTGGAATTACTACGTCTTGCTGCAGGTTCAGGTAGCAGTCTTAGACTCCATTGTTTTGTCAGATTTGGCTTTACAATGTACAATGAGCCTTAACACAAGCTATTTCTAAAAAAAAAATAGGAAAAAGGGTGAGGAAGAAGGATGGTTCCTGGGCCTACAACTACCAATGAACATTGATCATGGAGGTTCCTGCTGTGGACAGTTTCCTTAAACATAATTTCACTTAATCTGAATTTTCACAATATCATGAAATCTATGCTATCTTCTGAGGACTGCAGATATTCATCATTCATTCACCATGGAAATGTGAATAAAGATAAGGTTTAATGAGCAGAAATGAAACTAAAGTCTAGGCTAACTTTACACAGTCATATACCATCAACAAATGACCAAAAGTATGGACAAGGAAAGCATACACACAGTAGTGATCTTCAAAACCAGAGACACCATATTAACTACCAAAGCTAATCTGAGAATACTAAAGCAGAAAATTAACTTGAAGAAAAGTTCTAACTAAATGGATAATAATCATGAAACATGTGGAGGAACCCAGAAATACACCAGAAAATGACTGTATTTTCTATTATAATCTCAGCGGCATGTCTTTACAACGACTCAACTATCTTAAAATGAGAGGAGGATAGCCCTATTTATAGTTTTCAAAAAACAAAATGAGTGGCCAAGATTAAATTATATTGTGTGGCCAAGATTCACTTTACAATAGGGTTTCACCTACCCCCAAACATATTACATTTATAAATTCATTTTTGTCTTTTCCCTGTTTCGTCCTCTAGTGACAGCACTATAGCAATTTTGTCTTTTAGCCATTTTTCCTTTGTTGTAGCTATTCTTTGAGGAACTCTTCATCGATGACAGGGTTTCCTTCACACCTCTTCAATGCTGCATACTCTACAAAGTTCAGGATCAGCAGTCAGAGCTTATCCATCTCCATTATGTCTGATTGCAACATTTGGTAGCTCCACTCCTGGGATAGTGCAGCCAAATATGAAGAGGACTGGAAGAAACTTGTCAACAATTTCCAGAGAGAGGTAACTCTAGATTGTATGGGGACCCCCTAGAATTTTTCCTTCATTAGGTCCTTGTCCTCCTTGCCTTGAGGTGTCTTGGCTATTCCTTTTCCTTTCTCCTTGGAGACACCAAAAGTTTCTGCATCGGATTCCATAAATCTTGCACAAGGGACATGAATTAGTAATAATAAACATGATCAAAACGGCTCTAGCTGAGTCCCTACACATCAAGATTAGCTCTGCAATCATTATTCATATTCAATAAGTTCATAACACTTGATAATTCATTGCTAGCAAGCAAGGTAGGCAATCCGGATTCCCAGGGCTGGCATTCCCTTGGCAGAATGTTGTTTGAAAGGGAAAATTGAGAATGGGATTCCCAAAGGTATTTCCCAATGTTGGATTTGAGTACTAGAAGGTTGGCATGAAGGAAAACCTAATTTTAGCAAGTGGGTCGAAATCCATTTTGGATTTGGAGGTCATTTGATCCTTCATTTGGGAGTTCGGGTATCAGATATAGGATGGCCGCTGGAAATGGCGCAGGGGAGGCAGAAATTCGGGTCTCAAAATCTAGGTCTCAGATTTCCATAAATAGGAAGTAGTCACGGGTCAATCGTTGGAAATAGTGAAATGGAGGCGGAAATCCGGGGAAGGAAATCAGAAGTGCAGCCTCCGGATTGGTCAGAGTACTTAAGATAGCCAGGCGGTGAATAGAGCATCGAAACCCAGAGGTTGGGAAGTTGTCCTGAATTCACTGTTAAAATGGTGCTAGTGGAATGGAATCCCGAGAGAGGAATTCCGATGGTCGAAATCCGAAAGAAGCTAAAGATTTTGAGAGTTTACCTGAATTTGGTTTCGGCGGGCAACAGATCGGGGTCCGGGAGTCGAGAAGATGTCCTAGGACGGCCATTGGAAATGGCGAATGCGACACGGAATTTTGATAACGGAATTCCAAAGGCTGGGGTCTAGAGTGAACCTCAGTTGAAAGTTCTGCCTAGAAGTTGGAACAGATTTTTCAGAGGCAGGAACCGCAGTTCGGAAAGCCGCTCAGGGAAGGCCATCAAAACGGCGAAATCATAATGGAATTCTGAGGATGGAATCCCGAGACTGGTTTGAATTTCGGTCGAAGGTTCCGATTTTCCAAGGTCTTCATACAGACTTCGAGTGTCCGAAGGTCGAGAAGGTGCTTGGGCGAGGCTGTCGAAACGGCGACAATGCAACGGAATCCCGAGAGGGGAATTCCGAAGGTCGGAATTCGAGGTGAGTTCGGCTGCGGAGAATTTTGGAAGATTGGGTTTGCGGAAGGTGGTGGGAAGGTCCAAGCCCAGGGGATGTTGGTGACTATTCCGAAGAATGATCGCGAAGAGGTGAAGCTCCGGATTGAATTTTAACCACTTAGCGATTGACTTTTTACATTTTTAAAATATGGGTTTTAATGGTAAGGCCCTCACCCACCGGATTTTAACATGGTTTTGCATTTTACTTTATTTAAGGCTCAAAAAATGATAAAATGAAGAACAAGGGCATGAACGGCGGGCATACCTCCAGATCCTTAAGAAGTTTCTGATGGTCGTGCGAAAAAGGTCATAAAACAGAGCTCAGATTCAGAGGCTAGAAATACCGGATGCACGGGAGCTCCTCAAAATTCTATCACTCGGTCGAATGAAAATGATAGGTAGAAAATCCGAATTTATAGCCATACCTGCCATTAATGCAGCATTCAATTCCTTCCTATGACAATAAGTGAAGTTGGTAAGTTTAATTTCGCAGACGACGGTGGGAGGACTGGAGTCTGGGGACCAGGAAGTTGTCCCGCCACGGCTATGAGAAACAGAAAAGCACCAAAGGAAACCTAGAAGGGGAAACCCGAGGGTCCGAGCCCGAAAGGTGCCACAGATGCTAGAAAGGTAGTTTTGACAAGGGAAACCCGAATTAACCCTAGATTTAGCAATTTCAAAAAGGGGGAAATTTTGGTTAAGCTTAAAATATGACCTTGGGGAACGTGCTGACCCTTTGGGGCATAAAATTGGGTACGCAAAATGAGGAAAAACAAAAGGGACCTGATAATTGAAAGGAGGGAAGAGAGGGTCCCCGTTCCAAATGGGGTGTGTGTGCAAAAAAAGGCACAACACATACACTATTTCAAAAGGACTTCTGCCTGTTGTCCGGTTCACACTGTCATTGTAGGCATATTCACCTTGTGATATGACCATGTCCCATGTCTATCCATTCTCCTTGGTTAGGCATCTTAGAAGGTTACCTAACACCCTATTGATCACCTCAATTTTCCCATCGGTCTGAGGATAGTAGGCTGATCCAAAAGACAAATTAGTACTCAATCTGCTCCATAATGTCTTCCAAAAATGACTCATGAACTTCACATCCCTGTCTGAGACAATGCTCACTAACAATCCATGGATCCTCACAATCTCTTTGAAGAAAAGATGAGCAATATAGCTAACATCATGGGTGGTCTTGCAAGGAACAAAGTGAGTCATCTTACTAAACCTATCTACCACCACATAGACACTATCAAACCCTGTCTTAGTCTTAGGGAGTCCTACCACAAAGTCCATGCTAATACATTCCCATGGTTGGTTAGGAATGGGTAGGGGTTGATACAAACCTGCATTGCTAGCTCCCCCTTTGGCTTTCATACACATTACACACTGCTCCACATACCTCATGACATCCCTTGGCAACTTGGGCCAATAATAGAACCTCCGCACTAGTTCCATTGTTTTTTTTATACCAAAATGACCACTAAGACTACCATTGTACTTCTCCTGGATGAGATTCTCTCTCATTGATCCTTTTGGAACACATAACTGATTCCCCTTTAACAAAATTCCACTATGCAATGTATACTCTGAGTATTGACTATGAAAGTGATTCTCAAAGTTAGAACATACCTTGTATGCCTCTGAGAAGTCTTCATCTTCCCCATAGAGACCATTGAAACTCTCTATCCCAATGCTCTTTATTTGTATTTGTACACATCTAAAAATGGTCATGGTTAATCAAACCTGTTAATTAATTAAATATGAATTATTTAATTAATATTCTTAAGTCATCTACATATAAATAAATTTAATTATTTATTTATATTGTTCATTTTCCAATTCTTCTAATTTAATTAAATAAATAAAGTTTATTCAATTAATGCTATATTCCTCTTAATTAAATAAATGGATTTCACAATTTATTTATATTAATTATCACAAGTTTAAATTCTAAATTTAAATGATATTCTTCATTTCACATTTAATTAAATATTTTCAATATTTAATTAAAACATTTTCTAAATTCTTCACTCTTCTCAATAATTAAATATTTGCAAATATTTAATTAAAAAAGCCTTTTCTCTTCTCACATAATTAAATATTTTCAATATTTAATTAAAACCTTTTCATTTCTCTCACACATAATTAAATATTTTTTTATTTAAATTATGAGAGACACCTTTCATTTGTCTCTTCATTTTTCATTTGTCTCTTAAAATTTCATCTTCTTTTTGAATTCTTGATCTCTCACCTTTCATTTTACAAGTTTGAACTCAACCGTCGATCTTGGTCAATTGAATTATTGCTTTCAAAAATCTATAAATACAGCTCTCTTATGAATGGAAAAAGACCTCGAATCCTGGATTTTCATGTGTAGTTATTATAGTCGCATTTTAGCATTTCAATTTCATAGCTTAAAGCATATTAACAATGTACATGCATTTTCATTAATCTCATTCTCTCAAGCTATCATTCTACAAGCTGCTCTTTAAAACAACTGAGAGCAAGCATCTTGAAACGAATCCTTGGAGATAGAGGACAATGGGACGAATTTGAAGGAGCTGCTTCTGTTTAGAGTTTGCATTTTGTTTTCCTTAATTTAGTTTCTTTAATCTAATGTTTCATTAGTGTATTAATTTATATTCATTTTGATTTGCACATTCTAACATACATTTTTCTAGCGCTTACCGTGGGGCCAAGCCCTACATTTAATATTTATTTTTGCAGATTTTTCTGGCAGGTGACGGACAAAAATCACGTTTTGGTGCATACGAGTCTCGGTTTGGTGCATATGAGGACTGTTTCGGTGCCATTATGAGATATTTCGATGCATACGTTAACTGTTTTGGTGCATCCATGGCTTGTTTCAGCACATTCCTATGAGATCTTTTGGCACGTAGATGACCTGTTTCAACACATACAATTATAAAAAATTTAAATTTTGATTTCGACACCATCGTGGATAGGATTTTTCAAATTTTATTTTTAATAGAATGAAGCAATCCTAGGGTAGACATTTAAATCTGAATTAACCAATCCTAGGATAGTCACTAAACATAATTTTTATTTTGGTTAAAATGAATCCCATGTTTGTGGTGAAGCAACATCTTTACTTAGTGTAGAGAATTTGTCAATTTGGGATTTAAAATTGAACCATTATTGTTTGTTGTGATTGTGGGTAATAGGTTTATGCTCTCCCCTTAACTGGGTGATCAGAACACCACACTTACCTTTTATTTTCTGTAATTTAATGTTTTATTACATCCTTTAGAAGGTCTGCTCTTGTGGGAAAAAGTACTCACCCAAGAGGAATGACCTACGTGGGAACACCTAAAGCCAAGGTTTCCAACCCACTTTAATCAAAAGCAAGTTGTTGATGAAAATCCAACTTGACAGTAGTGCGTAGGATAAGCATCCCCAAAACCTTTGTTCTAAAGGTTGGGAGGTCTCTCAAGGGAGTATATCTATTTGCCACACTGAATGGGTACCCTTACTAAGAACCATAGCATAGAAAGCTAGCCATGTCAGTATCCAAACATCATCTTAATCACGGTGCAAGGGGAGGGAAGAATCTGCCCCCAAGACACTCACCATATAGTTGCCACAAATTGTTTGCTCAAGGGATTTGGTATCCACTTATATCACTTTAAAGTACGCACCTGGAAAAGACAAAAACACGGGCGCCCTCTAGGGGGTGACAAGGCTGTGTGAGTTGACGCGATTTTAAGATGTGGGTTGTGATTAATATGATGACCTATTTGACGAATTAAGAGTGATTCTGACTGAAGTGTGTATCTTGTTTAAAACCTATGGAAATCTCAAAAACATACACTCTTTGTTTAGATTTTAGGATTAACAAAACAATTGTTTGCTTTTATGCTATGTTTTTCACATTTAAATCAAATTAAGATCATCCAAAATAAAAACAAAAAAAAATTAAAAATTGTCAAAACATGTCAGTCTCAGAAGTAATTTAGCGCATCTTGAGTCTATTTTGATGCATTTGTGCTCTGTTTTGGCACATCTGTGCTCTGTTTCGGTGCATCTGTGCTCTGTTTCAGTGCATCTGTGCACTATTTTGGTGCATTTGTGCTTTGTTTCGGTGCATATATACTATGTTTCAGCGCATCTGTGCTTTGTTTCGACACATCTGTGCTCTGTTTCGGCACATATGTGCTATGTTTCAGCACATATGTGCTATGTTTCAATGAATCTGTGCTCTATTTTGGTGCATTTGTGCTCTGTTTCGGCGCATCTGTACTCTGTTTTGGCACATTCAGTCTATGTTTTGGCGCATCTATTTTCTGAGCCTAGGTGATTTTCTGACTTTCAAAAATCAAGACTTATCAATCTAGTCTTTCCCATGCTTAGAGTTTGTAAGTCTACAACATTTTCTAAGAAGTCCTTAGATAGAAAGATTAGAAAGCCCAAGAATTCTCTTAGTTATAAGAAGGTATTGAAGAAGAGGAAATTTCTATATCAAAGTCAAAAGGTCCTTGAACACAAAACCTTTATTCATTGATATCACAACTATATTAGAGGTTTCACTGATGATTATGCTGTAGAACCTTTATACTCAAGAGCTTTCTTTCAAAGAAGAGCCCTTTCTCAAAAGCATAACCACAATCAACGTATTCATTCCTCTTATATTCCCCAACCTACAATCACATATGCTACTCGTCCAAATCAAATTCTACAAAGAGAACTCAAGCACATTATGCATCCATTAAATTCATCTTTCTATAAAGCTAAGATCAAACTTCACAAAGTGCAAAATCATCTTTATTTTTTATCTTTGGTTTAATTTCCGCAAACAGGATTTTCATCCTTTCAATCAGGGAATCACGAGCTAAAGATTAAAAATCTTATAACTCATAGAATCTTCATTCTATCCTGACTTTCATATATATCACCATTCCACTATTTCATTCATTTGATCAAAGTTAGGAGGATTTGAGTAAAGCTTATGCCTATTACCACGAGATCTCGAAAGCACGTTGAAAAAGATGAAAGTATAGTGAGCAAAATGGGTGATAATAGTGAGAGGGAGGAAAACCTCTTTAACAATTCAAATACTGAAGAGTTAACGAAAGAAAAACTTCAAGAAGCAGAGCAGGATCCTCAATTCCATACTCTTATGGAAAGGATTTTAGAATGAAACAAGGAGAGATACTTTCTTTCTTTAGCTAATCAAGGAGCTAAGTTACCTGTTGATTTTGACACGGAAGGGATTAAAGAAAATTCTAAAACTCCTCTTAATGATTTTAGTGCCCTCACTCAATAGATCAAGGAATTACAAGGGAAAATAAAAGAAATGCAAGGGGGAGCAACAAAGAACTATGTTTTGGAGGAAATATTTCCTTATTCATTCGATAGAAATCTTCGAATGATTCCTTTTCCAAAACATTGTGAAATCCCTAAGTTTGATAGGTATAATGGGAAAACTGACCCCATTGAGCATGTAAGGGATTTCCGAAATATGAGCTTAGAATTCGCTCATGACGATACCTACTTAATGGGGTTATTTTCATGAAGTCTAGGTGGACAATCCATGGAGTGGATTTCAAAGATCACTCCCCCCATCAAAAAATTTAAAGAGTTGATAAATAATTTTATATCACAATACTCTTACAACATCCAACACTAGATAACCATGCTTGATCTTTGTAAGATAAACCAAAAAGTAGGGGAATCTTTCACTACATTTTTGCAAAGGTGGAGAAGGGTGTTTGCTAGATACTCTTGTCCTGTTCTTGAAAAGGAAAAGATGGAGATCTTCATCGATAGTCTTAATCAAGAAATGAGTTACAGACTAAACCTTCATTGTCCTCAATCATTTGAAAAATTTATTGAAAATGCAATTACTATTGAAGGTGCATTGATCAAGCGTGGAGTTTTAAAAATTGATAAAGAAGGTTCAAATTCTTACAACAACAACAACAACCATAATAACAACAATGACAAGTCACGATTTTAGATTTGAAATAAAAATATTGTGAATGATGGGGTAGTAGGTGCTAACAATGTGAATACAAAGCCTGTCATCCTTAATGTGTTAGGTGTTCAACGTAACATTAATACTGGAAATTCTTGCACCCAAGGCAATGTTTCTAATCAAGGAAACACAACTAACAATCGTGGAAATAATTTTGGCAATAATCAAAATTCAAACGTGTCCAAATCATCATATTTTTTGAGTTGACGGAGTTTCACTCCCTTGGGCCAATCTTTGGAATCCATTCTCAAAGAATTATTGAATCAAAATGCTATTACATTGCCACCACAAAGAGACTATGAGCCTCGATTTAAACCACCATCGTGGAATGACTCACACTTCTGTGATTATCATAGGTGCAAAGGTCATAAGACAAACAATTTCCAAGGGTTAAATAATATTGTTCAAGATTTGATTGATAATCATACCATCACAATTGAGGGACATAATGTCAATAATGACCATCAAGCATTCAAGAATCCTCTCCCTAATTATCAAAAATGGGAATCCTCGGGTGACAAGGGCAAGAATGTTAATAACATACACAACATTATTATCAATCATCTCTATACTGATGATCCTCAAATCAACGCCATTTGAATTAAAGGTAAGCAAGAATATCGAGAGGTCAATGTTATGACAAGCGGACAAGCCAAGATCATTGTCAAAGGAAGCTCATCTAAAGCAGCAATTCCCCCTCCAAGTCAATACAGTTTGGTTGATCAACTATGAAAAACATCAGCCCAAATTTCTATCTTGGAACTTTTAAAGTTATCGCCTACACATAAGGACATTCTAGAAAAGGCCCTTGTTGATACAACTATATCCCCTGATCTGGATATAAATAAATTTCAAGCCATGGTGGAACACTTGTCCTCCTACACATGTTTATCTTTTTCTAAAAAAGATGATTTATCCATAACCCATCTGCATAATTCATCACTCTATTTAGAAGTCATGGTTCACAAAGCCTGCATTAGACGTGTTCTCATAGATGGGGGAGCTAGATTAAATATTTGTACTTTAAAATTGGTCCTAGCTTTGGGATATTCAGCAGACTCTATAGATCCAAGGAGGAAAATTACAATCAAGGCCTATGATGATGAGGAAAGGACTTCCAAAGGTCTCATCATGCTACGAATCAAAGTGGGACTTTTTGTGAAGAATACCTTTTGTCAAGTTCTTGATCAGGATCTAACCTATAACATACTATTGGGTTGTCCATGGATTCATGACATGCAAGTTGTTCCGTCTACTTATCATCAATGTTTGAAGTTTGCATACGATGGATAGGAAGTAACAATAACTGTTGATCACATTAGCAGTCAAACTTGTTCTAACCTAAGAGCAACGCAAGACACACTCGTCCCACATAATAGAGAGGATTTGGCCATCTCTACCTCTAAAAACAAAGAACAAGCGCAAGAAATGATAAGAAATTTTGGTGCCAAGTTAAAATTGAAAGATAATGGGGTGGGAGAATATTCTTTATCTCTCTCTAATCTACCCCTATCTCCAAGATCCTATGGTCAACCATCAATATCTACACAACAGGTAGCAGCATTTTTAGCCTCAACTTCAGCCCCCATCACCAAGTTTAATTGGATATTTATCAAAGAAACTGAAGTGTTGGATAGACCTATTCTTGATTGGCTCTATAAAGATGAAGAAGAATCCGTACAACATATCAAGTTACCCACACAACAATATGGAAAGGGTTATGCTATCATGCAACAAATGGGTTATGAAGGAAATGGCCCTCTAGGTAAAAGGAAATAGGGTATTGTTCAACCTGTTCAATTAAAAACAATGCATCCAAAAGATAAGACTGGGTTAGGATATGGTGAAGATACTAATGAAAAAGTGACACAAAAGCCATCTAATGAGGAGTTAGCTGAATCAATCTTGAGAATTCAAGTAGATAATTCTGAAACAGACTCAAATGAATATGAATGGGATGACTTCTCGGATGATACTTTCATCTCAGAGAAAAGGGTGGTTGTCATACACAAATTCTCACCTACATTCTTACAAGGGGAAAGCTTTAGAACTTTTCTTGATTATGTCTTACAAAGTGATCAGGACTTTAGTGAGACCAATTCAATTCAAAGTGAGATAGATCATTTTGAGGAAGATACCATCTTAGACTTCTCCCATAATAACATTGACAATAACATCATGACCCTAATAGCCAATGACCTTACTCATCCTAATGATCCATTACCTTTGGTTCATCCCGAATTCATTGATTGGGAAAAAGTCACACCCATTGATGTTCCCACTTTTCCAAATGACGAAACCATAATAAACTTTCTTTGTTCATCCCATCCCAAAACAAATTCCACCAGGGAATCACAAGGTCAGAGTTTTCGACAGGAAAGTGCCAAGTTTCTCAGCTATGAAATAAATAATATAAAAGAAAGATCTAATGGTGAAAACTTAACAAAGGCAGTATTAGATCAAGAAAAAAGTAAAATGAAAGAAAGATCTAATGGTGAAAACCTAACAAAGGTAGTATTAGATCAAGAAAAGAGGAAAATAAAAAGCATATCCAATGGTGAAAACCTTTCAAAGGCATCAGAGGATGGGAAACTTGACACTCTTCTGGAGTATTATCAGGAAAGATCTTCCATTCTAATTGAACCAACAGAGGCACTCAATATAGGTACTACAGAAAAGCCTAAATTTTTGCAATTGGCTGCATCTCTAACAGACGAAGAAGTACCTAGAGTCACATAATTCTCAAGGATAATCAAATCAGTTTTGCATGGTCCTACGCAGATATGCCTGGATTGGATCCAGATCTCATTATGCATCATTTATCTATTACACCAGGGGCAAAACCTGTAAAATATAAACTCAGAAAAATGCATCCACATGTAGCATTGTTGGTTAAAGAGGAATTAAAGAAAATTTTAGACGTCGGATTCATTTGTCCATGGACTATGCAGAATGGATTTCCAATATCATGCATGTTTCAAAGCTAGACGGAAGGATTAGAATTTGCACAGATTTCAGGGATTTGAACAAAGCATGTCCTAAAGATGACTTTCCCTTACCAAACATTGATGTGATTGTGGATTTAACTACTAGACATGCGATGTACTCATTGATGGATGGATTTTCAAGCTACAACCAGATAAAGATTGCACCAGAAGATTAGGATAAAACAACATTCACATGTCCTTGGGGTACCTATTGCTGGAACGTAATGCCATTTGGATTGAAAAATGTAGGAGATACATACCAACGAGCAATGACAACAATTTTTCATGATATGATGCATACATTCATGGAGGATTATGTTGATGATCTTCTTGCCAAGTCTAACACTAGAGAAGGACACATCGATATCTTATCTAAAATTTTCAAAAGAATGGAACAATTCAAAGTAAGACTTTATCCAAAGAAATATGTCTTTGGAGTGAAATCTGGAAAGTTATTAGGATACATTGTGTCGGAAAAGGGAATTGAAGTGGATCCAGCTAAGGTACAAGCAATTCTTGATATGCCACCACCAAGGAACATTAGTCAACTACACTCTTTACAGGGACGGTTACAATCCATTCAAAGATTCATTTCTCAAGTGGCAGATAAAAGTTTACCATTTACACATTTCTTACACAAGAATGTTCCATTCAAGTGGGAGTACAAATGCGAAGCAACATTTGATCAGATAAAGTAGTATCTCATGAATCCACCAGTGTTGACTCCACCAGTACAGGGTGGACCTCTCATATTATATATTATGCCACGAAAGTGTCTTTAGGGGCGTTATGGGCACAAGAAAACAACTCAGGAAAAGAACAAGCCATTTATTACATCAGCCGAACCCTAACAAGTCACAAGCTAAATTATACCTTCATTGAAAAATCTTGTTTAGTAGTGGTGTTCACTTCTCAAAAATTATGACACTACATGCTAACTCATACAGTAAAGCTTGTGGCTAAGATTGACCCACTCAAATATCTTCTAAGTAAGGCAGCGTTAACTCGCAGGTTCGCTAAATGGGTTATGATCCTAAGAAAGTTTTATATTCATTATGTGGATCGAAAAGCTATAAAGGGAAAAGTAATTGTAGATCAATTAGCAGAAGCACCAATACAAGCAAAACACCCAATACATGTTGATTTTCCTGATGCCGACATGTTCATAGCAGATATCCAACAATCATGGTCACTCTACTTTGATGGTTCTTACACTAAACATGGTTCAGGAGCAAGAATTATTTATATTACACCTCAAGGACATACAATCCAAAAATATTATTGGCTAATGTTTCCTTGCACAAAAAGCATAGCTGAGTATGAGGCATTGATAATCGGCATAAGAATTGCAGTAGACTAGAAAATCATGGAACTTCAAGTTTTTGGTGATTCACAACTTGTTATAAACCAAATCAATGACGAATATCACACTAAAGATGACAAGTTGATACCTTACAAAACAATGGTGGAATATCTCAAAAAATACTTTGTTAATATCAAGTTCATACAAATTTCGTACATTGATAATAAAGCAACAGACGCTATGGCTACAATCGCCTCTCTACTCTAGTTGACAGAGAATCAAAAACGGTATGATTTCCTGGTGGAACAATTGTTTTCTCCTGCCCATGACAATCCTGAAACTCAAATCATTTTCCATGTGATGAGTTTTGACTCTTCCTTATATGGCCAAATTTACACTTACCTAAAAGATACTACTTTACCCTTCGGCTTGTCTAGGAATCAAAAATGAAATTTCATTGGTCAATCATCCCGTTACACCTTAATTGTTGATGTATTATATTGGCATGGTTTGGATGGTACCCTCCTTAGATGTCTTGAATGCAATGAATCGGAAAAGGCCTTACAAGAGGTCCATGGTGGAATTTGTGGGACACATTCAAGTGGACTAACCTTAGCAAAGAAACTTGTAAGATTAGGGTACTATTGGCCAACCATGGAGAAAGAATCATTCACCTTTGTGAAGAAATGTGAAAAATGTCAGATTCATGGGAATCTCATTCACGCTCCTGCTCAAGAATTACAACCCTTCACCACAACATGGCCTTTTTCTAGTGGGGATTGGATTTGGTTGGCAAGATACATCCATCATCTTCAAATGGACATAAATTTATCATTACAGCCACTGAGTATTTCACTAAGTGGATTGAAGTTGTTCCTCTAACAACTGTTATGGGCAAACAAATCTCTTCATTCATCTTGAATTATATCATTTGCAGATATGGCATTCCTAACTCCATTATCACAGACAATGGTAGACCCTTTAAAAATCAGGATGTTGATGAACTATGTGAAAGATTTCGCATCCAACACAGGTTCTCTACACCTTATTATCCACAAGGGAATGGTCAAGCCGAAGCTTCAAACAAAAAATTATAAATATTTTGAAGAAAACAGTGAATGAAGCAGGTTGTGATTGGCATGTCCAATTGAATCCAGCATTATGGGCCTATAGAACAAGCATTCACACACCATAGGAGCTACTCCTTATGCTTTGGTCTATGGAGCAGAGGCTATTCTACCACTAGAAGTTGAGATTCCTTCACTTTGAGTATCACTCAAAGGGCTAATCAATGATGAAGATATAGAGTATCAAGATTGCAAGAGCTAGAACTGCTTGATGAACGACGTCAAACTGCAGTTAATCACTTGAAGGGATATCAACAAATTATGTCCCGTAGCTACAATCATAGAGTCAAACCATGAAATTTTCAAGTGGGTGATTTGGTTCTCAGAGAAAACCCTCGAAATCAACAAGATCGGGAAAAGAAAGGCAAGTTTGAACCTAATTGGTTGGGCCCGTTCATTATCGTTGCAGCATACGAGATCGGGGGCATATCAGTTGTCAACAGCAGAAGGGGACTTGTTTGAAGATCCAACCAACAACATTCATCTGAAGAGGTTCTACACCTGAGAAAATATCAAAAACAATATAAAAAGTCCTGAAAAAAATATAAAAAAAACATTTTTGCCTTGATGAAAACCTGGCAAACAGGCGTCTTGGTAATAGCAAAAAAATCATAAAATCAGGAAAAAGTGCAATAAAAACAAACAGGTGAAAACTTGGCAAAAAGGCATTGTTTGTGATTTTATTTGGCTCTCTCATCTATTAGGATTCAGTCTACATATTCTTTTCATCGACATTACGCACACACCTCACCATCGCATTCACATTGCATCATCTCCTTGGAAAAGGATCTCATCATGGCTTGATGATTTGAGGGTTATCCATCGCAATAGTTGTGTCTAGCAGGAGTCAGAATACAAGGTCACTAAGGGGCAGTTTGCTTCTTGAAGCTTTTCTAGAAGGTAGTTGGCAATGTGTGTCTAGCATCAGAATATTAGAAACAACAGTCTTGTCTAATTAAAATGAGCTTACATGACTATTTTGACAGATGATTAAAACAAATTGGATGATCTTAATCTGAATAAAATGAATGACAAACTTAAAAGCATAAGTTGCAAATTGTTGTTTTGATATTTGATGACATCATATCTTTGGAGTGGTTCAATGATGTACTAAACTAGAATCACAAGGAAGAAGTATGATTTTTTTTTGCTTGTTGTCTGTAAGTTAATCATTAGTATTGTGCAAATTGGTCATGGGACATGCTCTACAACGTATCATTGATGACATTTCAGAATTTGCATAGGAAAATGGTTAACTTTTGTCTGTTTATGCAAGCAATACTCAGGTCATCTTGGTTCAATTATACCTCGATGCTTGTATTAACTTGCTACATCAAACATTATGAAAGCAGTACTCAGGTCATCATTGGTGCTAACATACCCTTTGATGCTTGTACTAACTTTCAACATATCAAAAGGCTCAATGATGACAACTAAACACAGCAGGAAATGGCAACAAGGAGAATGGTTCATTATTTCATTTAGGATTGCATAATTCATTATTAGGACTACATAGTTCATTTGCATTTCAAGGGCCTTTAAAATAGATTTTTGAGGGTTGACCACATTCTTGAATATCTTTTTCAGACAACGGTTGAGTATGACTGAACATTTGGTACATCTCATTTTCATTATCATTCACATTCATTTCACATCATTTTTCATTATCATTATCATTGCACTTGCATACTTACATCACCATTTCATTTCATTATCATCTCATTTTATTCATCATGATCATTATCCATCATTACATATCATATACATGGTCATTATTTTAATCATTCATTAATCATTCATTAACATATACATTTGCATATTTCACACACATTCATAAATAAAATTGCATCCATTTCATTATTTTCACATCATCATTATTATCATGTTCATTTACATCATATATCATAAGTTCATTGCATAAGTGCATTTCCATTACATCATTATTATCATTCATCTTACATCATAAATCATATCCTCTCATTTCATCTAAAGAATTTACATCTTGCATCATACATTCATTACATACATCATGAAAAAAAAATCGTTTAGATTATATCATATCATTATTGCCTCATCATACATGACATAGCATATAAAAATAAAAACATGCATCCATAACATGTGCATAAATCATCCATAATACGTGCATAATCAAATCACCACTGCATCTCATAGATCTCATCAAAACAAATGTACAGAAATACAAGGATATCAAATTTTTTAAAAAGATATATCGAATACAATGGCATAAATGTGTACAAAATGCTCATCACTATGGGGCATCTGGCCATGGAACATGACTGCTGCTACCTCTGAAGGTAGTAGGTCTCAACAAATCTCTACTCCCAGAAGCTCTGATCTCTCATCTGATCAATGGACCCACACTCCTGGTCACACTCCTGGAGTGACTACATGAATGGGTCTATGTCCGAGTACCTGACTGTGTAAATGTTATCCGCTACTCAGGTGGAACTGCCTCAAAATACCTCATCCTATAGTACTCGGCCTCTCGAGTAGTCTCTATCCCTTCTACTAAAACCTCTCTAATGGAGGTGCTCTCAACTAATCTCAGTAGTCTCTCAGCTACCCCCTCAACCTTTATGCATCGCTCTCTGAAGTTGTCTCTCTCAGCTACAAGCTAAGCTATATGTGGGTCAGGAGGTAGTGGTTGTGCAATTTATGCCTACAGCTGACTAATGGTCACCTATGCCTGTGCTAACTAACTCTGAAGAGGTTGAACCTTATCCTGCAAAGCATCCACCTGTCCCTGTGACGAAGCCCTGATAGTAATCCATGGAGCTAAAGTATTGTCCTGACCCACCAGTCTTGATGTCCATGGCCTCATGCTGAAAGGAACATCAAAGAAAAATATTTTTCTCCCACCACCCCCGTCATCCCCTTCATCCCTACTATGCGATTCATCTAACTCCTCATCCATCTCCTCACCCTCTGAGCTCTCATCATCCACGTCCATAGCCACCCCACCGATATTCTCGACCTGATCTATCTGCACCCCGCCCTATGCTGGTACCTATCCCTGAACCTATGGCTGCTCAAGTTCTAGAGGTCGCTGGGGCTGATGTCGCCCCACCTATGCAAGTGACCCTCCCATGAATGGGGTAGACTCCTCTGAATTGGTAAGCCACGGAAAGGGATGTGTGTAAAAATAAGCAACATAATCATTTGTCATCCCTGCATCGGTAACCTCTGGATGCATGGCCCACTGAGGTGGCTGTAACTCAAAGTACTCTGCCCTGGCTACCTCAATGGTCACAAATGGACCCCACTCTGGTACATCCTCTCAATGTCTAGCATAATGTGTCACACCCTGTGGCATCATCTGAACCAATCCTAGCTATCTCAGCACTCTCATCACCAAAAACCACTCGATGATAAAAGGTGTCCGCCCAAGTAGGTATCTGGATCTGGTCATGTAGGGTAGCTCTATATCATCGGCCTCCCATGGGTCGCAGTTCACATATGATCGCCAGATGATATTATCTAAATCATCAAGTACACGTCACCAATAATATAATTTTCCTAGCCTCGGCTGAACAAGGGGCCCTATATATGCATAAACATATGGAAATCCAATGGGGCAATCTCTCTTGATGATGGGGCATGTAATCGTAAAGTGCTCCCATGCGAATATCCATAAAATATTCACCCCGCAAGAGAGACTCTTCCCATCTATTTACATGACCTGATGAAGATCATGGTACAGATGGGTAAGCATGCATGACCCCCATGCATATCTAGTGCGGTGGAGAAGCATGTCCTCCAAAATCCTACCCCACCCAACTGATAGTCCCTTTGCCCTATGATCAAGACAAAGGAAACCACCGATCATACCTGCTAAAACCGAGGGCAGTGGGGCATATCTCTCCATCATCTCCTTCTAGGGAAACTCATATCCGGAGACATGAGGATCCTGGAAGACTCATCTCAGTGCGTCTGTCCCCCAATCTCCTTGTGATCATAAATCACAAGCTCTCCAACCACAGGAATACCTAGAATCCTATAAACATCCTCTGAAGTCACTATGATCTCTCCTATTAGCAAATGGAAGGTGTTGTGCTCGCTATGCCACCTCTCCGCTAAGGCAGTCAACAATGACTTGTTGACCCGATACTGCGGGATACTCAATAGAGCTCTCAAACCACACTAATCTATCACTCCTAAATCCTCATGGGATAGTCAGGGAATCATCTCCCACATCTGTAGAAATCTCTCTCTGATCTGGAGGAGGTTAAATTCCTCCTTTACAATATCATTAAGCAATCATGCAAATCAATCAGCAATGGATATCATCAATCAATCAATACATCAAGTAAGTTAAAATCAATTTATATTTGCATAACATATTGCATGGAAGCAAATTTATCAATCATTTATACTATTTTTTTTTCATATCGCATGGAAACAAATTTAATAGTCATCATGACTCAATATCTATCTATTTGTCTTTCAATCGGGAAAGCAAATCTATCATTTCTATTTGTTTTCATATCGCATGGAAGCAAATTTATCAGACCTATTTTTTCTTCAAGCACGAAAACAAATTTATCAAATCTATTCATTGATTATATTCAAAAGCATAAAATATGTTGTATAATCTAGCAACAATCATCAAGCATGCATCATTTTTTCTTCAAAAATTGAAATTCAGCAAAAATCCATGGATGTGCCAAAATAGTCAATCGATGCGCTAAAAACATGGATGTGCAACTTTACTTCATGGATGCGCTAAAACAGAATATGGATGCGCGATTTTATGAATGCGCTATTTTATCAAGCAAATGCGCTAAAATAGTTCATCTATGCGCTAATCTAGCCTATGCGCTAATCTATCATCCTCTGTAGGCAAGTTTCATGGATGCGCCATTTGATCTATCCTATGTGCTAATTCACCTATGCACGACTGTTTTGCACCTATGCGTGATTGTTTTGCACCTATGCGCCACTTTGGATGCACCGATTTATCTAATCTATGCGCTAAACTACGGCTCGTATGCGCTAAAACATAATTTGAAAAATGAAAAAAAAAAGCATTCAAAAATCATTAAAAATTTCATAGAGAGGTTTTGATTGACTTATCAGAGGTCCATACGCAGGTGGTCTCTGATGTCGGTGACCTCGCTCGAATCTGTGGTGCTCATAAGGGATCGGCATCGCTAATATCTCTGTTAGAGCTCCAAAATTCTCAAAGGTTACCGTCCAAATCAGCCTCATTATCATTCTCATCAGGCAATTTATCTCTCGAGGGGGCATATAGCATCATCAATAAATTTTTCAAAATCAGGGGCAAATTCTTTGAAGCAATGCGTAAAACACATCACTTCAAAGAGGGGGAAAATGTACACATCTAAAAATGGTCATGGTTAATCAAACCTGTTAATTAATTAAATATGAATTATTTAATTAATATTCTTAAGTCATCTACATATAAATAAATTTAATTATTTATTTATATTGTTCATTTTCCAATTCTTCTAATTTAATTAAATAAATAAATTTAATTAATTAATGCTATCTTCCTCTTAACTAAATAAATAGATTTCACAATTTATTTATATTAATTATCACAAGTTTAAATTCTAAATTTAAATGATATTCTTCATTTCACATTTAATTAAATATTTTCAATATTTAATTATAACCTTTTCATTTCTCTCACACATAATTAAATATTTATTTATTTAAATTATGAGAGACACCTTTCATTTGTCTCTTCATTTTCCATCAGTCTCTTAAACTTCCATCTTCTTTTTGAATTCTCGATCTCTCACCGTTCATCTTAATAGGTTTGAACTCAACCATTGATCTTGGCCAATTGAATTTTTTCCTTCAAAAATCTATAAATACAGCCCTCTTATGAGTGGAAAAGGACCTCGAATGCTGGATTTTCATGGGTAGTTATTATAGTCACATTTTAGAATTTCAATTTCATAGCTTAAAGCATATTAACAATGTACATGCATTTTCATTAATCTCATTCTATCAAGATGTCATTCTACAAGCTGATGTTTAAAACAACTGAGAGCAAGCATCTTGAAACAAATCCTTGGACATAGAGGACAATGGGATGAATTTGAAGGAGTTGCTTGTGTTTAGATTTTGCATTTTGCTTTCCTTAATTTAGTTTCATTAATCTAATGTTTCATTGGTGTATTATTTTAGATTCATTCTGATTTGCACATTCTAACATACACAATATCTCTTGCACTATCAACAATCTCCTACTTAGTGCATCTGCCACCTTGTTCAACTATCCCTTCTTGTGCTTGATGGTAAAAGTTAAGGCTTGGATGTATTCCATCCATTTCAAATGTCCATTGCTCAACTTCTCATGTTTTTTGATGTAGCTAAGTGCCTGGTTATCATTAAACACAACAAACTCTTTAGGTAGGAGATAATGCCTCCACTTCCTAAGTGACTGTACTATAGCATATAGTTCTAGGTCATAGGTAGAATACTTCTTCTTAGCTTCATTGATATTTTCACTAAAGAAAGCTATAGGCCTTCCTTCTTGGCTTAGAACTCCTCCTACTGTAACTCCACTAGCATCACATTCCATAGCAAACAACTTATCAAAACTAGGTAACAAGAGGATGGGTTGAGTTGCCACTTCTTGTTTCAGTTTCTCAAAACCCTTCTCAGCTTCTAGTGTCCACTTGAACTTAGTCTTTAGGCCACCTTTGATAGTATCAAGTACTGGTGCACATATGCCACTAAAGTTCCTTATAAACTTCCTATAAAACTGAGCTAACCCATGAAAACTTCTTACCTTTGTCCCAGTGGATGGTGTAGGCCAATTTAGGATAGCTTCCACCTTGCTTGGGTCCATCTTCAATGAACCTTGGGATACTTCAAACCCTAGATACATAAGCTCTTGTTTGAAGAACTCACACTTCTCTAGGTTGATGGCTAACCTCTCTTCCTGCAATCTTTTAAGAACCAATTCCACATGCTTTAAATGTTATTTTTTTGTCTTGCTAAAGATGAGTATATCATCTAGATATACCACCACAAATATCCCTATAAAGTCCTTGAGCACTTCATTCATGAGCCTCATGAATGTGCTAGGGGAATTTGAGAGGTCAAATGGCATAACTCTTCACTCATACAACCCATCAGTTGTCTTAAAGGTTGTCTTCCACTCATCCCCATCTTTAATTTTGATCTGATGGTATCCACTTTTGAGATCCAACTTGGTGAAGTACTGAGCTCCTCCAAGACAATCCATCAAATCCTCAATCCTAGGAATAGGGAACCTATATGTGATTGTGATTCTATTTATAGCTCTAGAATCAGTGCATAGTCTCCACTTACCACCTTTCTTGGTTGCTAAGACCACTGGTACTGCACACAGACTGATGCTCTTCCTAATTAGTCCTTGGTCTAACAACTCCTGCACTTGCCTACCTACTTCTAGGTTCAGATTTGGTGTGAGCTTGTAAGTTGCTTTGTTTGGAAATGAAGCTCCTGGTATGAATTCAATCTGATGATTGATGGCTCTTTTTGGAGGTAAGGTTGTTTGTGTT
The DNA here is from genome assembly GCA_007115665.2 of Sequoiadendron giganteum. Lineage (NCBI taxonomy): Eukaryota > Viridiplantae > Streptophyta > Pinopsida > Cupressales > Cupressaceae > Sequoiadendron > Sequoiadendron giganteum. The sequence continues at coordinate 414,367,170 of CM021110.1, read as the reverse complement.
CCATCACTAACTATGTCCTTGAACTGTTCAAGCAACTTCTGGACTGCTCTTGGTATGACTATTTTCTTGGCCTTGTCTTCTTCCTTGGGTTGCAACATATCCACATATCGTTCACATCCTTTTTGTAGAGTGTTGATAAACTCCTTGCCACTACTTAGCAAGACACTGGGGGTCTTTGACTATCCTTCTTCCTCATTTAGCAGTGACTACAGTTTGAATGTCTTTCCATCCTTCTTGAATAAGATAGTGTTCACCTTTCCATCATAGATGGCTTCTCTGTCATGCTTCCATGGTCTAACCAATAGAAGATGTCATACATCCATGGGAAACACATCACAAATCAACTTTTCCTTGTACCCTCTGATGGAGAACTCCACCGTTGTCTGCTCATTGACAAGAACACTCTGCCCTTTATTCAACCATGTCACCTTGTAAGGGTTAGTGTGGGGTACTTTCTCCAAATTCAACTTCCTCACTCCCTCCTCAGAGATAATGTTATTAGTAGACCCTGAATCCACTATAACCTTGCACACCGTTCCAAGTACTTTTCATCTTAGCTTGAATAAGGCTCTCCTTTTCTTTGGCTCCTCTTTGACTGGTTGTCTAATTATAACTCTTCTAAACATCAGGTTCTCCCCCATTTCTGATTCAATGTGACTAACCTCCGGTGATTTGATACTCATGGTGTCCTCTTGAGCATATGCTACTCTCTTTTTTGTATTTTATGAAGATGCTTTCTCTGAGCACCTATAAGCTGGATGTCCTACTTGACCACAGTTATAACACTTCATACCAGCAAAGTATGAGTTACTTTTCCCTGCTCCTCTTCCTCTATTTTATCCTCCTTGAGGTCCTCTACCTATTTCATAGCCTCCTCTATAAGTTGTTTCACTTCCATGCTCTATGAGCTTAGACTCTCTCTAATTTCTTTGTTCAGTCCCTCTACCTTGGTATCCACCTCTATGTCCCCTTTGATCTCTTCCTTTGCCTCTACTCTTAGAAACCTGGTCTTGTTTCCTCTTGCTTCTTTCCTCAATATTTATAGCCAATTGGTAACACTGGTGTACTATCTTGGGACTTGTAAGAGTCATTTCCTCTTGAATGTTCCACTTCAAGCCGTTAAGATACCTAGCCACCTTAAGACTTTCATCCTCTAAAACATTAGACCTCATACAAAGTTTTTGAAACTCCTCAGTATAAGTATTCACATCTTGGTCTCTTTATCTCAAGCTTTGTCTCTTATTATGCAACTGAATCTCATAATCATCTGGCATGTATGCTTCTCTCACTTTGGAAACCATTCCCTTCCAAGTAGAAATAGGCTTCTTTCCTTCCTTTTCCCTCTTTGTTTGAATGAACTTCCACCATGTCAAGGAAGAACCTCTCAATCTTGACTTTGCCACCTTCACCTTATGTGCTTCAGTGACACCATCACACTCAAAATGGTTTTCCATTCCCTCTATCCAATCCATAACTAGATGAGCTTCCAATTTTCCACTAAACAATGGTATGCCTTAAAGTGCTTTCCCACTCATAGCTTTCAATGCCTTCAAGAAAGGCTCCTCTTGCAGAATAGGGCCAGGTTCAAGGATCTTGTCTTCCTCTACAACCTCTTCACTCTTAGGTACCCTACCTTCCAATCTATCACTGACCTCATCGATCTTGGTTTGCACATTATTCATTTCTTGCTCAAGTTGAGCTATTCTTTCCCTCAATCTTATATTGTCTTCCTCTTGATCTTCAACCTTCTTGGCCAACTCTATATTTTTCACCATGGTTGTAGAACTACTAGACTCAAGCTCTGACATACAACAATCAATCCAAAATATTTTGTTGCTCTGATACCAATCTGATAGGGAGGTTAGAGGAATCAATCACTGATTCTTGCTCGTGGTCAAACCTGGAAGACCTCTATGGTGTCTCACTCCACCACTTTAAGCTATAGGACCTTTTTCTTGTTTAGGATCCCTTGGTTCTCCTTGCCAACCCAACTACCATCACAACTCTACCTACCAAGTCAACTTTGGTGCAATTTTTGCAACTCTTCCCTTAGCCCTTAATCCACCCTAAAGGCTAACATTCTCCAAAATATAGAACTTAGCTTTGTAGGGGTGTGGATGTGTTTCCAAGGACTTCAATCCACCCTACTATGGTTCTTGAGTTTCCACCTAGCTTCATTTACTAGTCGCTTCCACCAAACCCTCATTTAGGTCTTTAAGGTTACTAGCCCTATGAGCCCCAATTAGGCCTCCTTCTCCGAGAGATCAGGGTTTTCCCCAAGGTTCTCCCAAGTAACTCCCAAACTTTACTTGAGGTTCCTGGTTCTTAATTCCACCACCCAAATATTTTATGGGTCTTAACCCTCAACTGTCCGTACAAAGGTTTAACCCTCAATTTGGCAAAATTAGGCCTTTTTAAGCCTTTTCCTGATCTCCTTGCAACTGTTAGAGGTTCCTTTCACCAGATGGATTGATGGAGATTCCTCCTCCATTCTATAACTTGGAAAGGCTTATACCTACCCTCTCCACACTGTGATTTGTCAAGAAATGGACATCCCTACAAATCAAGTGCTTTTCACTTCTTGTCTTCCCTAGTCAGACACTTCTTGGCTTGCCTAGAAGAAGACTCCCATGGTGCCTCTGGTGCTATCAAAGACTCCTAACCCTATTGTATGTACAAACATGGAGTCTAGTCACAATTCCCAAAGGTCTGTACAATGTGTACGGTGGGAATGTGATCTAACACTCCATTCTTCCAAAACTATTTGGTTCAGACCAGCAATTGTGTAAGACCCAAACCAAATACAAACAATGCTTGAAACTAAACTAAGAATATAACTACTACCACACAATGCTTGAATAGAACTTAAAATACATCCTACACAAACTACAGTATCACATTCAATCCATTAAAGCACTACTTCATGGTAAAAACCAGAAATTCACACAAATACACAACTGTTCTCTCTTGAATTCCAAAATTTCAAATAATTCAAATGCTTCCAACCTTTCTCCCATGTCGATATCACCCTTAAATAGGGTCTCCAAATCAGTTACCTCTCCTTAGGTCACTCCTAGGCCGCTTGTAGCTTCCATTGAGCTTTATTTTCAAGATTTAGAAAAGAAACTCCGAAAAGGTCTAAAAGTTCTTGAACCTTACTTGAGCAAAACCCTTAAGCCTAGGCAATGGTCAACATGACCTTCATCAATTCAACACCTGATCACAAATGCCACTAAGGCACAAACATAATGAACATGAATAGGTAGATAAGTTGGCCTAAACAAATTTCTCAAACATGACCTTCTAGACAACCTATGGAAACCTATGGGTGCTCCTGCACCACTCTCTCTCCAAGAACATGAAATAAATTTTATTACAAGAGTTCATTTTGCACATATCATAGAGTTCATGGTAATTCTACTAATAAATCTAATGCTTTGAGTAAAAATATTCAACATCTTAAGGATTGTGGTGCTCTTCCTTATGTTAAAGCACCTAGTTCCTCTAATTAAAACTTATTTTCATCATGTTTGGATCATCCATGTCCTACACTAAGTGGGGGAAAGGGGTTAGATAGCCTTGTCCTCGTATGTCATTTGTCATAGTCTCTTTTTGCTACTTGACCAACTTGCATGTATATATAAGAGCAAGCTTGGGATGTGGATGGCATGCCTTAAGTTGACTCGCATGTGACATACTTATTCATTATGTAGTTTGATTCAAAAACATATTACTTGTCATAGGGCTTTCCGAATAAGCTATCATGTCTTCTTCTACTTTAAATAAATTTCTCACATCAATGGTGTTAGCAAGCACTTTAATGTGGGGGCATACATTGATACCCATGTGTCACTGTGTGATTTTCTTTATTCTTGTAATGTGTCCTTTACTTGGTTGTATCATTGGGTTTGATTTCCTCTAAGAATCTGATATTTCTTTGACTTGTTATGTCTTGGAGACATTAGACATGATGTTCCCTAAGAAGAAACCTTACATGAACTAAGAAAAATCCCTTTGAATACACCTTACACTCCTTTGAACATTATTTATTGTTAAATTTTCATTTTTAGTTTAATGTCGACCTTGCATAACATAGATTTCATGCATGTAGACCATCTTGTTTGTCCATCAGATCCAATCATACAAAGTTTTGGTTGTCTCATGAAGCTCAAAAATCATTTTTTTTACATCACACCTTATCAAAGTTATCAAGAGGTATAACTTTAGTATGGTTTTATGGGAAGCCAAAAAAGGGCATGAATTTCCCTTATCCACTTGCGTGTGTGTGGTGAGCATATACTGGTTGTGTGTGTATGTGTATCACCCACTTGGATTACTCACCCTATGGATGACCTGAAGTTTCATGGGCCTAGAGTGAGCATATTTTTATCGAAAGTGGATCCACCCATCTTATTCTTCTCTTTCTTATTTATGTATTTGGTATTGCATTTTTGTGTATCTTGATGTTTCATATCATACAGCTTGTGCATGTCTTTTTCTTCTTATGTCATTTTGACTTAGGATCTTAGATCCTAGGGGCTTGACTGCTTCCTCAATATTTGTTATCCTAGACCATTCACATCAGTATACTTTGACCCCTCTTGAATGTCTAGTTTAGTGTGATTTTGGAGAAATTTCATCCTCTCACTAAAGTGGGGGCTAAATGTGGCAACGTAAAAAGTATGTCTTTTCCTTGCTTGATTTGGGAATAACTAATAAATTGGACATGATATTGCCTTGATCTAGTGTTGTGATGATTTTTTCACATCCATGTTAGGTCTTAGGCCCCTTTTTAATATAAATAAACTTAAATTTTCCCTAATTTAATGTTGTAAAATTTATTTATTGATACATTCACATTAAATTAAAAACGCTTGTAAATTAAGTGTGCATAATCTAGTGTTGTAATGTGTTCTACACATTCAAATTGTATTTAAGACCCTTTTTAGCTGAATAGGCCCATTTTTCCTTAATTTAGTGTTGTAAAGTGTATTTATTTACACTTTCACATTGTATTTTGGGCCCTATTGTATTTATGACCTATATATCATTGTTCATAGGCCTTTAAGACCCTATATTATGCATCCCAAGGCATATTTCAATAAAGAAAACCCATCAATATCAACATATAAATTTAATTTGCACACTCCCTAATACTTTGGAAATCAAAATAGGACATGTGGGACCCATTCACCACTTTAGGTGAATGAGTCCCATCCAGGTGGGACCTATTCGACCAAATTGGTGAATGAGTCCCATTTTTCATATTTTAAAGGTTTTTGAGTGAGAAAAATTAGGTTTTAAGTTAAAAATTTATGTATGTCGGCCTTTGGGATCTAATACATGGGATATTAGATGGATTACCTATATAAATGAAATTTCAAATAATTATTTCATCAATAATTTAGGTTATCAAGTCAAACATTCAAGAGTTAAATATTTCAAGACTTCACAAGATCATCTAGAGAGCATTTGAGATCATTTTTAAGGCATTCAAGGGGAGAATTCTTCATCAATTGTTGCATAAATTTAAGATCCATCATAATTTCAAGGATATCAAGCATCAAGAATTTTATTGAGCTAGTGTTGTGATGTAACATTGAAGATCCAAGATCAAGCATTGTTTTAATCCTATTGTCAAGATCAAGATCTACATCCTTCATGGCCATTTCATGTTGAGTTGAAAATTTACAAGACATGATTTACAAGGAATTATTCAAGGTATTATTGTCCATCATTCATGTTCTTTGCTTCATGTTTCATGTCTCCATTTTATTGTCTCGTCATTTGGTTTAATTACCTACAAGGGGTTTAACAAAGGAAAATTTGTATTTCCTAATTGTAAGAGAGGGGGACCAACCATGTCAAGGCTCCAGGTCATCGAGAGATGAGAGTCAAGGGTTTCCATAATTTACCTCACTCTAAAGGGTTTTTCGAGGTGAGGACTAAGAGTGAAGAGTACTCTCAGGTTCTTTTGTCACTCTACAAATTCCAGAACTCCCTTTGTCTGAGGATGTCAACGTGGTTCTCGGATGACAGTGTGGTACACTAGCATCTCTCTAGCACACTCGCGTCTATATGGCTAAAAAGCATAAAGTGTAGTGGAAAAATAGAAAATACCTACTATCAATCTAGTAGTTGGATTCTAATGAAGTAGATAGAATGATAAAGTACAATAAATAACTACGCAAATGATAGAGCAAGTAAATGAAGACAAGGGATATGAATATTAACTCACTAAAGTGCTAGTTCACTAGGGAGCTCCATAGACATGTTCTCTTGCACACCAACAAGAAGGGGAAAATTATTGGGGTTTTATAGGGACTTGCCTTAGTCAGACTCCCACTTTGGTGTTTCCACCTCCACAGATAGCCAAAAAGAAAATACTAAACTACTCTATCAAATCACAAATGAGAGGAGTGAAGCATTACCACCTCTACCCAAAGGCTCTCAAGGCCAATTGAGGGAGAATGTGAGCTGCGAACTTGGAAAATTCACCACCACCATAATCATGGTGAAGGGAGGTCTCACAAGACTCCAAGCTCAAAAATTCTATGGTGGCCTCACACTTGAAATGTGGATTTGATGGAGTGGAAATGTTGTTGTAATACTCACAATGGAGTGCTAGAATGTTGGAATAAATGAGAATGTGCTTGAGAAGTTGAATTAATTTCTAAGAGGATGGAATGAATGAATGAAGATTTTTTTTGAAGGTGGGATGAGAAGAATATTCTATTTTCAGGTTGGTTGGTCAATAGGAGGACAGTACAATTCATCCCCAATGAGGATTTTAATGCCTTTGCCAACTTCAGATGCAGGAATTTTTCAGGGATGACAACACGTCATGTAGAAATTTGCATGTCATTCTCATCTCCCCAACAAATATTCTCTCACTAACATAGGAAAAACTCTAAGTGGATGGAAGGTAGGTAGGTTATGTGGAATTTCACCTTCAAATTTTATTTTATATGGTGAGGGTATGTGAAAGGGGAATTTTCTTAAGGGGTGCAAATTCTCTCCTATACATTTTTCCCCAACTTTAGCAAGCATGAATATCGATGAGTGTTTGATAAAGTAGATTGAAGAGTTAGAAGTGTATACCTAAACCATCGAGGAAATAGACCATGATCTAGTGAGCTTGAAAGAGAAGGGTAGGAAAAGGACTCCAAAAGTACTATCTCCTGAGGAGGCTTTAACAAAATGACTTCATTGCTCTGCAAAATTATGCAATTGCACAAAGTACAACAAAGTCCCTTGCACAAATGATGGATAAATCCTGCAGGATATAAGGGTCTTACAATCCCACATACCTACAAGAATGCATCCTCCAAGTACTCTCTCATGAAGGAATCTGAGTGTAGTAGGCACCTTATAGGCCCACACACCTATAAGAAGTCATTCCCCCAAGTACTCTCTCATGAAGGAAGCCTAGTGTAGTAAGCTCCTTACAAGCCCACAGACCTGCAAGAAGGCATCCCCTATGTAATCTCTCATGAAGGAATCCCAATGTAAGGGGACTCTAAAGAGTTAGATTGGAAAGCAATTTCACAGGTGTACCTATAAAGAAACATGTTAATCCATAGATAAAACATGCCAAAGAACACAAAGCAAACACATAGGAAAATAGATAGATAGTCATGCAGATAGTCAACAAGTTGGAAGGCTTTCAAAGGGGTCCCTCAGGAACCCTTCAAAAGAAAAGGGGTCCACTCAAGGGACATGTTTTGCAAAAGAGAATTTGTTCTTCAAATCAATTTATCATCAAGGAATCCTTTCAAAAGATGTTCACTTCATCAAGGAATTTGAAAGGAAGAAAACTCCCTCTCATGAGGAGAAATTCAAGGCTTCTTCCATTGGAAAATATGCTCCCTCCTTGGAGGAAATTTCTCAAGCTCTTTCTTTGCAAACCCATGATGAAGGAAACAAGTTTCATTGGGGATCCAAGTTGAGAATGTGATTTTATGAAAAATATTGCAAAGATCTTCCAAAAATGATTTTTTGGCAACGAATGCATTTTTTGAAAATCAAAGTACCATGGAAATGATGTTGTCACACATACGAGGGAAAAATCAAGCAAAGAAGAGAGAAAGAAAACACAAGAGACATGCAGATCTAATTTCACGAGATCAGATCTGCTCATCCTTATATAAATAATAGGTAACCATGGTGCAAGGCAAAAGATCATCAGTTCCTACCAGATCAAGAGGAATGCACAAAAAACAAATTGAAAAATAAAAAATCGGGTCAACATGGAAAGGGAGCCTAAATTCCCCCAACACTTTGCATCATCCCCAAGTTTTCAAAAATCAAGGTACAAACATGGAAGAATGATGATACAAATAGAGGAAGTTTATAACACATAATCACTCCTATATCCAAGCACCTACAATGGCAACAAGGGTCATTTAGAAATACATAATGAGAGAACGGGGGAACACATTAAACCAAACACACACCAAATCTAAAGGTCAAGAAGAGGCTTTCCCCTAACACTCATTGACCAAGAGGACATCTTCTTCCCAATCTATATCATTATAAGGGGAAGGTGGATGATCCTATAGTGGTGGAATATTAAGGGGAGCCAATTCTGACCCTCCCACAATAAGGACCAGGGAAGAAGGCCTCGCCAGGTCTTTTCCACTCGGCTCTTGTAGATCAATGGTCAGTGATTTCATGAAGATCGCTGACAAGGTCAAGAACTTATCTAGAGATTTGAACATGCACTTTATGAGAGTTCCATGTGTTACCTCAATAGGCAAGGAAGGCAGTGCCTGAGATTCTCTGCTTGGCTCATTGAGTGACTCAGGAGCAGTGACAAACTCAGGGGATTTTAGAGATGGCTTTGTCACTAGGATGACACATGTTAATGCAAGACCACCCTTTGAATAGGTTGGAATCCTCTTTCGACCCCCATTGCTGGAAGGGCCAACCTCCACTTTTTGTTTCATCACAGGAGGTGAACTCCCCACAGACAAGGAGGAGAAAACCACGATGGACACCACCAAAGTTTTCAACATGTCTAAAGGTTTATGGAATGGTGGGATGTTCAAAAGGGATGTCAAAAGAAGTGGCTCAATTAAGGGAGACATGAACACTTGGACCCTTTTAGGGTCTGATGCACTTACGCTCATAGCAGGAGCTAGAAGCATAATTGGGCTTGATTGAATAGAAGCAAAGGGGAGGAGAGAGGAGGACACCTTAGGAGGTCTTGAAATAGTTTCAATAAACTTCCACTCCTTCTACAAAGTGGCCTACTCAGCCACCAAAGCCTTTCATTGGTGCTTGTACTCTCATGCAAGGCAGTTTCTACAACTCTTTGAGCTAGAGGTTGGGAGCTACAAAGGGACGAAATGCTCCTACTCAGCCATAGGGGTATCCATAACAACTATTTTTGGTAGATGGATAGACTCCTAAATAGGAATAAGAGGAAGAGGTTGAGATAAAATTGGGGGAGTCAAATCTAGCACCTCGACAGTGGGCCTCTTCCCAATCACTACTTTAGGAGTAGGAGTGGTGGGAGGCTGTTGAGGCTAAGACATAGAGGATTCCCCATGGGAACCTTTATTTCTACCATACAGGTAGGGAGAAGTTCCAAGATGCATAGTAGGAAGATCCAATATCCTAATCTTGGATTTATGCCAAGTGGGCACCATCAAACTTCTTATGTGGAATCTAGGAGTAGACATCCAAAACTCTTCTTATGAAAGGGGAGTAGAAGGGGCACCCCGAGGAAGGGTGGATCTTTCCTTTCCCTTTCGAGAAGAGGATTTATCTTGCTACTACACTATCAAAGGGGTCAATTTTGATTGTCCCTTACGCTCGGTCCTATACTTCACATAGTTTCAATAAAGTAGGTATGTTCTGAGGGGAAGCAGACTGACCAAGGTGAGCCAAAAATGATCCAATGAATAGCCCCATGGGATACAAGTTCGGCTAGTATCTAGTGTCGTTCATGACATGCATAGCACATTTATGGGATAATTTTAAACATTTATGGATAATGGAATCAATTCCATTCATGAAAGCTATCCAAGGTATGCCTAAATTCACCCTAAACAAATTCGATTCTAGAACAATGTAAAAGGTTGTATTCACATCCCTAAGTCAAACTAGGATGGAAATATTTATTGATCCATATGTCTTGGGAGAGAGACCATCATGCGTACATATGGTAGACTTTATTTCTTCATAATCCTCCTTTTCTAATGAATTCATCCACAATATATCCTATGTAATGACATTCACTCATCTCTCGGGGTCAACTAAGACCCCTGTAACAATGTTTCCATTGAGGCAAGTGAGAATGTAGAGGGGAGATGGATTTTATTCAAGGGAATATCCTACAAGGTGAATGTCACATTGGGTGAGACATTCAAAAACTATGGGGAAGAAGTAACCATGACCATGTTAACGTGTGTCGAGGGCTAAGTGGTAGAAATTGGAGGGATCAATGATTAAGTTAGCTTATGTGATAGAAATGGTTTGATGTATATCTATAACTCACTATTTGATTTTTCCACTGATTTATTTCCATTTTGTTTACTCCCATCAATAAAAATAGCACCATCCTCGATGTGGTCTTGTATCTCATGATGCAGGTGCATAAAATGCTCAATATTGTGTTTGTGAACTTGATGGTACTAACATAAGGCATTTTCATCGTACCAATCAAGGTAGGGTTCCTTAAGAGGTCTAAGGTTCTCCAAGGTTATGATGTTATCCTTCAACAAATTCTACAAGATGGAAGAATAAGATTCTACTAACTTTGTGAACTTTTGGTTGCATTTGAGGTCGTTATCATTCATTGTAGCTACTAAATTCACAACAGTCTTACCATTTCCTAAGATTGATACAATATAATTTCCTTCTAAATGAGAGCATGAAAAGGAACCCTTGAGCTGAACCATTATTTTCTAGTACTCTCATAATGTGGCACACATATGCATGAAAGAAGGGTAAATTTCTCCTACCAAGGTCTCTATAGGTTCCCTATGAACACCTTCTACACATGAGAATCAAGAAATAGGTATGAGATCTATGATAGAAGCTCTTGGTATCATGCTAATAAATCAGATATCTTTTTCTTATCCCCCTGCTTACATCGAATGAGATCCAAGAAGGTCATCTTTGGTCCGATGTTAGCTTGGAACTATCAAAGAAACTAATTTACAAGTTGATTGAATGAAAATATGGAATTTTTGGGCAAGGAATAGTACCACTCAAGTGTTGTATCCTTTAGAGATTGAGGAAATAATTTTTCCATCAAGGCATCATTATGGAAGAAGTTTTTACACATCGAATTAAAGGCAGACACATGCGTCTATAGGTCTTCATTACATCCATACTTCTCAAACTTTGGAATCTCTATTCCCTGAGGGAAGGGAGTGCTTATAATTGTTACCGAAAATGGGCTATGTTGGAAGAAATGTTGAAGATAGGTTGAGAGGAATCTTGGGATAGGTTCACCAACTGGCTTTACATCTTACCTATATTTTGAAGAAGAGTGTTTAGAATAGGGTCGTTCTGGGATGACAAAGGTCTAGTGGAACCTCCTCTAGAATCACCACCAGAGCCACCTCTCGGACCACCATCGTAGCCACCACCCGAGCCACCGCCACCACCAGGGCCTCCACTGAAGCCACCTCCACTACTAAAGCCACCATAATGGCCTCCACTAGAGCCACCTCTACCAATGCCACCCCCATTGTTGAAGCCACCACCACTACCAAAGCTCCCACCACTCAACCCACCAAAACCTCCACCACTAGAATTCATAGGAGGGGTGAATCTAAAACCTAAAGGTATTATGTTTTCTTTGATAGTTTCAAACCTACCAAAGGTAGAGGAGACACTCACTGATGGGATTGTTTCATCCATATACATGGAAATGGTAGGCATCGACACTCATATATGTCTCTCATGATCTTCGGTATCATCCCCTTATATAAAATTAGTGTTACTCAGAAGGGCACATGCTTTTGTCAGACTAGTGAGACTAGCCAAGATTCTTATGCTCGTTCGATCTTTTCCCACCATATATTTTATTTTGCTAATAACTTGAGTTACTCTAGCTAACTTCGGGTTCTTTTCCAAGTGATTCTCCAAGTCACCCAACCCTTTTCTTAAGGTAGAAATATATTTAAAATTAATATGCTCATCTACTGGAAATGGTGTAGGAGATGCAAGAGGAGTGGGGACATGGCCGAATTCATTGAAGAATCCTACCTCACCCATCAACAATTTCTCCTTGGTAGAAAAACTAATAGAATATCTGACATAAAGGATTGTAGAGAAACTAACAGTGACCTTCTTCTCCATTGTCAAGTGTCATACACTTTTTGTAGCCACATAGCCAAAATTCATAGACTAGGTCATGATGCTCATAAACCTTCATAACAGTCAAGTTCATGAAAATCACTAATCATGGAGGAAAAATTATTGAAACAAACAAATGGATAGACGTTTTTCATGTTGAGTTCACCAAAAATGTAAGAGAGGAGGACCAACAATGTCAAGGCTCCAGGTCACAAAGAGCTAAGAATGGAGGGCTGCCCTGACTTACCTCACTCTAAAGGGTGTTTTGGGTGAGGAATGAGATTGAAGAGCACTCTCATTTTCTTTTTTCACTCTATAGATTTGAGAGATCAAATGAGGCTAGATGGACCAGTGAGACAGTTTTTTATTCTAGATTGTATCTCAAACAACCCTTTGTCTAAGAACTTCAATGTAGTTCTGGGATGACAATGCAGTGCACTGGCATCTCTTTGGCATGTTGGTGTTTGTACAGCCAAAAACTATAAAGTGCAATGGAAAAATAGGAAAGACCTACTAATAGTCTAGCAGCTTGATTATAATGAAGTAGATAGAATGATAAAGTACAAGAAATAACTACACAAATGATAGAGCAAGTAAATGAAGACAAGGGAGATGAATATTAACTCACTAAAGCACTAGTTCGCTAGCGAGCTCCACACACACATTCTCCTACACACAAAAAAGAAGGGGAAAATTTTTGGGTTGTATAGGGGCTTGCCTTATTCAAACCCTCACTTTGATGTTTCCACCTCCACAAATAGCCAAAAAGCAATGTAGTAGAATATTCGATTACGAAGATAAAGGAAGTGAAATGAACACTAAAAAAAACTAAACTACTCTATCAAATCACAAAGGAGAGGAGTGAAGCATTACTACCTCCACCCAAAGGCTCTCAAAGCCAATGGAGGGATAATGCAAGCTAAAAACTTGGAAAATTCACCACCACCACAATTGTGGTGAAGAGAGGTCTCACAAGACTCCAAGATCACAACTTCTATGGTGGCCTCACACTTGCAATATGGAGTTGATGGAGTGCAATGTTGTTGCAATTCTCAGAATGGAGTACTAGAGTGTTGCAATGATTGATAGTGTGCTTGAGAAGTTGAATGAATTGTTAAGATGATGGAATGAATGAATGAAGAATGCTTTTGAAGGTGGGATGAGAAGAATCTTTCATTTTCAAGTCAATTTTTCAATAGGAGGATGTTACAATTCATCTCCAATGAGCAATGTAACACCTCTATGAACTTCAAGAATGGGAATCTACCAGGGATAGAAATGCATTGTATAGATGTTTGCACAACATACTCACATCCCCGAAAAAATATTCTCTGACCAACACACAAGAAAAACACCAAGTGGATGGAAGTCAGGTGGGTGATGTAGAATTTTTCCTTCAAATTTGATTTTCTAAGGTGAGGGTATGTGAAAGGGGAATTTTCTTAAGGGGTGAAAATTCACTCCTATACACTAAAAATCAACACTTTTTCTCTCTCCCTTTGTGTAATTATAGATCCAGGTGCTTTCAAGAATTGAAGGATCTTTGAAGATTACATTACAAGGTTGGAGAAGTTCATAAGTTGTCAAAAGGTTGTAATCCTCACTAAAAAGTCACCAATAGACCTGAAATAAGGGTTTTGGATTTGAAAAAAAAAAGAGGAATAGAAAGAGCAGACATTGAAGACCAGATTTAGATTTTAAAGCTCAAGAAAACCCTAATTGGACTCATTCACCCACATTGGTGAATAAGTCCTAGTTTAGGTCAATTTTGAGATTTTTGCAGTTTTGTGTCCCCTTTTTTTCCAAAAATATGTTCCTGTTCAGAAACCCTAATCTAGGATTGATTCACCTATATTGGCAAATGATTCCTAATAGGATAAAATTTTAGATTATTTAGTATTTCAGGCCTCCATTCAAGCTCTCTCAGATTTCCAAGTGTTTCTCTATACTTTTCCAGTTTGTTGTTCTAATTTATTTGCATCTATAGTTCATTTAGTGAAGTTTCTTACATCATTGAGTTCAATCATTATATCTTACATTTCATATGATTTTCTAAGCCCTCATGTGGTGGTGAACCCCTCATTAGCTTATAATCAGCAACTACGACAACCCTATTGTATGATCTATTTCTCTTTTGCATTGAGATCTCTAGAGTTATCCTTGAGTGGAATAGTTGAAAGTGGGTGTGCTCTATGTCCTAAGCCATCCTATAGCACTTTCTCCCAACCCATCTTTCCCCGATTCTAGAAGTGAAACTCAACTCCTAGAAAATAGTTCACTAGGCTATGTGAGATTTCATCCATTGTAAGACTTCAAGGGAAAAATGGCTCGAAGAGTGTGGGGACAAATCTACTAATGTTGGTCTCATGAAGTAATCCACAAACCAGTAATAATCCCATGACTTGGAAAGCACATGTTTCTAGACCATAATTGGCTGGTAGGACCCCTTTACATCAAACTTAAACAATAGCAAGTGCCTTTTGAAAAACTCAAAGTTTTGATGCAAGATCAAATGTGTCAGAAAATAATAATACCTAGATTTATATGCAATTCCTTAATTTCTTAATTATTCCAACATCTTTTTAGCTATTACCTCAGCAAAATAAAAAAAAATGGATTTTTTCCCTCCTGAGCATGAAAGCCAATCCCATTTGGAAAGCATTAACCCTTTCATCATCATCAAAGCCATAGATACAAGCCAACATTGTGAAAAAATATTTTACATCTAGTTTGAAATTTATTTGTACTAGAGGGAAGAGGAGATGATTTCCTTCTGACTTCTCTTCTATTTTATCCTCATAAAATTCAATTGTCTAGTTCTAGTCTTCTAGAATTCTTCCATTATTTTGTATTCAAACCTTTTGGCACCCTATTTTTTTGGGATAGAAAAAATATCCTAGATGGAATTTGAGCTAATTGTAACCCTTATCCTATCACCAATTATAACCCTTTTTTCTTTATCAAGCCTCTTAGCACATGCATCCACCAACTTTGGACATGGGTGTACAACGAGAAATATGAATTGTGGAAACCCACAATTATAGATCCATAATGCAAATCCTTTGATTCCTCCATCTTTTACCATTCTTTTTAATGTCCCCTCCTTAAGTATTTTAGGGTTCATCTACAACTTTGGGTCAAAAATATTGTCTCTGAAATCCAAGACTACTTCTTTCTTAATAGGATCACCTACCTATACCAATTTAGTATGAGTAAAACATTTCTCTTATGGCACTAGGGCATTAGAAAATGAATCCCTCCCAAAAATGTTGGTGTACCCTGGTCTTTTAGACGAAAATCCATCCCGTCAATCAAAAGATGATGTTTCTGCCATTGTTGTGTTGAAAAATTTGCAGAGAGCTTGTTTAGAGAAACGACTATTTATTGTCTTTGTTACTTAGAAAAAAATTGGTTTTGGGTGCATTCAATTTTCTTGCATGTACATGCAGTAAGGCATTTTCATCACCATCACCTTTCTAAATGCTTCTAGTGAAGAGATACGTGTGGGTTAGGGATCTGTATCCCTTGGGAATACCAACTGCACCGTGAGAATGTAATTAGTACATTCCCCTCGCTGCCTTTTTCACAAATAAGCTCTATATGTTGGGAAGCATGATTTTAGCCATGGGAAGTGTGCTTTAAGTGATATAAGGTACTCCAAAAATATGTACCTATTTAATTTTTCATAGCTTAGCACGTTAATCAATGTCTTTTCGTATGAGCAAGAAAGCTAGCATTCAATAATGGACACATGGAAGCAATCAATACACGTGAGTATTTACTCCCAATGCCGAAATTTATTTTTCAAGGCTTGATGTCAGATTTTTTGTGTGATTCATCCCTTGCCCTATTGATAATTTGATATTTTATCTAATATCATGCAGTGGGAGATGTTTTTTTTTTTTGTTGAGCTCATTGGTGCACCTTTTCTATAAATAGTTATGCCATCTTAGCGAAAAACTCATTGAATTAGCTCTTAAGTTAGTAAACTTTTCCATTGCATTTCCCATTCATCTAGTCTTAGCTCACTTGCTTCTATCATGTCTAGCCTAGGTACCATTGTTCAGCTCTTGAGCTGAAGGCTGCTATATTCCTTTGTGGGTGAAGCCAGCAATGATACAATTAAGCACCTAGTGAAGAAGAAGAACTGCCTCATCATTGTGGCATTCCAATGGGTGCTCGACAAAGATTCTGCGAAGGATGAAAACCATCTACAGTGTAACTCCAATGTCATCTCTTGATTTATGGAATTCTTGCTAGATTTAGACATTCAAAATATTTGTATTATTGAACCATGCCAACCTATGTTTGATTCTACATATTTGGACACGCTCGACAAGATTGTGCAAGTGGCTATCCTTAGTGGTAGCATTTCCAACACCATGGACCTTCACAATCACATTTATTATGGGGAAGTGGTGACTTGATTACCCTTTCTCACTGACTTCCACACCATGGACTTAGAGAGGCATCACTTTTCAAAACCCATGGCCTCCTTCCTACTGAGGGAGTACAAAGTGGAGCATGTTCTTGGGCTTGATTGGAAAAATCACTTTGAATTTCTAGTGTATAGCCATGGTAACAAGGACTAAGGTCTATGTCGTGTTGTGCCCACATGCATTATGCTATTAACCCCTTTACCACTTAGTTGGAGAAAATAGAACCCAACAAAGTGTTGTTTTGACTACTAACGACAAATGGAGGATTCAATTTTTCTACTTACGTTGTGATTTGCCTTCCTTTTTTCTTTTTGTAATGTAACTCTTTTTGAGTTTGCACAAGAAGGATTCAATATTTTCTCAGAGCTTTGGGCTTGTATCATAGTGTTAATATTTTCAATTAATATTATATAATACTTTTCTACTTATTCTCGTGTTATTCTTATGGCTTATTCACAAAAATATCGTATTCTATAAAAATTTTACATATGGTATAGAACTATGAATTTTTTTAAAAGAACTTATGTGTTTCAATGGAATAGTTTTAGATGAATATCCTTTATCGTTATATCTAGAATTTTTCCATCCATGTATTCTAGCTCATACGTGTTCTTTTCTTTTCATGTGTGAATGCAGAAGGGACCCTTTCATAGTGCTTCAAATTTTGCATGTTGTCTTTCTTTTGCAGTGCGCTCATCGTACTTTAGCACCAAGTTTCCCTCCTAGAAAACTAGGTTGGAGGCCTTCTTATCAAACCTTCATTTAACTAACTATTATTGCTCGATCATGGCGTCATATGCTCTTTCCCTTTCTTCTTCAAGATTTAGGATTTCCACCAATCTCACTTCCATTCTGATGCTTTCTTCGACTTACAAGGCCTTTAATAGTTGCCATACCAAAATTTCTATAGAAATGGATAAAACCACCTCCATTCCATACACTAAATCATAAGGATAAGCCTTCAATATTTTTTTGGGCATAATTCTATCATCCCATAGAGTTTATCATAGGTTCATGTTCCATTCCTTTTGGCATTTTGATCCAATGTGCTTAATTAACCTAATTAAGTTCTTGTTGGTTGGCATTGCTAACCCATTTCCTTGTGGGTAATAAGTTTATGAAGTATTGAGGTAGACCCCATTATTGATAGTTAATTCTGAAATCCTAGAGCCCACAAAAGCTCATGCATTATCGCAATGACAATTTTTGGCGAACCAAACCTTGCCACTAGCTCCTTAAGAAAATTGACAATTTTAATTTATGTAGCATTTTTTAGAGCAACGACCTCCATCCATCTTGTGAAATAATCGATCACCATAAGTATCCACTTATGGAAAACACTATAGATAGTATTTTTCATCCCAACAAGTTCCAAACCCCATTGTAAAAAATGTTCTTCAGTTACAATCAGGCAGAGTGCCATGGTAGAGTTCTTCCACTTTCCAATGAAATATTGGCACTAAGTATGTTTGTGCACAATGTGGTATGCCTTGGAAAATATGGAAGGCCAATAATATCTTGCTCATATTATCTTCAAAGCAGTATTTTTGGCCGAGAAATTTCTTCCCTTAGGACTTTTATAGAATTCATTTAAAAATATTTTTGCCATAGGCTTATCTAAGCAATAGAGTAGCACACCGTCATAATTTTTTTTTTTTTAAATCCCCTCAATTAGTACATACTTGGTGCCTTGTAGTCAATAGTAGCATCTTTTTTGAGGTGGAATGTTGGTCAAATACTACCCCTTTTTCATATGTCATTTTTGATCCACTACCCAGAACTCGTTGGACTCAAACTAATTTGTATAGACCTATTGGGTCTCTTCCTCTACCAAGGAGCTTGATTCTTGCACGAGGTATTCACAAATACCTCTTCCCTGAACCATCTTGGTTGTTCAAATTTATACATTGTATTTTAGGATCTTTCTGATCTATTTGGCCCTCTTTTTAGTTATTTCACCTTTGATGATATACTCCTGAACACTAGGATAGGCAATGAGGATGGTGATTCTATTGGCTGATACTAGATGTCAAAATTTCTTGAGGCTTTTAACAATAGAAAAATCATGTTTCTCAACAAAATTTACCTACCTTCATATCCTTTGAGAGTCCTAGAGTGGAATGCAATGGGATTCTCTCTACTATTGTCTTCATCTTCCTAAGTGAGCCCCGAAGCTATGTTGCGTTGGCTATTGTAGATGTAGAGTAGGAAATCCTTAGAGAAGTCTAGGTTATCTAATAGTAGAGCCGTAGAGATAGCCATCTTTATTTTATCGAAATCCATATTGCCTTCGAGATTCCATTTGAACACTATTTTCTTTTTTAACATCATCATGATAGGTCTTGTGATGCCTATGAAATCTAAAATTAACTTGCTAACAAAATTAATCTTCCCCAAGACGGATTTTATCCCCTTATAGCTGACTAGAAGCAGTAGTTCCATTATAGCCTTCACCCTTTTTGGATCTATTTCTATCCCTTCCTTTGATACCACAAAACCGAGTAGCTTGCCTTGTAGCACTTTGAAGACACATTTCTTAGTATTTAAGGAAATCCCAAAATGTTGGCATTTCTGGAAGACCCTTTCTAAATGATCAAAGTGATTGTCCTTTGATTTTGAAAAAAATATTAGGTTGTCAAAATATATTAAGATAATATGATTAATCAACCCCTTGAAGGAAATATCCATTGCTCACTAAAAGTTCACACCAACATTAGAGAGCCTAAAGGGCATTTTTGAGTATGCGAACATTCCCCACTTGGTAGTGAATGTTGTTTTATGTTGGTCTTCTTCCTTCACATTGACCTAGTTATAACCCAAAAAACCATCAAGCAATGAGAACATCTCTAATCTGGCCATGGTTTACAAAATCTACTCCATTAAGGGCAAAGGGTAGTGATCTTTCAATGAATCTTTGTTCAAATCCCTGAAATCTATATAGAGATAAATATCATGATTCTTTTTCAAATTGGTACAAGATTAGATACCTAGGTGGAATATTTGATTGGATATATGATCCTTGATTTGATTAATTTGGTGAGCTCTTGTGCCATCAATTCTTTGACTTTTGGATTAACTGACCTTTGTTTTTATCGAACAAGCTTTGAGCCTTAGACAAAGTCAATAGTATGCTGGATTATGCCCAAATCATAGCCTCCAAGATCATCATAAGTCCAATCTATGACCCCATCATATCTAGAATATAGCCCTTTTAGTCTCTCTTTATCCCTTTCTGGGATGTCTCTTCCGACTTTTAACTTTTTTCCATTTCTGACATTGAGGTCTTCATAATATTTTTGACCAATAGTGAATCTTTGTTTACTATACCTCGTATCATCTTAATTGAAAATATTTTCAAGAGAAATCAAACCTCGAGAAATCTTATTTCCTTTCAATTGGATCACATGTCCCTCCATATCTCTATTCTAGCCTCGAACTATGAATGGTTCGAAGTTTTTCCTAATTTCTATAAAAAAGCAACAATAAGAATGTCATCCTTAAAAACCTACTAGTTCTGATCATTGTCAGGAATTAACAGTCAGATGATGATCTTTAATGCATTATGCTTCATTGCTAACTCAGAAATTGGCTCAAATTGTGAACCAATTGAAGCCATCTAATTAGCGATATTATTTTGGGACTACAGGATAACCTGTATGTTAAAATCTTCAAATCTCTCAATAAAATCCAATACTTTGTGTCTATAATACTTCATTCTTACATTTTTGGTAGATGCCTACCCACAAACTTGGCTTACAACCAAATCCAAATATGTGAATGCTTGCACTCTCTACATGCCCATCTTTTCAGCGAGAAACAAACCATGGACCAATGCCTCATATCACCATCATTGTTCAAACATGGGAACTGGAAAAAAAAATCTTTGAGGGTCTCTGATCCATTCAAGGATACCAATCAAACACCTACTCCAAAATTGACCTTACATTTGGTGTCATCAAAATATAACATCTTTCGACTATTGTCACCTGGTCCAATAGGCTCTTCTTGTTCTTTCACCAATTTTGGGAAGACTTGGTCATCATCAAAGATCACATAAGTGACTAAACTGATAACATGGAATTTCCAAAAATAGTTGAGGAGGACCTCCTCTTCATGGGTCTGATCACTTGTGCTCTCCTCGTCTTCTAAAATTTCTACACAATATGTCTCCCTTTTTTAGAATGAGGTATGTGCTACTTCAAAGCATAGGATGGTATTGTCCACTATATGTTTCGGGTGCAAGGATTCAGATAAGATCTTCATCTTTTCCCCAAGCTTGGTCAACAATATTAGATTAGACCAATTGAGTGCTAAATATCCACCAAGATTCACTTTAAATTCCCTTTAAAGGCACATCCTGAATACTGAGGGGATATATATCAAAACTATTTTTTGTGTGAATGTTTGGCTTGGACACGAGAAGAGGGTCAAAGATAGATCTTTGATGCAACCAATGATCAAAACCTTCTTCCCATATAAATACATGATCCATTTCTCAAGAGGCTCATACTTGAGTTTCAGGGCATCAACCACTTATTTAGGCATGACCACAGTACTAGCTCCCAATTCAATCATGATATTGTGTAAAATCTTATCCCCCATAATAAGTGTTAAAATGAAAGATGTGTGCTTTAACTTTCTTACCTCTTTCTCATTTGTATTTTCTATGACATTTATGTACATTTTGGATCTCGAAGGTTAGGGTTTCGACATGGGCTCCTTGTCCCTAACTTGATCGCGAGATGGAATCACATCCGTCTGTGGTGTTGGTTTTTCTTTATTTAATGCTTCCTAGAGAAACTTATTTTGTTTCAAAATTGATATAACATCCCACAAAGATACATTAGAGGACACCTTCTTCAACTATTCAACCACATTGATTTTTCCAACTGGTAGGACCTTGGGTTTGAACAATGGTATCTTTTTCATTTTTGGGAGAGGTCAATCCAATATGGATGGTCTTAGCTCTTTTCCTATCTCCATTTTTGGAAAGAACGGATCTTTTGATTGCTAAGTGGGTTGAACCTATATGGATTGCTTTTCTTGTGGCCATGGTTTATGTGGCTATGCATGTTGTGGATTTTGGTGCATGTATTCTCCAATGAGCCTTCTTTTCGACCTTGTCTTGTAGTCTAACTATACTTGTGGGGTACTATTCATTGGAGCATCATTTTTAAATACTGCATCTTCCTCTTTCATCCAAAAGAAGAGAACCTAGTCTAGTGTTGTATCCATCTCTTTTTCTAAGGGAATTCCTTGTGTTTCCTCTCTAAAGCAGGAATTCTCCATTTTGGGAGTGATATTCTTCCATGTTTGAGAACACACCTTGGTTCCTTTACTCTGCTATCTTTTGATGAATATTTCCCCTTGGATAATTCTAGGGTGTATAGATATCATTACTTGAGAAGCACCATGTGTTCTCATCCTCCATCAATTTTTTCTATCCTGGGACTAAATCTTTGCTTGGATTGTTCCAGATGGTCCAAAGTGGCATTATAATCAAGACTATCTGGTTAGCAGGTGTTATTTGTTAAATTCCTTCTTTCGAGGATTCTTGATATGTGTTATGTTGATAGGATGGCCTTACTCCTTGATAGGTCTTTTTAGGAGTCTTTAGAGGTGTGGCGTGTTGTCGTCAGATGAGGACTAGCTCATTTACAAAGGATCACATGAGATTCTTCATATCATTGACATTCACAACCAATGAAGATGATCCATATGTTCTTATTTGAGCACCAGGGTATATGAACATGGATGTTGGTATAGCTAATGTGGTTGCTTGTGGAGTGGAGGTGCTTGAAGTTTCTTCTTCTCGAGGGATGTCAAATATTTCCATGAACATGGGCATCGACGGACATGGTGGAAGCATCCCCACATCAATCATATTTTTTTCAGCATGCAAAACCTAATCATATGTGTAGGGCATAATATCTCCTCCCATAGAATACACCATGACTATGATATCCAAATTCAAATCATTTAGATAAAACATGAACTCCATAACAGTCGAAGGCCTGGTGATTATAAGAATTCTTCACTATTTTTTTTGAAACCTAGTGTTGAAGTCACTCATGGCCTCTTGTGGGGCCCTTTTGATGGTGATTAATTATTGCAACAAAGAGGATTGATCTCCCTTTTCAGAGAATCGCTCAAAAAAACTCTCTTCAAGTTGGTCCCAAGAGAAGATAGAGCCAGAAACCAAATACCTATACTAGTCGTAGGATTTTCCTTTGAAATATGCAACCAGTAACCTAAGAGAAACATTCTCTTTCGTGATGTTATGCACTCTGCATACTTCTGCTATATCTTGGAGATGTTTAGAGGGGGCCTTAAAATCCTCCGTAGAAAACTTTGGGATTGCCTTGAGAGAATTGGCAGGTATGGTGGGCCATACGTTTGGGAGCTTAGGTGATTGTAAAGGACTACCTCTACCCTAGGCTACAAAATTTCTAGGGGCAGGGGCACCTAGATGATTCATTATAAATAGATTTGTATGGATAGGGTATACATGTATTCTGATTTGGGAAGTTCAGCCTTCTTATGGAGTAGATAAGGCTTTGGATTATTGGCTAACACTTATTATTTTGTTGCTTCTTATAGGTGATACAGAACCTATATGTCTTCTTCTCCTTAATATCATGGTAGGTAATTGGGAGTACTAGAAATGGCCTTCTAAAGATGCCCTTGTTTGGATTCTAGGCATGAAATTTCTAGCCTCTTTTCTTGGTTTGATTTAATAAATATTTTTTACTTCTAATCAGATGTTTGAAAAACTTTGGTCCCACTAGGCATTACAAAAAAAGAACTGTTGATCATCAAATCTTTCATTTCTTTGACAATCTTATGAGAAATTCAGCGAGTGGGGACCAATTTTCACCTCACTGAATGGTCTCCAGGATTTTTATAAAATCTGAATCTTCTTTGTGTTTTGGGGAAAAGGTAGAAAGAAATGTGAATAAAACATTAAAAAATGTCAATGTGCCAAAGCATTTACAACATTTCAAACCTTAACTATTCCTTACAGCTGATATGATAGACATAGAATGTAGCAGACCCTTCATTATTGGGAAAAGAATGAACAACAAAGGCTAGAGAAAGCATAGTGTAGTCTTTCAAATATCCCCATGGGAAGAATTCCTCAAGGTCCAATCAAACATAAGAAAACTCTAAAGATTAACATAAATATCTAGAATCTTACATAACCCTTCTTCCTTCACAGCATAATATGTAAAATGGTAAAAAAATAACAAAAAATGGAAATGTTCATTAGATAGAATATAATTTCTAAAAGCTAGCATTCAACATAGAAGCTTAACAACATGAAAATTATCTATTGGAACTACCAATGAAGACTTAACAAAATGTTTTTAATATGAACAAAATATAAAAAATAAATTTGACAAAGGTCATAGCATGCACAATTTCAAAGATTTCTCCCAAATAAATCAAATTTCTATAATATTTGAACTAAAAAACAAAGGTTGGATACCAATCCAATGATAGTTTGAATTAAATGTAACATGCCAGAGAGAATAGAAATATTATGTAAAAAAACCTTCTACTTCTGAGAAAATATGACCTCCCTAACAGATCAATCCTTCGAAAAGATCTTCGAAGCAATTTTTCTAACTTTTTAAACTTGTGCTACCAACCCCTATTTATAACCAGAAGAAGATATCACTGCCGCAAACATTCCAGAAGCAGAAACTTTCAGATGCTTGAACCTGATAGCTCACAATCTGATCTTAGATCTTGATTAGATCATGGAAATAATTACTCATTAAGTCCTAATTTCTTCATTAATGGCTTTAGATATTTTAGCAAAGATAGAAGTCAAAAAACAATCGAATTTCAACATGGTCTAGAAATAATTTGATTGATCAATCATAGAAGTTGATGATATTGACTCAAAGGTTCCACCCCAAAATTAAGATGCCTGCCATACTCCTCGACAAAATCTTCCTAAATATATCACTCCACAAAAATTACAAATTGTCTAACACCAATAGATGACGTGTCAAGCAAGCGGGCGATCTCACATTTGTGAGAATAGCTTTGAAGAAAATCCCCGCCAACCTAACACGTTCCCTAGCCTATGATTGAAAGGAAAATTATATGTAAATAAATATGCATAGCCACCATGTGGTTCATTGCATACCTTTATGTAGGAGTATTCTTTGTATTTTAGGAGTGGATTCATCCCAAAGCCAAAAAATAGTAAGGGCTAAAAACCAAAAAAAGAAAAAAGGAAAAATTTCTTTATAGGTTTCTCAAAGGTGGAGGGTTTTAATTCTTCGGTTAGTTCTTGAACCAAATTTTTAACTAGAGGCCTCAAATCAGAGGTTTTTTCTTTATATTTAGACGTTTTAACTTTTGGTGTCATAGTTATAGGGTTTGTTCAAGATGGGGTTTCTTTTTATCACAATATAAGTCCATAACTAGGGTATAGTTTTGATGCATAGAGAAATAAGAATGGACAAGCTAGTCCTTTGAATTGAATGTCAAACCTTAAAATAAATGCCTATAGACCTAAACCCTACTAATAGAATGAAAAAGAAATTGAAATTTAGCAAGATTCAAGCAATTGAGAAGCAAGGTATCGATTTCACTTACTAGTTTGTAGTCACTTTGAAAACCCTAATTTTAGTTCTCAAACAAGCTCAAAAATTGTAGCAAGAACTCCTTAGATGTGTTGGGTGCTTTAAGAATATACAATTATGCTTTAAAGAAATATTTTATGGTTTTATGAAGGATCAATTTGGTAGTTTGACATTATATCCACTTACTATTCACTCACGCAAACCAAAATGGCTTATTTTCCCTCAAACTCAACTTTGAACGTTACTCATTGATTCTACAGTGATAGGGCAGAAAAAATGGTCCAAATTAAATCAAATAAGTTTGAAAATTATGACCATGAACAACTATTTCCATCAACCAAGTGATATATGCCATGTATACTTCACCTCCAAGTCACCTGTAGGCTCCACCAGCTTCATGAGAACTGAAAAAATCCATGTGTTGACCTCTCCGCTCCCCTGTTGGGTTTAACCTATGTGCAACTTTGAGGAACAGGTAGATGGGGAGTCACCCAGATTAAATCCGGTACCCTCAAAGTGCTTAAATTTTGACCTTTCATGGTGTATGCCTTAATTTATAACCCTTGGACTTGATAAATGACTCGGATTAAAAGATCTATCTCACTTTTAAACTTTGTTCTCAAAAGGTTCATTTGATAGTTTGAGCATTAATTCCTTCTAACTTTGTGCTGAAATATTTCCCACTTTATAATGTTTTCTTAATGGTGTTGATTTCACTAGGTGACACTTCCTCGCTTCCACATTGAGGGGCTAGAGATGTAGGTGGGGCCCCGTGGGCTGGTGAGGAGCAATCAATATTGACCCATGTCATCTTATCTCGATTGTTCATTTCTCAAATCTTAACATTTGTTGCCTCCAAAGGATGATGGGGCCCACTGACAAAGAGGACATGTGACACTAACAAAGAGGACATGTGACACTCGCCCGCCAACTCACTTGAATATTTTAATGAATATTAATATCAAATAGGGGTGCGAGGAGTGGTCATGATTTAATCTCATAGATCCAATGACCTGCATAAAAACTTAAACCTACACGTGCATAATTGTTAATACTTAAAAGGGGCTTGACTAGGAAGACAAGTGATGAGGGACATAAAACTTTATAACCAAATCATTATACCAGCACTGAAATATTAAAATCCCTTTCATACTTAAGAGCATGACAAATATTTCCAATAAAAAATAAATAAAAATGGACAAAGAAAAGGGTTTTGATAAAGAGAACGGGCTCAATGACATAATTCATAACTAATGTGACTGGGAATGGGTGACTGAAGGACAAAAAATAATTAGAATGTTGGAAAAGGAATCATCACTTAGAGTTTTTGATAGGGTTTAAGATACAATAAAAATCATAGAGAAAAGACAAGACCGAAACCCTAAGCCATGAGACCAATTCCAAGCTAGGACAATCAACCATATTTTGTAACATTATCAGTGGAACATGAAAAAATATGGGTTTCCAGCAACAATGATGTGTGAAGCAACAACAAGACAGAAGCATACACTACCAAAGACATAAGGAAAAAAGAAAAAGAAAATTAGGGTGGATCAAGCCTTGATCGTTTGTTAAACATAATGTGGATCAGATATAAGTTGTTTTTCCAAAAAAAAATTACAAGTGGAATGTGATGTCTAGTATGCAAACAAAATGCATGCTCACAAGGGCTAGTGGAACCTTAGGTCATCCACTAGGTGAGCCCCTAGAGACACATATGCACGCGGCCAATATGTGCTCACACAAAGAAGAAAGTGGCTATGGGAAAGTCATGCCTAGGTCAGCTCCCATATGCTAACCATACCAAAGCTATACCTCTTGATAACATTGATAAGGAACCACACAAAACAAATGATAGGATCCATGAGGCAAGAGAAACTTTGTATGCTAACACCCATGAATAAACGGGATGGCTCCACAAGCAACCAAAGTGTGTTATGTAAGGTGGCCATATAACAGTTATTATAAATGTAAAATAGTGTAAGGTATGTTCAAAGGGGTTTTTATTAATTTATGTAATGTCTTGACTTAGGGAACATCATGTCTAATGTATCCAAGAGAGGACCAATCAAACAGTAGAAGATTCATAACTTTGTGGATGTAGTGTGTTACATCAAGCCACTAAGGAGAATATAATATGCTAAGAGAGATCACACTCTTGAAGGAAATCAGACCTAATGTAAATGATGAGTCTAGTTTATGGTCTAATTATTGATAGGGTTGTTGTCTATTTCTTGCATTTGTCTTAAGACTTTGATACTTGGGATTTGATATTTTTATAATATTTCCTTGAAACTATAGAATTTGGACATGAGCTTATTTTCATAATTTTCAAATGATATTGACATGCTATATGAACTGACTGTGTTAACTTTGTGATTAATAAATGTCTCTTTAAGATTATTATGGATATGTGGTTGTCGTGCTTGCTAACATTGTTATGCAGATAATTTGAAGCCTACAATTCAAGAAGATTCCACCAACTGGTCGTGTGCCATATCGGTCAACAAGGTGGTCATTTAATTTAGGGAAGACTCCTGACAACTAGAGATTCCTCATGCAGATCGAAGTTTAACCACCTTATAATGGTCTTAAATTTTGTTGAGTGATCACTGGAATTACTTTTGTTCCAGAGTCATGTTAAGGCAAGCATGTCTGATAGATTTTGTGCATGTGTAACCACCCCTAGTCTTTTCTACGCTTTCCCTAATGTGGTATCCTCCATGTTTTGTTGGAGTTCACTACCTTGCTAGGTGGTTGGATAAATAAGGCTCTGATATTCCTTCTGAGCTCTCAGATAGAAATGAGAAGATTGTTTAATTTGATTTAATCGCTCTCTTGAGATTTTTAGTAATACAATCATGTTTCTCATTTTTACTCTTGTTTTCTAGTAAATTAAATGAAGATATAAGTTTGTGCATCTGAGTCTATCTTAGTTTTAGGGAATACTTATCCAAGGGGGGCCACTTGGTGAGTATTTTTTCCTTTAGATTAGTTTAATTTTAGTTGTTATTTTTTGTTCAATTATTACTTAAGAATCTAGCACTAATTGTTCCTGCAACCACTAGAATTCCATTCTATGAGTGTTCCTATAGCAAAAAGCAGACATATTAGTTTCATGCTTATTCACTCATATTTTCATTTTTTTTTCATGCATTTTAGTTTAGCCTAGTTATTGGTTGATGTTCGACATTTATGTTATTTCCTTCCAAGAAATTTAATTTTAGTATTATGTCTTTCTTAGCTATAGGATGAATCATAGGCTAATCTAGTGCACATACAATGCTGACCCATTTCAAGTTTACGTCCCTAGGTTGACAATTTAAATGCACCTTCATGATGATTGAGATAACTATTCGGGTTAGATGTCTAATCTTTGAATCATAACTATAAAGGATTATTTGTTAAAACAATATAGGAGGCCAACATTTTTGGCACCATTTCCAGGGATGGTGTCAAACTAGGAAGTTCTTGGGAGCCATTGATAGTTTTCCTTGTTGTAGTATTTCTCCAAGTTTGTTCTTATTATACCCCTTGTTTAGAAGAGTTATTACCCCCCTATTCTTTTGCAATTTCTTTGTGTGAGTCATACTTTTCTGATCCAACTCAATTCCCTGCATATGTTTTCCCAAATAATAAACCACAACAACAGCCAATGTACTTTGTTGATCCAACTCAATTCCCTACATATGTTGTGAGTGTAAGTGACATCCATTTGCATTTAGGAACTACTTTTCCAGCCCCTTCCACACCCATTATCATTGAACTTCCTATGGAAGAGGAGGAGCCTCTGAATGCCCCTGTTCAGCCAAGTGCACCTAAAAATCCTAAACCAATCCCAGTCAAACAGACTGAGCTAGAACCACCATTTCCTTGGAGGTTGGAAACTATGAAACAAAAGGAATAAAAGGAGGACACAAATTTTGACATTCTAGATCATCTGAAGCATATATGTTTCCAAATACCTCTAGTTTAGGCCATAAAAGATGTTCCCATATATGGCAAGGAAATCAAGGAAGCATGCCTTAAGAAGCCATGCAAGAAGAAGAAAGACCCCACTACAATTCATGTGGTGGGAAAACTTTCTGATATTATGCTCGAGAAAGTGATTGTTTCAAAGTATAATGACCCAAAGAGCCTCATGGTAGGAGTTGTTATAAATGGGATGTAGATAAAGAATGCTCTATTTGATTTGGGAGAAGCAATAAATGTGATGACTAAGGACATCCTACAGAAACTAAATATTATAATAATGAGACCCACTCTTACTATCATGCAGCTTTTTGAAAGTTCTATTGTTATGCCTAATGGTATAGTGGAAGATCTAGTAGTAACTCTAGACTCTTGGGAGTACCCAGCAGATTTTATGATTCTTTCTCCTTAAGCCACACTAAGTGAGTACCCCATTATTCTTGGAAGATCATGGTTAGCAACAACAGTCACTTATATTGGATTATGAATAGGAGAAATGACCAATTCTGATGTAAAGAGCACCAAAAAGCTTATTCTCTACCCTCCCGCTTAGCCATCCCATGATAAGGATGATCCAGTATTGCCACATGTTGGTGGAGTAGGCTGAGGAATTTGATTATGTGGCACCTCTTATGATGTTCAGCAGAAGCCCTTTCATGCAGCTTCAAGATGAAGATGAATTATTGTCTAACATAATTCAGAACCCTTATGAGGTAGAGGAAGCATCACCCTCTCATATATTTGATTCTACTAATACAGTGAAAACACTCCTACCCACTCTTCTTGTGATTGCTCGTCCTAAAGACACCTTTCCTGCAGCTAAATTTCTTGCAACAACAAGTATGTTTCATGCATTACTACCACATGAACTCAAGGTAACAAGCATTAGTTAAGAATTTATGGTAGAATTAACTACACAAGTGCGAGTGTGAGAAGGGAAATATTTGAATATCAACAGTAAATTGAGTGAAGAACAACAATTGGCATTAGAAAACTTACTCAAGGCCCACCAAAATTTATTTGCATGGGACTATCATGACATAAATGGATTGGATCCTAAGCTTTGAACTCATATGATATACATAAGAGATTATTGTACACCAGTGAGGCAGCTAGAAAGAAGATTTAACCATGCATTGAGAGAAATAGTAAAGGGGGAACTACAGAAATTGCTAGATGCGGGATTTATCTACCCCATTTTACATAACCAGTGGGCGTCCCCATTGGTGATTGTGCCCAAAAAATGAGGGAAGTGGTGAGTTTTTATTGATTACATGGAACTTAACTCTACCACCAAAAATACCATTTTCCCTTGTCGTTCATAGATCAAGTTTTGGACTCACTTTCAAGAAAGTGGTACTTTTCTTTTCTTGTTGGATTCAATGGCTACAATTAAATCTAAATTACACCAAAAGACCAAGAGAAGACCACCTTTACCTTTCTATGGGGTACCTATAGATATTCAGTACTTCCCTTTGGCTTATGCAATGCACGTGCAACTTTTTAGAGGGCAATCATTAGCATCTTTTCAGATATCTCTCACGATTGCATGGAAATTTATATGGATGATTTCACTACTGATGGTGTTGATTTCAATGAAACATTGGAAAATATTAAGAGAGTCCTACAAATATTTTAAGACCAAAATCTATCTTTAAATAGTGAGAAGTGCTTCATGATGATGCAAGAAGGTGTAGTTCTTGGACACTACATCTCTCACAAAGGAATTCAAGTAGATCCTGCAAAGTTTGAGGTAATTATCAATCTTTCTATCCCTGCAAAACAAAAATATGTCAAGAGTTTCCTAGGACATGTAGGTTATTACAAGAGGTTCATCAAAGACTTCAGCAAAATGGAAGCACCATTGTATAATCTCCTAACCAAAGATGTTGAGTTCCAATGGACAGAAGGTTGTGACAAGGCATTTTCCAACTTGAAAGCAACTTTAACTCATGCTCCTGTACTCAAGGTACCTAATTGGGAATTTCCTTTTCACATACATATAGATGCATTAGACTATGTTATAGGAGTATTCTTAGGAAAAAAATAAGGATCTATTGAAAATTTCATTTACTTTGTAAGAAAAAATTTGCAAGGAGCTTAATTCAACTATACCATGACAAAAAAAAAATGCTAGCAGTGATCTATGTTTTAAAAAAAATTAGACATTATATAACTAGCTACCAAATATTTTTGTGCATCAATCATGTAGCCATTAGATACCTTATGAATAAACCTTTGATTTCAAGAAGGCTAGCAAGATGGTTATTGTTGATGCAAGAATTTGATATAACCATTGTGGAAAAACCAAGGAAATTCAATGTTGTTTCATATTTTCTTCCAAGGCTAACCACATCAGAGGACAATCAACTCATAGATGATTCTTTCTCTAATGAGCACTTAATTTTCATCAATGTTCAGACACCCTGGTATGCTGACATAGCTAATTTTTTGGTCATAGGGAGAGTCCCTCCTCACTTTTCTTCAAAAGAGAGGAGTGTGCTCATTGAAAAATATTTTCCTTTCTCATGGATTGTTTGATGTTTGTTCTACACTGAACCTGATTAGGTAATGAGGAGATGTGTGAGTGAAGATGAGACGTATGATATTTTGCATGCATGCCACAATGAACCCTGTGGAAGACATTTTGCAGCCAAGAGAACAACAATGAAGATTTTGAACATAGGATATTACTGGCCAACACTCCACAAGGATGTAGGGAGATATACAAGGAAGTGTGGCAGATGCCAAAGGATAGGTCAGCCAACCAAATCTGATGAGATGCCACTTTAACCCCAAGTAGTAATCACTCCATTTGATAAGTGGCGACTAGATTTTGTAGGACCCATTGGTCCTCCATCAAAAGGTAAATCCTATATTTTCATATGCATTGATTATGTAACTAAATGGGTTGAATTTAAGGCCATGAATCATGCAAGAGATAACAAGGTTGTATAATTTTTGCATGAAGAAATTTCCACAGGGTATGGGGTTCCAAGAGATATAGTAACTCATCAAGGGACTCAATTCACTTCAACCCTTGTTACAACACTAGTCAATGAGTACAACATTAGGCACCGGATGTTTACTCCTTATCGCCCCTAGGCCAATGGCCAAGTTGAGGTGACCAATAGAGAAATTGAAGTTGTAAGTGTGAAATATATAAGAGTAAAACAACTGAAAACACTTCTTAATATGACATTATATCAAATAATTCAATCATGAATTAAGCTATTAAAACCATAAATTCGTTTGAAAGCATCATATTGCTCTCCATCTCCAAAGATTTATTAAATCACTATGGCTCTCATATCATGTAAGAAATGTGACTGTTAAAATGACAATCTGAAGAACGAGAAGGATGCTAAATACATGATCCTAATCCTATATGACGACTACTAAACTTTTGACATGAATTCAAATAAAAGAAAGCTGCAACAAACTAAATATAGCCATGATTACGAGAAAAATCTATTATTTTATTGCTTGAATGCTTGAATTCTTGAATGATTTCCTATAGAGTAATATTGCACAAACTTGATAATCTAGATCTTTTCTTTGTTGAATGAGGCTATATTTATAAATTTCCTGACAACAACTTTGCACGGGGGTAGAAAAGTAGAGGCTTGGATTCAATCTGGAGGATTGAATGGTGAGAGATGGAGGAGATTGAGAAGATTTTGGGAATTGTCTCTACCCATGAAAACACTAGGCAAGAGAATAGGAAGGATTGATGGAAGAGGATTGAGAGATGGATTTCCAATTTGTCTCCAATTTTTCTCCAAATCTTCCCATGAAGATTAAATCAATTAATTTTGACATATTTTTGACAGATATTAGACATAGGATATCTAATTTGGTTTTCAAGGAATATAGAGGAATATTCTTTATACCTTTATTTAAATATTTTTGATTTATTTAAATTAGCCAAAGAGGGATAAATAATTTAATAGAACAAACTATGGAATTTGTTTATTAAAATAGAAGAATATGGTAATTAATCAATTAAGTGTATAACCTTTATATAATTAATTTAAGATTTTATGTGATAGAATAAAATAACGAAATGATAATTAAATCAAACAAAGTATTTAATTTTGTTTATTTAATTAAAATGAGATAATAGAAGAATTAGAAGAATTTAAATGTGAACGTGAACTATATAAATAAATATTTCTATTTATTCCATAGTAGAGGAATTTAGGATAATTAATCAAATAATTTGTATTTAATTATCGAATTCTCCAAACCAATTTTAGGTGTATACATTTTTCCCCTCTTTGAAGTGATGTTTTTACGCATTTCTTCAAAGAAAATTTTGCTTATGTTGCTAGTATCGATGAAAAAAATTCAGTATGCCCCAGACATGCCCGAGATATTGATTTTCTGATGATTGATGATAAGATGCCCCCTCGGGAGATAAATTTATGATTTCTTGATATTTTGGGAATTTTCGGAAATTTTTGAATTTCTAATGATTTGATGAAGATTCGTTGGTCAAATAATTTATCTCCCAATTTAAAATGTAGAAATTTTGGCCCTAGATGAATTTGTATTAAGCCTCCTTATGTTTGATGATTTTTGATTGTGTTGGCCTTTGATTCGATATTGATTGATGATCCTAATAGATTAGAAAATTATTGATCTCATGATAAGTGAGATTCAATGATTGATTGATTGATTGACCTCATGATAGGCGAGGATCAATGATAGATTGATGATTGACCTCATGATAGGAAAGGATCAATAATTTATTGATTGATTGACCTCATGATAGGCGAGGTTCAATAATAGATTGATTCATTGACCTCATGATAGGTGAGGTTCAATGATAGTCGCTCAGGAGATTTGATCAAAGTCTCACTAGAGACGATTAGATTAATAGGCTGATTGATTGATAATATTGTTGATTTGTGATATGTTATGATCATAGGATGATTTTGGAGTTCTTCCCAAAGATGTGGGACATGATTCTACATCTGGTGCACACTGATATAGATATCATTAGTCGATGTGGAAAATCTATAATGCAGATGCAAAAAATAATATGAATGCAATCTAATTTAATCATGCAGATCTACATATGCAAGCATTGACATCTTAACAGTACTTTTATTGTGCTTTGTCTCATCATAGAGCTTTAAAAATGTTGAAAGTGAGTACAAGCATCAATGGTATAATTTAGACCATGATAACTTGAGTATGACTTCCATGATTTTTGATATTGCAAGTGAACACAAACATCGAGTTATAATTAAACTGAGATGACTTGAGAATTTCTTGCGTAAACAGACAAGAATCAATAATTTTCTTATGTGAATTGGAATGTCATCAGTGATATGTTTTAGAGCACATCTTGTGATAATTCACACAATAATAATGATTAATTCACAGACAGCGGACCAAAAAATACCATTCTTCTTCTTAGCTTCTCTAGTTCAATACATCATTGAGTTGCTCCAAAGAAATGATGACAATGATCAAATCACATCTATCTAACCTTTGCTTAAATTATTTCAATCATTATTCAGATTAGATCATCCCTTTTGGATTTTGATTTTTTGATGTTTTTTTTTATTTTCTAATATTTTGGACCGAACCTAACCTAATGACCTATCCTAGGGGCCTTGAGGGCTGATCAAATATTATCCTTTCCTATGTTATACATTTAGAGACCACGTAGTTTGACTGACACCGACTCATGTTTTTTATTTTTTGAGTGATTTTTGACCTATTTTTTGGATTTTGATATGATATGGATGTTTGATGTGCTCCTGATAGTGATTGATGTTTAAAGTTAGGTTGTGTTCGATCATTTCTTTTGTTGTGTTTTTTCTAAGCTCATAATTTTATTGCCCCCAGTGATTCCATGAGTTTTCCCCCAAGCTAGGGTGAGACTTGACCACATTGCATTGATATGTACTTGAGATTTTATTGCACCTTTTTCAGATTTTATGATGTTTTGTATTTTTCAGGATATTTAAGATGAAATGAGATGATATGCCTGATTGAAGGAACACGATTCCTCACAATAGGGGTAATGCAACCATGGATAGATGATAGATCAAAAAGATTCACTATAAAACATGTCACACAAGCAACATATCTCTTGTCAAAAGATGATAATGGTTGATTGATTAAGATGCAAGGAATGATTGATTCCATAAGACATGATGATGATAAGTACTTAGGCTCACTAATTTCCTCTAAGTACGATAATATTGATGATTTTTTATGATTGATTGATAAAAGATATGAGGATTCGATAATGTTTTGTATAGGCTTAAATATGATTGTCATGATAAGATTCGAGGTTGCAAAGGGACATGGTGACATGTATTTTTATAGGAAAGGAGATATGGAATGGAAGAAATCAAGGATAAAAATAATGAATGGTATGATCAATATCAACTATATAAGATACAAACACAAGGCCCAAGTATTTTTTCCCTATTCCTCATCAAGACAAAGGAAAGGAAGAAACGATGTATTTAGTAAGAATGATGGAATATGGATAAGATGAAATATATGGTATGGAAGATATGGATAAAGTATATAGGATAAGATATATGATGTTCAAGAAGATCCTTAACCTTGTCAAGATCAAAGGTTGAAATGTAATGAATGAGCATAGAAATGATAATGACCATGAATGATAAGAAGGAAGAAACTTGTCCCTAAGTGTAGAGTGCAAGAGGAATATGGAAGATATGATATGGATGATAGGGAAATGGAGGAAGGACTTAAGAATCAAGTTTCACAACCAAATATCCCTCTAATAAACCATGAAAATGGGAATTAGACTCCTAAATTTTGGTTGATTAATGATATGATGGAAGAATCTAAGGAATTATGAAAAGGTTTGGATTAAAGGAGAATGATGGGGGATGAATGTTGGATAATGGATATGAGGTTGGAAGGCCTATTGATGGATAGATGGAAAGGATGTCAAGAACAACATTGGCACACACCTTGAAACATGGTGGAGTGATGGAGGAAAAATGGATTTGGAAGGTGCTAGGTTATTAGGTGGAAAATTGGAGGAAGCTTTTGGATTAGCAAATTTGGATGCCAATTTAGATTTTATTTCTTCTATGAGACTTTTTTGAATCCACATGACTTTTGAGTTTGATTTTTTCTTTGTGGACCTTTGTGGCCTTTGACATTTTTTTTTTTATGGACCTTTGTGGTCTTTGAAAATTACCTTTTTGCTTTGATGGGCCTTTGTGGCCTTTTAGATTTTTCTTTTGATTTTGGATCAAATTTTATTTTATTTTTCCATATCTCTTCAAGGAGACACATTGATCCTTTGATACATTTGGATTTTGATATAGAAGATTTTGATATTTGGCACCCAAATTTCTTCCAAGAGAAATGGGAGGGATGGATTGAGATGAATTATATGGAGGTATTATGGATGAGTTAAGGTGGGTAGAATTTTGAAAGGGCACCAAGGATGTGTGCCTTTGTTGTTCTTGGGAAATAGGAAATGGAGCTAGGATAGAGGGAAGGTTTGATGGACTAGGATGAAGATCTAGGATAGATGGTATGTTTGGAGGATTAGGATGAGGACCTAAGATAGAGGGTAGATTTGAAAAACTAGGACACTTAGGTGTATAACCAAGGCCATGGTGATATGGGTTTCTTTGAACAGAAAGGGGTTCTAGGATACCTTGCTCATAAAGGCCTAATCCTTTTCCTTTGTAATTCATAATTTGACACATTTGTTTACCAATGGGATATGTATTGTTTGTGAAACAATATGCGAGTCCATTTTGGGGAGGATATGATATGGATGAGAGGACAAATGTTGGAAGTAAACCAGAATGGATAAAGGTGGAAGATCCCAATTTATGGGTGTGGGGTTCATGGATATCTTGAATAGGTGTGATAGGCTCTTGACATGGGGATGTTGGGGTGTTTTGATCTTGACTTGAAAAGTATCATGAGGTGTAGGAGAGGAATTAGCTTTCCCTTTATTAAGTATGGAATCATTATCAAGTGGTATGAAAGGAATATCTTGATCATGAGAAAGATAAACATCTTCATGGGATGAAAGGGTATCCTTGAATGGAAACATATCTTGATCTTGAAGAGGAAGGTAATCATGAGATTTTGTAGAAAGCATGTCTTGATCATCAATTGGTAAGACATAATTAGATAGGATGGAAAAAATATCATGGTCTTGTGATGCAATAGAATCATGAGATCATACGGATTGATGAGATGATGTGGAAGAAGAAACTGGAAGGATACTTGTCTCTTGAGATGGAAGGGAATTATTTTGGATGAAAATTAAAAGGAGGGGATCTTCATAAGATTCTTGAGAAATGGGATCTTGATGAAAGATTGGAAGAATTTGTGGAATTTTGATATCATTGTATGGAGTGGAAAGAATATTTTGATCTTGATGTGGAGGGGAGTCTATGCTAGCATGCTTTGGATTGAGAGAATTACATGAATCATTGGCTGTTGAAGATATAATAGAAGAGGATGATTGGATGGAATTGTTAATTTTATTGAAAGAATCTTGAGGTTTATTTTGTCTTATGATGAATGGAGATAAATGCATGAAATGATAGGATTGCTCAATATCATTTGTGTTTGAGGACTGAGATTTGGGATTATTTAAATTTTGAAGAATTTCAAAGATATTTAACTTGGATGATGTAGTTTTTGGTGGGGAGGGTGTCATGTCAAGATTTTTGTCAGAGGAATAAGCACAAATGTCTAGCAGAAAATATATTTGTGGTTCTTTCCCTTTGCACATCCTAGATTTGTTGTTGAAGGTTTTTTATTTGATGAGCTAAAGCATTAAATTGATCCTCGTCTATTTCAACCATGGTGGTTTGAGTTTCAATTTCCTGTTCTTTGGATTTTTAGTCTTTGTGACCTTGTTAAAATGGACATACAAACGTTATGTTTTCAATAAAATTTTGATCATAGTTTGTTATAGTGTCAAGGATATTAACTCAAGTCAAATAGAATGATAGATTCCATTGATTAGACTAAGTTGACAAGTTTGATTATACGGTTTCGTTTCTTTGATTTAGGATGATTGATCCTAAAACTTTACTTACTAATAAAATGTGTTTGATTAAGACACTTTTGGATGGTAGATCTTGGTTTTATTTGAACAAATTCAATTGTAAAGTCCAATTTATACAAATTCAAGACTCGGTTTTGATTTAGGAAAGTTTATGTTCTAATAAAAATCCAAATTTTTATGTTAACTATCTGACAGGGGTTTCCAATAGATTTATGTTTTCTTTGTGTTTTTTAGGATGATCTTATTTGAATTAATGTTTTGAAAACACAACAAGAATTTGTAAAAGAGTTGTTTCTTTAAGACCTAGAGTCTAAATAGCAAGTGTATGTTTATGAATCAAACATGATCCTCCTTGATTTCCACTAGCTTGTTTAACAAAAATACACTTCAGACAGACTCACTCTTAAGGTCAAAAAGGTCATTGTTATACTCAACAAGTCACATCTTCAAATTATGTTGACTCACACAGCCATGTCACCCCCTAGAGGGTGCCTGTGTTTTTGTCTTTTCCAGGTGCCTACTCAAGGTTAGATTTTTCGATCCCTTGAGAAAATGGTCCTTGGCAATTATATGGTGAGTGTCTTGGGGGCAGATTCTTCCCTCCCCTTGCACTGTGAGTATTACAATGTTAGGTTACTGACTCATCTAGATTCTACACTATGATTCATACATAGGGTTTTCATTCAGAGCCAAAAATGATAAACTCCCTTAGAAGACATCCCAATCTTTAGAAAAAAGATTTTGGGGATGGTTATCTTGCACACTTCCATCGAGTTGTACTTTCATCAAAAACTTGATTTTGATTATAGTGGGTTGGAAAACCTATCTTTGGTTATTCCCACTTAGGTCATTCCTGTAGGATGAGTACTTTTTCCCACTACAACATGCCTTCTAAAGGATTTAATAAAATGTGAATTGCACGAAATCAAAGGATGATTCTGGAATTTTGATCACCCAGTTAAGGGGAGAGCATAAGCCTATTCACCACACAAGCATAGTAATCAATGTTCAATTTTAAAACCCAAAAGATAGTTTTGCTATTCTATGTGAAGATTTTGCATCACAAAAGACATGATGTTCATTTTAACCAATATAGCAAATGTATGATGGCTACCCTAGGATTGATATATTTTAAACCAAATTGTACCCTAGGATTGGTTCTTTTTAATCTAAATGGCTACCCTAGGGTTGGTTCATTTTAACCAAATTTGACAAAGCTTGTGTAGATGGTTAATTTTAAGCCCAATGTAATGCTAGTTGGTCCTAAAGCATGAATAAAAAATAACATATGATGGGTTATTTTCCCATGATTTTTTTAAAACACTATTACAATGGATATCAAATTCCTTTTTATTCTTTGATGCTCCATTTTCCTCTTAAAACCTGAAATAAATACTCAAAATGTTAGATGAGATCAAGAAATAAGAAGATATAAGGGTTAGATGAATGATTAAGCATAAAAACCCTAAAACTTAGACCAAGTTACAATGTGATTTGACTTTAAATGTAAAATTGAAATTTTTAACTCTACAAAAAGTGAGAAATACCTACACCATTGCATAGCTTATGAAATTCTACCCCATTTCAAAAACAAAAGTTTCTAAAAAGACCTCTGTATGACCAAGATATGGTCATTTTAAGATTGATTGTCAAAGCACTAAAAGAGAAGCGTTATTTCATTAAAAGTGCTAAAACATAGGTTAGAAGCACTCCATAATGTATCAGAAGCGCTAAAGTTTTTGTCAAAGCACTAAAATAGACCTCCAAAGCGCTAAAAGAAGTGTCAGATGTGCTATAGTTTCTGTCGAAGCACTAAAACAGACCTCTAAAGCACTAAAAGAAGTGTTAGATGCACTATAGTTTTATGAAAGCACTAAAACAAAGCACGAAAGTGCCATAGTTTTCCAAAGAAGCGCTATATTTTTTTACGAAAGCACCAGAAAAATTCTAGATCACGCTAATCTGAAAACACCGGAAACCTGTGCGACACTTTTCAGAAAAAATTGTGAAATATGGGGTTAATGCCCCACAGTGGGCACCAAACTGTAAGTGTGAAATATGTAAAAGCAAAACAACTGAAAATACTTCTTAATAAGACATTATATCAAAGAATTCAATCACAAATTAAGCTATTAAAACCAAATATTCATTTGAAAGTGTCATATTGCTCTTTATCTCCATATATTTATTAAACCACTATGGCTCTC
Organism: Sequoiadendron giganteum; assembly: GCA_007115665.2. Classification (NCBI taxonomy): domain Eukaryota; kingdom Viridiplantae; phylum Streptophyta; class Pinopsida; order Cupressales; family Cupressaceae; genus Sequoiadendron; species Sequoiadendron giganteum. Next base: position 414,326,588 of record CM021110.1, on the reverse strand, counting down.
AGATCGTGTAAGCTATGTGACTGTTAAAATGACAATCTGAAGAATGAGAAGGATACTAAATATAGGAAATTAATCCTATATGATGATTACTAAACTTTTGGCATGAATTCAAATAAAAGAAAGATGCAACAAACTAAATATATTCATGATTATGAGAAAAATATATGATTCTATTTCTTGAATGCTTGAATGCTTGAATGCTTGAATGATTTCCTATAGAGTAATATTGCACAAACTTGATAATCTGGATCTTTTCTTTCTTGAATGAAGTTGTATTATAGATTTCCTAACAACAACTTTGCACAGGGGTAGTAAAGTAGAGGCTTGGATTCAATCTGGAGGAATGAATGGTGAGAGATGGAGGAGATCGAGAAGATTTTGGGAATCGTCTCTACCCATGAAAACACCAGGCAAGAGAATAGGAAGGATTGATGGAAGAGGATTGAGAGATGGATTTCCAATTTATCTCCAATTTATCTCCAAATCTTCCCGTGAAGATTGATACAATTAATTTTGACATATTTTTGACATAAATTAGATATAGGATATCTAATTTGGTTTTGAGGAAATATAGAGGAATATTCTTTATGCCTTTATTTAAATATTTTTGATTTATTTAAATTAGCCAAAGAGGGATAAATAATTCAATAGAACAAACAATGGAATTTGTTTATTAAAATAGAAGAATATGGTAATTAATCAATAAAGTGTATAGCCTTTATTTAATTAATTTAAGATTTGATGTGATGGAATAAAATAGGGAAATGATAATTAAATCAAACAAAGTATTTAATTTTTTTTATTTAATTAAGATGGGATAATAGAAGAATTAGAAGAATTTAAATGTGAATGTGGACATGAACTATATAAATAAATATTTGTATTTATTCAATAGTAGAGGAATTTAGGATAATTAATCAAATAATTTGTATTTGATTAATCGAATTCTCGAGACAAATTTTAGGTGTATACAAAAGCCATTCTGACCAAAATGGTAGCTATCCATAAAAAGGATTGGGAAAGAAGGCTACCAGAAGTTGTTTGGGCCTAGAGAACCACCTGGAAAACAACTATAGGATTCACTCCATTTGAACTACTATATGCAAAGACATCCAGGATGCCCATTGAATTTGAGCATAAGACTCTTAGGACTATAGTAGAATTGGGAATCGATATTTCTAAAGAAAAAAGAGATAGAGTCATGCAGTTGAAAGCTTTGGATGAGATGAGGAAGGCAGATTTGCATCACACAGAGGTAGTGCAGACTTAGCGAATATAGTGGCATGATAAATTCATCAAAGATAAGAAATTTCAACCTGGAGATTAGGCACTGCTCTATGACTCAAGATATTAGGATAATGAAGGAAAATTATAGACAAGATGGCTTGGCCCATATGAGGTGGCTGAATTATTTTCAAATGGATCCGTTTAGCTTACTACCATTGACCCTGTTAGGTTTAAGCTACTGGTGAATGGTCATCACCTAAGATTGTATCACAATCCAACTTCCAAGGAAGAGTTTCTACAACAATTCACTCAGCATGTAGCACCCAAAATTCCTACAGTTGAAGGAAGTGGACCTAGTGTCCCTTCTTCTAGCTAATTAAGGTATGTAAATTCTCATAATAAATATTCCCACCTTGTGGGGGTCCACTTCTTCACCTATTCGCCCATTCATTCCACTATTCTCTCTCTTCCAACTCGTCACCATCATTCACTTCACTTCATTTCATTCCACCTCATTTTTCTCCGCTCTCATTAATTGCTCAACTCATTTCTTGAAAAGTGATTGGTACTTTCTCCATGATCTTTGCAATAAATCTTCCATGAATTCAGGTACATGTGCATCAATTGTTATATCTTAATTATCTTTTAGTGCATTTATTTAATTGTTGTGAATTAATATGGAGCATTCACCATAGCATAAACTTATTCCCTACCCCTGTTAAATCAATATTCCACCTCACATGTGAGGAAAAATGTGCAAATTTAGGTTGGGGGGACATGTCAATACCATGTATATATGTATTTCCATGCTAGTTCACATCAGAAAAATTTATTGATCCAATTTGAATTTTTAGTAAGTGACGACTCATATATACGAAATGCAATCCTTCACTGCCATTTTCCTTAATCATAGCTAGCATTTATTACTATTTTATTGACTTTATTTCTCTTGTCAAAATCTAAGCCAAAAGAAAAAAATTCAAACAACACTAGCATTGAAAATTTAGCAGAGTTGTAGGAAGGAGAAGTTTTGTGTTTAGATAAAAATTGCAGGAAGAAAAATTTGCATAGTAATTGTTTGATTACAAACAATGGGAGGTGGGTTGATTCAAAATGAACAACAGTTCATGATGTTTTATTACAAGATGTGCCTTGCTTGGCTGAGTTTAGAAATTATGGATGGCTAGACTATTTCTTAAAGTTAAATGGTTTTGATGGAGATATTACATTGGAATTCACACAGACATTATTTGAAGGAAAGGTCGAAGTGAAAGGGCTAGAAGTCATAGCTATGGAGGAAATAATTGAAGAAGTTACTAGGTTACCTACCAACAGTGAAAATTACCCTACCGCCAGGGATGCCAAGTTGGCTAGGGCAGAATTTATAGAACCTAATGACCCTCCATTGAGCATAGACAAACAAGGAGTAAAGAGGTCTTCTCAGCCCGATCTATAGAAGCAAGTTGTAGTCTATTTTGTCAAGTATATCACTTGCAAAGGTCGTTAGTCAAATTTACATTTCGTGCATTTTAAGATCCTGAACCACATGAGGCACGGAAGGAGAATGAAAGTGCCCAATGTGTTATTCCATCTTCTTTCGATCATGGCAACAGAGACCGAGAAAATTAGGGACAATTTCGATTCCCAACATTATTTGATTCAACTATTAGTTGAAAAATATTTGCATGATGTGTCCGATATATTTTGGAAAGAATTTTTAAATATTGATCAAATTAGACCAGAACATTTGCGGCCTATGGTTTTTTCTTAGCCTCATAGGGTTGGGAGAAGAAGGAGCAGTGTTGGGGCCACTCCTGGTGCCTCAACTTTTAGTGTAAGCCTTTGTGGAAACCCTCATTCAGCCACACAAACTATTGAGATTAGTTCTTCTAAGGTAGAGCATTCTGATAAAGAGAGTTCCTCTCCTGACTATGATGATGATGTTCCTCTTGGCACATTAATGAAAAATAGGGCACAAAAGAGGAAGGCAAAACTAAAGGAAGGAAAATCTAAAAAGAAAATGGTAGAAAAAGAAGTGAAAAGCTCCATGAAATAAAAATTTGACACTATTCTTCTTGCAACAAAGGAAAAATGAAGAAACCCTCCTAGAAAATCAAATTCATCTAAGCCAACCATTGGTGTATCTCTCGAGAGAAGCCCTAAACTTGGGAAGTCACCACGGGAGGATATAGAAGCTTCAATGTAGCATGTAAATGTGGAGGAAAAGGATTTGTTTTAGGAAGCAGCAAATTTAACACTGGCAGATCTTGTCGATATTGCAAATAAAATTAAAAACCAAGCATGTGAGGAAAATTAGGAGGTCCTATAGCAAGAGTTCCTACAGCAAGAACAAGAGAAAGAGGCCTTGCATATTGAAACAAGAGAACAAGAACTTGAAGCCCTCTAGCTAGAATTAGCTGAGAAAAAAGAAGCCCTATAGTTGGTACTCGACCAAGAGAAAGCACAAGTGCCAAGTAAGATAATGGTAGGAGTGCATAGGGCTTATGATTTTTCAATGAACATGGTAATCTTGAATTAATGGAAAGAAATAAAAAGACAGGAAGTAGAATGGAAAGCAAATAAACGTAGGCTAAAGAAGTAAATCGAATAGAAAGATGAGGATATTGAGGATAAGAATGTAGAGATTTTTGTTTTGAAGAAGAAGGTGTATGACATGAAAGATTTAGTACCACAGATACTAGAATGTAGAGCTCCTCCGAGGTTTTATGCCCTATATTTAAAGGAGAAGCATCTTTCTTTCAAATTTACAAAGATTGTTTCAAGTTTTGAACCCCTCCATTGAGACCCATACTAAATTTAACAATGCTTTTCGGATTTCTTCTCCTGAGATGAAAAAAAAATTGTGTGAATTTTATTTACATAATTTTTCTATAATCGAAGACCATGAGTGGAATCCACTGCTATATGTTGGGGATGTCCAATTACGGGCATTCATGTCCTGGATACAAAATGAAGTAAGTTGGGGAAAGCAATACAGAGCTTATAAGCAAGTTGAATCCAGCATTCCCTTTCCCATCAGGGCTAAGTCTAGACATCTAGGAGATATTTCTAAGGATTGGCACCTAATTTTATACCGGCCAAGTTATAGTTGTAGGATCTTTCCTGAGAGAGAGGGAGTTTACAAAGAATGTGAAGAGATGGAAAGAACCACAAGAGACTCTCTAATGGGATACCTCTCATAGAGATGGAATACCCTATTTGATGATTTGAAGCAAGCAGAGCCTCATTCCATGCACAACTATGTTGTGACACTCAAAATAATTCATAGGTATATGCAGCTTGGAAGAACAAAAGGGAAATTTTGGCATCCACTAATTTTTTAGCCTCCTATTCTATTGTGGCCGGTGCCAAACTACAAGTTTTACATGTATGACATTTTTGATGAAAGACATAGATGGATGAGGCTCGAGAGACAACAAGGATTCTATTGGGATCCCAATTCAGATATAGCAAAAACAGATGTGGGATAGCTTGCAGTCACCAATTTCAAAGCATTGACCAAATAAAAGCACAACTCTTCCTCTATTGGAGGACTAACAAGACATTAAGCTGGGGGGAATGATGAGTCTAGTTTATGGTCTAATTATTGATAAGGTTGTTGTCTATTTCTTGTAGTTGTCTTAAGACTTTGATACTTGTGAGTTGATATTTTCATAATATTTCCTTGAAACTATAGACTTTGGACATGATCTTATTTTCATAATTTTCAAATGATATTGACATGTTATATGAACTGATTATGTTAATTTTGCATGTGATTAATGAATGTCTCTTTAATAGAATTATGGATATGTGGTTTTCGTGTGTGCTAACATTGTCATGCAGATAATTTGAAGCCAAATTCAAGAAGATTCTGCCAGCTAGTCATGTGTCATATTGGTCAATAAGGTGGTCATTTAATGAAGGAAAGACTCCTAATGGCTAGAGATTGCTCATGTAGATCGAAGTGTAACAACCTTATAATGGTCTTAAATTTTTTTGAGTGGGAACTAGCATTACTATTATGCTAGAGCCATATTAAGGAAAGCATGTTTGACAGATTCTATGCATGTGTAGCCACCCCTGCTATTTTCTGTGCTTTCCCTAATGTGGTGTCCTTTGTATTTTGTTGGAGTTGGCTGCCTTGCTAGGTGGTTGGATAAATAAGGCTTTGATTCTCCTTCTGAGCTCTCGGATAGAAATGGGAATATTGTTTAATTTGATGTAATCTCTCTCTTGATCTTTTCAATAATACAATCATGTTGCTCATTTGTACCCTTGTTTTCTAGTTAATGAAATGAAGATATAAGTTCATGCATTTGAGTCTATCTTAGTTTTAGGGAATATTTATCCAAGGGGGGCCACGTGGTGATTATTCCATCCTTTATCTTAGTTTAAGTTTAGTTGTTATTTTATGTTTAGTTATTAGTTAATAATCCGACACTGACTGTTGCTACAACCACTAGAATTCCATTATGTGACTCTTGCTACAAACAAAGTAGTTTCTTGTTTGTTCACTCAGATTTTCATGTATGTCATGCATTTCAGTTTAGCCTAGTTATTGGTTGATGTTCAACATTTATGTTATTTCCTTCCAAGCAATTTACTTTCAGTATTATGTCTTTCTTAGTTGTAGGATGAATATGGCTACTTTGGATTCCTAGTGCACATACAGTGCTGACCCATTTCAAGTTTATGTCCCTGGGTTGAAAATTTAAATGCACCTTCATGATGATTGAGATAGTTATTTAGGTTAGATTTCTAATCTCTGAGTCATAGTTGTAAAGGCTTAGTTGTTAAAATATTATAGGAGGCCAATAGTCACCACCAAGAGAAAGATGCATTGCATGAAGTAAGAAGACCACACAATGAAACATGATTTGTAAAATGCAAAATAATAATGTCAATGTACGCCCCCACTTTAAAAAAATTGTTAAGCACCATGTTGTGAGAAATTAATTTAAAGTAGAAAATGATAAATGCTATCATTAAAGAGGATATGAGAGCTTATTTGTAAATCCCTATGCCAATTCATATGTTTCTGAATGAAGCTATGTCATGAAAAGGGGTTTCCCCCAAAATGAAATCCCAAAAATACATAAGGGATCCATGAATTTGGGGTGAGTGTGTCTTTGCTACTATGTTATTATAGATCTCAGAAACATCATCATTCCCCAAATACTCTTGGAACAGAAAGAATGACATAAAGAGATCAAAACCAAAGAAATTTTTTGGGTCAACATGGAAGCGACCTAAATTTCTTGATGTCTTGCATCATCCCCAAAAGGAAAACACAAGAAAAAGAAAATTTAAAGGATAATATTTTGGGTCAACATGGAAGAGACCTAAATATCTCAATGCCTTGCATCATCTCCAAAAGGAAAACACAAGACAATGAAAAGATAAAAGATAATATTTTGGATCAACATGGAAGAGACATAAATATATTAAAGTCATTCATCATCCCCAAAAGGAAAAAATAAGAAAAATAAAATGGATAAAATGTTTATCATAAATGGAAGAATGTAGATACAAATAGAGCAATGTCACAAAGCGATAGATACATCAAACAGAATGGTATGGGGAGATCACATTATATACATGCAATCACACACATAACATGAAAAAATAAAACAAAGGCAAGACTATTAAGGCACATGTGAGTCAGCCTTTAGTAGTTCATCTGCATCCCAATCTTGTTCATTAGATACGTAAGGTAGAAGACTAGCTAAAGGGATAACATCAAATGCTAAAATAAGGAAAAGGCTATCTAATTCTTGCCCCCACTATGTGCAAGATAAGAATGAGTTGAGGTAGGTGGTGAGAATGATCTCCTTGAATTTTGAAATGATTTGTGATGAGTGTAAAGCATATAATAGTGAAAATATTAATATCCTACAACTATTACATGGAAATGAGCATAAGGACATGCTTTAAGAAATTATTTCTATGATATCAAACTTTTTAAATATTTATTTTAAAGCATGACACTCATCAGTACTATGTTTGATAAATCTATGGTATCGAAAATGAGACATATTTATGTTCTTAGGATATGGTTTTGTATTTTCTTTCATGTGTGCTAATGTTATAATTCCTTGAATTATAATTATGTGTAAGTTTCTTTTAGTTCTAGACATGGGACATGGAAATTTGAGTTTCTTAAGTTTGTAAGGTTTTTGTTTCTTTCTAGATTCACCAACTTGTTAAGGTAAATGTTGAGGAGGATGACCTAATATGATATTATCATCCTTATCATTGTTACGAGGCATTTGTTGTTCTTTAGGAAGGAGGACACTTATGTCGGGAGGAGGATCTTGGTATCCTACTCCTTTAGTATCTTTAGTTGGTAAATGTTCTAAGAGTTGATGAATTTCATATTTTCTTATTATGTCACGTCCTTGTTTTCTTAAGATCATGAATTATTTTCCATATGTCTCTTCTAGGTTGATGGGAGTTTTGGTTACTTTTTAACATAGGATGTTTGAATTTTTTCTTGATTAGAGAATCTAGGTTCGTCCATTGTAGGGAGATTAGGTTTGGTTTGTTTCTTAATTTCAAGATGTAAAATAAAAAACATCTCAAGTTACGTTGGTTGTTTAATGGAAGGCTAAAAGGATGCATTAGTCTCGAGATTGTTAAGGAAATTATTTATAAACTTGTTCATGTTGTCATCATCTTCTCCAATGATGTCAACTTCACGAGGAGGACATGCAATCAGAGTTGATGGAGCATGAGTGAGTTCAATTTCATTAGTATAATTCCCAAAAATAGAGCTTGACACATCAACTAATGATTTCAAGGACATCCAAAACTTTCCAAAGCATACATTTGTGATGAAATGAAATGCAATAAATGAACCAAATTAAGCTATATCTAATGGAAATGAATGAAACAGAAACTCAACAAACTAAAATAGAGATCTAATAATAGAAAAAATAATCACATAAATAAAGTTTTTAATGTTGTAAAATGAAAATTCAGACCTGACTCGGGACTAAAATTCATAGATGGGTGAATAAGTCCTATTTAAGGTTTTTGGAAGGTTCAAATACTAAAAAAAAGGCAACACAAAATTCCAAAAAAAATGGAAAAACCACTTGTATAGGGACTAAATCACCCAGGTGGATGAATGAGTCCTAGATAAGGGTTTTTAAACCAAAATCAACAAATTCTAAGTTGATGTTAATTTTTCTAGTTTGTATTCTCAAATGAATATTTTCAATTATAGTTTTCCAATGAAATTCAATGATGCAAGATGCAAGAATGTAACCTATATGCACTTTTCTCTAATGCAATATTTAGGAGTCTTAAATACAATTCAACTAATGCAAATGTAATACAAATTTAACCTAGACCAAGCACTATAATTTTATCCAAACAAAAATGAAAGTGTCCAAAGGTCAGGTTCACCAAAAGGAACACTAGGAAATATGGTTCCACCTTTTGGGAGATTGAACTAAGGGGACCTATTTCACTCTTAGTACATTAGGAAACCAAGATCCCTCAACCAAGTGACTCAATTGAGGGGAGGACACAAGGGGGTGGTTTCGTTAAGTTTTATTAAAAGGGGGGTTCACAATTAAAATGAAGCTTCAAAGGATGAATGCAAACATACATGAACTAAAACCTAGAAACTTAAAGACATGAAATCAAACTAAGAAACAAAAAATAGACAAAAAGGAACATGGTAAACTAATGGATTCCAATAAATATCTACAACTCTCAAAACTCTACTTTTTGAAGTACACTGGGACTCATATGTAAGACTGGAAAATTTAGTCATATTGCTAGAATCTAGGAAGAATCTAGAATCTTCCGCTATCAAATAAAGATCTATATAAAACTAGAAAAAATAGGTATACTGGGACTCATACGCCTAGAGGGGCGATTTAGTCCCAGTATTAGGGTTTGACTGAAACTTTTGTAGCCTTGAGTGATCTTTTGTAGATTTCATCTTGTCTAATCTCCAAGTCTAAAGGTCTGAATTTTGGCCTATAGGTGAGTTTCTTTGATGATGATAACTTTGACAACTTTCATCAATCTTGCAACTTTGTCTTCAAAGGATCTTCAAGCTAAAAACTGCAATCACACATCAAAGAGAAAAAAGTGTTGTTTTGTTAGGGAATAGGGGTTTCCCTTGGTCAAACCCCATTTTGGTAATTAAACCTTGAAATTAAATTAAATTAAATAACATGAAGGAATGATGAATGAACAATATGCAATGTTGCAACTCACCAAACCCTTGAAATAAAGGTTACAAACTTGTGTGGAATGGCTCTAATGGATGTGGATCTTGACTCTTGATTATTGATATGAGATAGTGTCTTCGAATGCTCACTTGAATCATAAAATCCTATATCACAAATGTTAGCTCAAAAAAAAGCATGATGCATGAAGACTTTGACATGATTCTTGAATCTTTAATGCTACTCCAAATATTTAATAACTTGCTCTTGAATGCTCTTGTAAACTCTTAAATTTTCCTTAGGAATTCTCTTATAGGACTTGAAAACTTGCTAGGAGAAATTATGTGAAATAACCTTCTATTTATGAATGTTTATGCTAAAATTCCCTAAATTACAACACTACAAGTTAACACCAGATCTAGGATAATGAAATGCCACCAAGAATTTGATTTGAAATAGGTCCTAGTTAATGCGAGACTCATACACCACCTTGTGCATATGATTCTCAGTGTCTTAAACATGGGACTCAAACTCCATGAAGTGTTAAGTTCAAGGAATTGTGTAAAATTAGGCCTTGAGACTAAGGGCCATACGACCAAGGTGGTGTATGAGTCCCAAATCACTAGATCTGGAACAAACAATCTCAAACATTGAATCATGATTTGTCAATTATTAAATTTCAGGATTATCCTCAAAAATATGCATTTGATAAGGTTTGTGGATGCAAAATAGGACCAAATAAGGCATAAAGAAGTCTAGTTTTAGCTGGGAGGGCCCAAACAAGTGTGAAAATATAAAAGGATACATTTTCCCAGACTAAACAAAAAATAATGATAATTAAATCCATATAACCATACTCATAATTGATAATTATAAAACAAGAAGTGTGTTAGATGAAGTCATCACTTCAGTAAAAATGATAATTTAATAAAGAAACTCAAGTAAACATAAGCAATAACATTATATTTTATAAAATTAAAATAAAATAAAACATGCTACAATGTACCTTAGTGAAACCAATGTCATAAGTGACACTATTAATAGGCATGCTCAATGGTGGGGAAGGATGGTCAATGATGTACTACCCTTTGATAGTAGACCTTGAAATATATAATAAATATATAATTTTCATTCAACACATAAGTGCAAGAAGTTGAGTCCTTTTTTAGTGGAAGTGTGAGACTTGAAAAATATCGATAGAAATGGTTACTTATTTCATAAAAAATGGGTACCCATTTAGGATTGGGCTCTCGATCCTAGATTTCTACTTGTAGAGTAGGAAAAGTGATCTTAGATCCAATTAGGATTAGCTTATTTCACTTGACTCCACATTTTGACACAAATCAAACTATGGTTTGATGATTGGCTTGCTTCCACAAGGGAGAGCTAATCTCCTAGGGTTTTTGTTCTCTTGAGATGTAAAGAGAGGGATTTTATGTGTATTTTAACAAGCCTATTTTACATAAACCCTAGATCTATAAATGTAATTTATTGCACAGATGAAAATGGAAATTGATAGAATAGACCTAGATCTAAAAATGATGACAAAGACGAACCTATGACTTAAATCTAAGCCTAAATTGCAAGGATAGGGGTGTGTGAACCTTAGAACAAATAAATTGCTTTTTAATAATTAAAAAATCTTAGATGTTGTGTTATAGTCTACACTACTTTTCTTGTGACCGTCTCCCAATGAAACCTCTAGATCTATCTTGTACACATGAAAAGAGGGGGAAAGGTTGTTCTATATAGGGTATTTCCTAAGTCAAACCTTTTTTTGGTGTGTCCACCTCCATGTACATCAAATGACGATGATCAAGAGGGTAAACCCTAGGTCAACAAAAGTAAAAAATAATAATTGACTAAAATAGTAAATGATAATTGAAAATATTACCTTTTTTATTAAATCCTTGATGAAGTGATGTCACACCACAAGTTTCCACAAATTTATTTGATGAATCCTTGAATGACTTGAAGACCTACAATAGTTTTTTCCATAAAAAGAATAAATTCTTGTAGATATCATGTAGAGGATAACTCATACATTTTCATAAAAATTTCTTTATTGATCATAATATTCCCTTGTTCATAATTTATTCCTTCTTCCTAATGTCTCGCAAGAATGATATCAATTGACGAAAGTGTTGTAATAATGCTACTAATTTTTCCTTTAATTCTTTTAGGATGCTTAATTATACTTCCAAGATTGTTATCTCTTGCCTTATTATTTCATGTAGTGTAGGAAAATGTATCCTTTTACATTTTCACACTTTTTGGGCCCTCTCTCCTAAAATTTAGCTTCTTTATGCCTTATTCGGTCCTATTTTGCATTCAAAAGCCTCATTAAATGCATTTTCTAAGGATAATCCTGAGATTTAACAATTGAAAAATCATGATTCAATGTTTGAGGTTGCATGTTCCATATCTAGTGATTTGGGACTAATACACCACCTTGGGAGTCTGGGTCCCACCTAGGTCTAAGAACTTGATTTTAAATATTGCCTTGAACTTAACATTTCTTGGAGTTTGTGTCTCGTGTTTAAGACACTAGGACTCATACGCCCAAGGTGACATATGAGTCCCGCTTTAACCAAGACCTATTTCAAATGAAATTCTTGGTGAGATATTATTATCCTAGATATAATGTCAGCTTGTAGTGTTGTAATTTTGGGAAATTTGGCATAAACAAGTTGAACCACCAAAAAGATGTGGTTAATTAGGGAAAGAGGATTCCCCCAATTAGGCCTCTAGGGTTTTTCACCTAAGAGCTCTTGATTAGGAAATGACTCTCTTTATGCTTAATGATATGATTTTTGGTGATTTCATTCAAAGAGTATGGGTTGAGTATGGCTATGATGTGTGTGAGTAGTGTGGCTAAATGTTGAAATGAAATGAAACTACACTAACTATAAGATGTAAACAAATAAAATGTAAGCTATATGTAAACTAAATTAAATGACGTAAATGTATGCAATCTGAAAGGAAACTGGAAAATACAGAGATTATGCACCTAGGAATTGAAACTTGTCAAAGAGGAGTCCTAGAGTGTTCTAAAATCTGCTAGAAATTTGCATAGGGACACTTATGCCAAAATGGGCAACCTAGTCCTTTTTTCAGGAAACTCTGTTGGATTGGGTTTCTGCTAAAAGGGTATCCAAAAATGTCAAAACCCTTTTTTAGGCATGGTACAAGGGCAAGGTCACCAATTATGGCGACCTAGTCCTCTTGGTACTTCTGGGAGATTCAAGGTCTAATTTTGTGGGCCACCACTTGCACTTCCCTTTTTGTTAGATACTCATGTCAAAATCTTTAGAAAACATCTTGCAAGTTGTTCTTTTACTCCACCTAGGGTTTGATGACTTGAGTTGACTTGAGGAATGATGGTACCCTTTTCAACACTTTATTCCTTATCAAATTTGCATACAACCTAGAAACCAAGCATGCAAAGATAAGGAAAATGTTAGGGTTAGAGAATAGGGGTCTGCCTTAGTCAAACCCCATTGATGGTAATCAAACCCAAATGAGATGAAATGAAAGGAAAGATGATTGAATGATAAAGAAAGTATAAACACTCACCAAATTATTTTTTGTTGAAGTTTGCAACATGTAAGAACTAGCTCCAATCAGATTGCTTGAAGTGCCATATGCTTGAATTCTTTCTTAAGAAGTTTGAGTGCAAGAGTGTTTGTGTAAGATTAAAATAATCTTAGGGGCGGCAATGAAGGTGAAAACCCCTATTTATACAAGATATTCCCTAATTTACCTAAAATAGCACATGTTAGGCTGACCTTAGGGTTTTGGAGGAAAATTCTTGTTAGGTTTTTGTTTTAATTTTAAATTTTTTGTTAGGGATAAATTAAAGTGGTGGTTGGGAATAAAAAGGTGTTTAATGATGTTTACTAGACTTGCCTCCCAAAACACACTTAAGTCAGACCTAAAGGTACATTAAGGGATAAATTTATCATTAAAAAGGGTTAATTCGGTGATGATAAGCCTAGGAAAGTGTGAAAATTCATTGCAACACTTCGGCAAAAGACTTGAAAAGGGGTAAAAAGGGATTGTTTAGGTGAATTGTGTTGAAGGGGTCTTAGAAAAGTGGGAAGATGTATTACAACACTTCACAACACCTTTGTAAAAAACCGTTATGTTATTGTTGATTTGCAAGTGTTCAAGGCTAGATCAAGAAAAACCAACGCCAAAATCCAAGGGAAAAGGCCCAAAATGAGTGACAAAGTGTCAAAGGCTACACTTTTTGGTGACACATTTAGCCCCCACTTTAGTGAGAGGATGAACTTGCTTCAAACTAACACTAAGGTAGTTGAATCATGCATGTCGAGAGGGATGGATGTATCCATGCTAGTAAGGTGGGATGACTATAATCAAGAGGGATGATCAAGCCCCCAGGATCAAGATCCCATGGAAAACCAAACAGAAGCACAAACCATCACACAAGGAGTAATGTGAAAGAGTGCAGAGAGAGAAAAAAGTTATATCAAGCTTTGACTATTTGTCTAGCTAGTTATGGATCATATCTAGGTTTTTTGTCTGAAAGGAAAGTGTACTCACTTTGGGGCGATGATATTTTTGGTTTTTCATTGGGTGAGAAGGCCCAAAAGGGAAAGATATATACACATGGTTGGTATGCACTCACACACACACAAAGGTGGCTATGGGGAAATTTTTGCCACTGGTTGGGCTTCCCGCTCAACCATATCAAAGTTATACCTCCTAATAACTTTGATAAGGTGCCACAAAAGACAAAGTTGTGGTTCATGAAACAAGAAAAGCCTTGGATGATTATAACTCATGAACAAGTGCAAGATGACACCACAGTCATGTAATTTTTGTTATCCAAGGTGGCCATGTAAGCATAATACAAGAATGCAAAAGGAATGTTCGAAGCATTCTTATTTAGTTCATGCGATATCTTTGACGTAGGGAACACTGTGTCTAATTTCTCCAAGGGAGGACCAATAAAAGGATAGAAAATTCAAAACTTAGTGGATGTAGCGTTTCGTATCAGGCTGCTAAGAGGAATGTAATATGCTAAGATATTTCACTTTTGTGAAGGACATTACACCCAATGTCATCCACAAAGTGAGAGACTCATCGTATGAGGTGATAAGGCTGCACTAGGAATCAAGGACAAATTAAAAAAAATCCAAATGCAAAAATAAATAATGCCAATGTATGCCCCCACTTTAAAGGAATTTCTACACACTGTTTTGTGAGAAATTGCTTTAAAGTAGAGAAAGGAAAAATGAAAAAGAAAGAAAATGACATGAGAGCCTACTTGGAAAGCCCTAAGTGATAGGTGTCCAAGAAAGGTTGTGTCATGTAGAAGAAGGAGAAAAAGAAAAGGGAAAGGGTTTTCCTCCAAAATTGAAAATACCAAATGCATAAGAACTACAAGGACACAAAGATAGTGAAATAAAATGAAAAGTGAAAGGAAAAGCAACAGTGTGGAAACACTTTCCTAATGCTAAAACCATAAAGGAGACGTGCAAAGACTAGTTTTAAAACATTATAACACTTAAGATGAACACATATAGGGTAACAAGAGTAACATAAATAAAATTATTATAGAGATAACACCATATTTACATGGGAAAACCCTTTTGGGTAAAAAGCCACCACACCAAGAGAAAGACATTTTGTATTATAGTAAGCAAAATATTACATACAAATTTGCAGTCCTCACTCTCTCATAATTAGCTCACCGTAGCACTTGATTTTTCATGCACTCACTATTACAATGCTATTTCGGCATACTGTGAATACAAAACTCTTCAACCCTTTCTTTGTAGTCTTCTTTTTCAAATTGTTTGACTTCTCATCTAAATCAACTATTACAAGTCTCTCAGCAACCACCGGTTAGGGTGCATTAATTTTCATCTATCACCGACATGTCAAATCAATCTCAGATCGGATCCACCTATAATCCTACATCGAGCCACCCATGCAATAATTTTTTTGCAAAGAAAATACTAAAATTTCGGCTCTACCAACTGCCAAAATCCGATCTCATATGATTGCATAATATATCGTTTTTCACTAATCTATCTTCTAGCAATAAATGTAGTTTTGCAACAATAGTGCAAAAAAAACCAATGAAAAAATTCCATGTCTCGCACTACTATTCATTATGCTGCTTGATTGAGCAGTGATCGATCAACTATCATCAGGCTCTGAAATCCCTTCGCTATCACCTAAACACCAACCGCCAGCTCTGTCGGGTCCCACAAGCCATGTGTCTGCCACTCAGGAGGTTCTGAGGCATCCAGGAGGGAAACTATAAGTTTTCCATGAGCTCTCCTAAAATGAGCTTCTAACACTGCCACATGTAAGCCATTGGGGCTCCTTCAGGGAATCTTTAGCGGCATCCGCTAGATTCCCCAAGGAACTCTCGAGGCACTGACAAGTTTCAATGGTCAGACGATCCTTTGCATAAAGAAACTTGGGGCCCACCTTCTCTTTGTTGCCCCTAACGCTTTAACAAACTGCCACGCATCAAGCATTGAAGAAATTCCACTTGGCAAAAAAGTTTTCGGTTGTACCTACTTTAGGATTCCATAGAATGCAGCCAGTACCGTCGGATGAAACCAATTGAAGTTGTTGATGCATGCCATCACCACATTGGTGGGACTTAGGATTTCCTCCCGCCAATAAATGACCACTCTGCTAATGAAGACAATGCAAACCAAACATTCTGCCAACTCCACACTCATCGGTCGATCGTTGTGACCACCCTCAGAATCTCATTGATCAGACAAAGTCTCCATGACCAATGATCAAAATGACCAAATGAGAACTCTACAATAAAGTGATAGAGACATAAACTCATCAAGCCTTTAACAAATATCAAAGCCAATTAGATGAGGCACATTTTCCAACAAGCTCCCACTTGATGAAGACTTGCTTGCTTCCTCCAGACTTCAAATTTATTAATGATCATAGGCCCAAAGGCCCATCAAACTTGCACATCATCTGAACTTGTCCATGCTCACTAGCTTTTTCAATGCATCAACAACATTCTTCAGTGTATCCACCTTCTCTAAAGAAATATTTCCATCCTCTACCATATCTCTCACAAAGTGATACTGCACATCAATATGTTTCATCTTGCAATGGAAATTTGGATTTTTGGCCAAACAAATGGCACTCTAATTGTCATAAAAAATAGTAATCTTCCCTGCATCAAAACCAATATTAGAACACAAATGACTTAGCCAAACATCTTCTTTGCAGGCATGATTTTCTTCCATGTATTATGCCTCTATAGTGGACAGAGAAACTACAACATGTTGCTTGCTCATCCAATTGATTGCACCACCATTTAACATGAAAGTATATCCACTAGTGGATCTTCTGTTGTCAATGTCCCCTGCCCAATCAGAGTCCACATATCCATGAATGTTAAGATTTCTTTGTGATCTAATCAAATTTCCATGGTAACACAGAGCACATTCTGAGGTACCTCTCAAATATCTAAACACTCTCTTTATAGCATCCCAATGCGTCATTCCTGGATTTTCCATAAATTGATTGAGTACTCTGACTGCTTGGACAATGTTTGGCCTTCTACAGACCATCACATATATTAAACTGCTAACAACACTCACATAAGGCACCCCAGTCATGTCCTCCATCTCAGTAGATGATTTTGGACATTCTTCAATAGATAGTTTTGTTCCCTCCAAGACTGGAACAACTAGCTGCTTGCAATCACTCATATCAAATCTCTCTAGAACAGTATTGATGTACTTACTCTAGATGACCCAAAGTTTTCTACCCTTTTTTTCTATGGTTATCTCCATCCCCAGAATATACCTAGCTGCACCCAAATCTTATATTTTGAACTTTACAGACAACTGAGATTTAAGATCAGAAGGCATAAACTTACTATTTCCTATGAACAACATATCATCCACATACAGGGTAATAATAAGCACACGATCATTTTCAGATTTATAATAAACACAATGATCAGATTTTGATCTCACAAACCCCATAGATAACACAAAAGTGTCAAACTTTGGGTACCACATTTTAGGAGACTGATTCAAACCATACAAAGATTTCTTTAATTTGTAGACCAAGTTTTCTTTACCTTTTTCAACGAAGTGCTCATATTGGGACATATAAATTTCTTCTTCTAGCTCTCCATGGAGAAATAATGTCTTCAAATCCATCTACTCGATCTCTAAGTCATACACGACTACAAGTGACAATAGAAATATGATAGATGTCAGCTTAGCTACAGGGGAAAATATTTCTGCATAATCAATTCCCTCTACCTGGGAATACCCCCTTTATACTTCTCAGCATTGCCCTCAAGACCAGTCTTCTTCTTGAATACCCATTTATAGCCAATAGACTTTCTTCCTTCAGGTAAAGGTACCAAATCCCAGGTTTCATTCTTTTTCAATGATTCCTTTTCTTCATTCATGGCTTCCAACTAGGAATTTTCATTGGGCATTTTAATTGCCTCGTTAACACTCCTAGGCTCCTCAGTGTTAGTAATTAAAGCATAGGCATAGTTTGAATCTAACATGGAGAAACCATACCTATCAAGTTGATGTTTTTCACATGTAGACCTTCTCATTGGCTGAGGTTGTAGTTCTTCATCTTCAAAACTCTCAGAGTTACTAAAGCTTCCTCAGTTTTAGGTACACCATGCAGTTCTCCCTTTTTTGGAGTTTGGGTAATCTCAACTACATCATTCTTCTTTTCTCTTTGATGTGTCTCTAGCTGTGGATCAGCTGTTGAAGGTTTCAGCTCACAAAATATTACACTTTTGTTGTGCAAAACCTTCTCAATAACGGGGTTCCAAATCTTATATCCCTTCACACCAATGCCATAGCCGATGAAGATACATTTAATAGCCTTGTTCTCTAGCTTAGATCTTTTCTCATTTGGCACATATGCATATGCCTCATAGCCAAAGACACGAACATGTCTTAGAGAGGGGTTCTTTCCAGACCACACTTCCAAAGGTTTCGTATCAACAAGAGAAGAGAAAGGAGAATGATTTAATAGGTAATATGTTGTAGCCATGGCCTCAGCCCAGAACTTCTACTCTAGACCAGCATTGCTCAACATACTCTTTGCCTTTTCCATCAATGTCATGTTCAACCTTTCAGAAAATCCATTCAGTTGTGGAGTATAAGGTGTAGTTTTATGCCTTTTGATCCCATGGTCTTTATAGTATCTATCAAAATCTGTAGAACAAAACTCACCACCATTATCCATCCTCAAACATTTCATTTTCCTTCCAGTCTAATTCTCTATCAAGTTTTTGAACTCTTTAAAATTACTGAACACTTATGATTTTCTTTTAAGAAAGTATATAAATTCCCTTCTCGAGTAGTCATCAATAAAAGAAACATAATATCTAGACTTCAAAGCGAAGGAACATTCACTAGGCCAAACACATCAGAATGAACATGGTCCACTACACCAGAAGATTTATGAGAACTCGAGGAAAAATAAACATTTTGTTTCTTTCCATAAATGCAGTGTTTGCAGAAATCAAACTCAAGATTACAAAATACAAGCCCTTCTACAATATTTTTATTTTTCAAGGTTTTTAAAGCTTTCTCACCTATGTGACCAAGTCTATGATTCCACAACATGGTTTTCTCAGCTGGGAGTTTCACCTCCAAAGCATTTGCACCCAGAGGAGCTTCATCATCCTTCTCTACAGGAGCAGTTTTTCTTGACTTTACCGAGACATTGTTACATTGAATAGGACATGCATCCAACTTTTACATAGTGCCAGTACGAGCACCCTTAGCCAACACCATAGCACCTCTATCCATCTTACATCCTTTACTTGAGAAAGAAACTTCCACACCAACATCATTACGCTTACTGACACAAAATAAGTTACGAGCCAAACTCGGTATGTGAATTACATCGCCAATCCCTTTCATTCTACCATCAAGGAACTGTACCTTGATTCTTCCACGACCAAAAATCTCCAAAGTTGAATCACTCGCCAGGTACACCTTTCCACCATCATACTTTTCATACTTAGTGAACCACTCTCTATGAGACATCATGTGGAAAGATGCACCTGAGTCAACCAGCCAAACATCATCTGATACCTAGGTTGCCAAGGCTGCAATGAAGGCATTTGCATCACTTTGAGAAGATTCATAGTCTGAAGAGTTACTCTTCTTCTACTTTTTCTCCTTACAATCCTTTCGGATATGACCAAACTTCCCATAGTTCCATCATTTTACCTTGGAATTTTTACCAGGAGAATTTGATCTCCCTATAGATTTAGACATCTTGTCCTTCTTCTTGCCTCTCTCCTTTGATCTTCCTCAAACAGCAAGGGCCTGTTTGGCCATCTCTGAAGACTTCCTCTACATCTCTTCAAACAATAGTGAGGCAACAACATCTTCCATCTTGAAAGTAGCAATCGTACTTCCAATAGCCATCACCAGATGATCCCAAGTGTCAAGTAATGAACATAATAGGAGCATGCAATGATCCTTCTCCTCAATCTTTACACCCACAGACACCAACTAAGAAACACTTGTATTAAACAAGTTCAGATGGTCTGCAATAGATGCACCTTCTAACATCTTCAAGGAGTACATCTTCTTCCTCGGGAATAACTCATTTACTAGAGACTTTTCCTAATAAATATCACCAAGTTTCTTCCATAACGAAGTTGCAGACTTCTCCTCATGGACATTCAAGAGTATAGAATTGGCTAGACAAAGTCTTATTAGACCTCTCACTTTTCTATATATGAGATCCCATTCTTCTTGCTTCATACCTTGTGACATAGCTCCAAACACTGCTACCCATAGGTCTCTATCCACTAACAGGTCTTCCACTTTGAGTTTCCACAACTCAAAGTTGTCGCCATTGAATTTCTGAATATCAACTCTTCTTGATGTACTCACCATCTTAGAAAGCACTTAGTCCAAACTTTGTAAGACTCCCACTGGAACAATATTAGCACAATAAACCACCCCTACTAACAAGGATAAAACAACTGGCCGGGCTCTAATACCACTTGAAAGGAAAAGCAACAGTTTGGAAATGCTTTCCTAATGCTAAAACCACAAAGGATACGTGAAAAGACCATTTTTAAAATATTAAAACACTTAAGATGAACACATACAAGGTAACAAGAGTAATAGAAATAAAACAATTATAGAGATAACACTAGAATTACGTCGGAAAACCCTTTTGGAAAAAAACCCACCACACCATGAGAAAGACACTTTGTATTACAGTAAGAAAAATATTACATACAAAGTTAAAGTCCTCACTCTCTGATAGTTAGTTCACATCAACACTTGATTTTTCATGCACTCACTATTACAATGCTATTTCGGCATACAGTGAATACAAAAATCTTCAACCCTTTCTCTCTATTGTGATTTTTCAGATTATTTGACTTCTCATCTAAGCCAACTATTATAAGTCTCTCATCAACCACCAATAAGGGTGCATTAATTTTCGTCCATCACCAACATGCCAAATCGATCTCAAATCGGATCCACCTGCAATCCTACATCAAACCACCCCCATAATAAATTCATTGCAGAGAAAATACTAAAATTCAAGCTCTACCAACCACCAAAATCCAATCTCATATGATTGCATGATATATCAATTTTCACCAATCCATCTTCCAACAATAAATGTTGTTTTTAAACAATGATTTAAAAAAAACCAATAAAAAATGCCATGTGTTGCACTGCTATTCATTATGTTGCTTGATCAAGCAGTGATCGATCAACTATCATTGAGTTGTGAAATCCCTTCGCTATTACCAAAATGCCAACCGCCATCTGTGTCGGGTCCCACAAGCCACATTTCAGCCGCTCAGGAGGTTTTGAGACATCTAGGAGGGAAACTCCAAGTTTCCCATGAGCTCACCTAGAACGAGCTTCCAAGGCTGCCACGTGTAAGCCACTAGAACTCCTTTGGGGAATCTCTAGCAGCATTTTCTAGATTTCCCAAGGAACTCCCGAGCCACTGACAAGTGTCCACGGCTAGATGACCCTTCAAATAAGCAACTCGGGGCCCACCTTCTCTTCATTCTGCATACCGCTTTAACAAACTGCCACACGTCGAGAACTGAAGAAATTTCACTCTATGAAAAAAAATTTGGTTGTGCCCAATTTAGGATGTCACAGAATGTAGCTAGCACTGTTGGATGAAACGGATTGCAGCCGTTGATGCATGTCATTGCCACATCGGTGGGACTTAACATTTCCTCCCACCAATAAATGATCACGTTGCTGATGAAGACAATGCCAACCAAACATTCCGCCAACTCCACACTTGTCGACCCATCGTTGTGACCACCCTTGGAGTCTCACCGATTAGATAGAGTCTCCAAAATCAATGATCAAAATGACCAAATGAGAACTCTGTGGTAAAGCGATAGAGACATAAACTCATCAAGCCTTTAACAGAGGTCCAAGCCAGTAAGTTGAGGCACATTTTCCAACAAAAAGAAAGAGTTGTTTTAGGTCAACATGGAAGATACATAGGGTGTCTCAACACCTTGCATCATCCCCAAAAGTACAACAAAAGAAAAAAGGAAAAAAATATAAAGAAAAAGATCCTTTTTGAGTCAACATGAAGGAGACATTGCAGTCTCAATGTCTTGCATCATCCCCAAATGAAAGGAAAAAAGAAAAAAATAAAAGGAAAAGAAGTCCATTTGGGTCAATATGAAGGAGACATTATGGTCTCAATGCCTTGCATCATCCCCAAATAAAAGGAAAAAGGAAATCAAAAAGCGAAAGGATTGCATGACATATAGAAGAATGGAGATACACATAGAATAATGTGACAAGGAGGGGGAGCATAAAACATAACAGTATAGGGAAAACATGTCACACACAAGCAAACACAATACTAGTAAGGCAAGTGTAATTCAACCGTTAAGAAATTCATCTACGTCCCAATCTTAGTGGGTATAAGAGGGAGGTGAACAATGAATCTAAGGGACAAGGAAAATGCATTACTAGGACAAGGTTAACAACTCCCTGCCCCCACTGAGTGTAAGGAAAGAATGAGCCGAGATAGGCGATGGGGAGGATCATGTAGTAGTGAGAATGGATTATTCTATAACTATGACATGATAAGGTGTATGGGAGTAGTTTATGGTTGGAGGGGGAAGCAATTATCACCATCGAAGTGATACTCACTCAGTATCTCTTGCAGATGATGACAATCATCGCTTCTATGGCCAAGAATGTGATGGTAAGCACAGTGTGGTACATTAGAATCTTTAGGATAAATCACCAACCTATTACGATGAGGTAATGTGATGATTCCTTTGTTTAAAATTATTTGTAATTTCTTCTCACATTTAGGGGGTGGATGAAGAGGAAGTTTGATTTTTTTTAATTTTTATGGCCTCTTGCATCGGCTAGATTCTCCATTTTCAAAAGATATTATGGCAGGAGGGCCTAAGATGATCTGAGGGTTGTTTTTGTTGTTGTTAGGATGAGATGGGGAACATTCTTTAGGAAGGAGAACATCCAAATTGAGAAGGTAATTTAATATCACTGTGCCATAATCACAAATCCAAAGATATTCTCTAGGAGGCCTATGGACATGAGGAGGATCTTGATAGCCAATTCCCATTGTATGTTCATCAAGAGACAATTGTTCATAAATTTTGTGTATTTCATGTTTGTTTGTTGTGTCACCACATTGTTTGCTAACAATAGTAAACCCTTTGCCACAGGTTTTTTGAAGATTAATTGGAGGGTGGGTGGCCTGGTTATGGTAAAATGGTTGAGTAGTGATAGGATTATATTAATTGGGTTCACCTTGTACATGGAACTCAGGTTCATTGTTTGTTTCGGGATGGAGGTAAGAAAATGTCTCTAGGGATGAAAATTTAGGAAATGGGGGTTGTTGCATGGATGGATAGAAGGCTGCATTATCCTCAAGATGGTCCAAGCATTCATTTAGGAACCAGTTCAGGCTAGTGTCATCATCTCCAATGAGGTCAACTTCCTGAGGAGAACATGCATTTGGAGGTGATTGAGCAAGATTAGGTTCAAGGTCATTAGGATAAGTGGAAAAGGTTCAACTTGACATATCCATAAGGGATTTAAAGGACATCCAAAAAAAATTGAAATATAGAGCCATAATGACAACAAACAGAGTGCAAGAAATTGGGTAATAGAGAAAATATGGGAGTAGAGATAGAAATGCAATTTCAAAAAATAGAAAGGTAGACAATGCTCTAAAAATGAAAAAAATACTATGTAGAATGTGCAAGAGGACTAGGTCTCCCAGTGTGGCGACTTAGTCCCGAGAGTGATTTTTTTGACAATTTTTAGGAGTTTTGACTAGTTTCTATGATTGTTATGCTTTTTTGATGCAAACAAAAAATGGTAATGAAGATATTTTTGTACTTTTGCAATTAAAATGCAATTCAAAGGGAAATCTATCATGGAATTTTGCACTAATGCACTTTTTCACAAACCCTGGGATGCAAACAATGCAAAATATTAATGCAATGCAAGCTTAATCCTAAGATGAAATGCAAAATCAGAAGATTAACAAGTGGTCTACAATCGAGTTCACCAAAATGAACCACCAAAAATATATGTGGTCAATTAGGGAAAGAGGATTCCCCCAATTAGGCCCCTAGGGTTTTTCACCTAGGAGCTCTTGATTAGGAAATGACTCTTTCCGCTTAATGATATGCTTTTTGGTGATTACATTCAAAGGGTATGGGTTGAGTATGGTTGTGATGTGTGTGAGGAGGGTGGCTAAATTCTGAAATGAAATGAAACTGCACTAACTATAGAATGTAAACAAAGAAAATGTAAACTATATGTAAACTAAACTAAATGACTTAAATGTAAAAAATCTAAAAGGAAACAAGAAAATAAAGAGATTGTGCACCTGGGAATTGAAACTTACAGAAGAGGAAGAGGATTCCTAGAGTAATCTAAAATCTACTAGAAATTTGCATAGGGACACTTATGCCAGAATGGGCGACCTAGTCCTTTTGTCAGGAAACTCTGTTGGAGTGGGTTTCTGCTAAAAGGGTATCCAAAAATGTCAAAACCCTTTTTTCAGGCATGGTACAAGGACAAGGTCACCAATTATGGTGACATAGTCCTCTTGGTACTTTCAAGAGATTCAAGGTCTAATTCTATGGGCCACCACTTGCACTTCCCTTTCTGTCAGATACCCATGTTGAAATCTTCAGAAAATATCTTGCAAGCTGTTTTTTTACTCCACCTAGGGTTTGATGACTTGAGTTGACTTGAATGGAATGATGATACCCTTTTCAACACTTTATTCCTTATCAAATCTGCATACAACCTACAAAACACGCATGCAAAGATAAGGAAAATTTTAGGGTTAGAGAATAGGGGTTTGCCTTAGTCAAACCCCATTGATGGTAATCAAACCCAAATGAGATGAAATGAAAGGAAATATGATTGAATGATAAATAAATTACAAAAACTAACCAAATTATTTGTTGTTGAAGTTTGCAACATGTAAGAACCAGCTCCAATGAGATTTCTTGAAATTCCTTGTGCTTGAATGCTTGCTTGAGAAGCTTGAGTGCAAGAGTGCTTGTGAAGATGAAAATGATCTTGGGGGGGGGGGGGGATGATGGTGAAAACCCTTATTTATACAAGATATTCCCTAGTTTCCTAAAAAATAGCACATGATAGGCCAACCTTAGGGTTTTGGAAGAAAATTCTTGTTAGGTTTTTGTTTTAATTTTGAATTTTATGTCAAAAGGGACTACATCACCCAAGGTGGCGACCTAGTCCACTTGGAAAAATTCATGTGGTGGTCAAGAATAAAAAGGTGTTTAATGATGTTTATCAGACTTGCCTCCTAAAAGACACTTAATTCGGGACTAAAGGTACATTAAGGGATCAATTTATCATTAAAAATGGTTAATTTAGTGATGATAAGCTTAGGAAAGTGTGAAAATGCATTACAACACTTTGGCACAAGGCTTGAAAAGGGGTAAAAGGGGGTTGTTTAGGTGAATTGTGTTGAAAGGGTCTTAGAAAAGTGGGAAGATGTATTACAACACTTCACAAAACCTTTGTAAAACACTATTATTTTATTGTTGACTTGCAATCATTCAAGGCTAGATCAAGGAAAAACAAGGCCAAAGGGAAAAGGCCCAAATGAGTGAAAAAGTGTCAAAGGCTACACTTTTTGGTGACACACAAGTATAAATACAAGTTTATTTCACATAATTTCTCCTAGAAAAATAATTTATCTTATGATCATTCAAGTGAGAATTTTACAAGAGCATTCAAGAGAAAATCATCTAGCATTTGGAGCAACATTCAAGATTCAAGCATCATTTCAAAGTCTTCATGCATCATGTGTGTTTGTGAGCTAGCATTTATGATATAGGTTTTCATGATTCAAGCAAGCATTCAAAGAAATTATCTCATATCAAGATCAAGAACCACATCCATTGGAGTCATTTCATACAAGTTTGCAACCTTTATTTCAAGTGTTCGATGAGTTTCAATTTTGCATATTGTTCATTCATCATTCCTTAATTATATTTCATGTCATTTCAAGGTTTGATTACCAAAACAGGGTTTGACCAGGGAAAACCCCTATTCCCTAACACAACAAAAATTTTCCCTCTTCGTGTGTGATTTCAGATCTAGGTGATTTGGAGCTTGAAGATCTTTTGAAGAGAAAGTTACAAGATTGAAGAAAGTTGTCAAAGTTGTCAAGAAGTTGTCATTGTAGACACCGAAAATTGGTCTAGGCCTGCGAGCACCACTTTCAACATAATTTTCTATTATCCATGGTCATGATTAAATAATTTATATTATTTAATTATCTTTCTAACACATATTTCTTCTATTAATTAAATACCCCTTTTAATTAATTCACTAACTCATAATGACCTTTATTCAACCTTGATTAATTAAATAAATCATATTTATTTAATTATGTCGCTAGCTAATTAATTCTTCTTTCTAAATTAAATATTTATTATTTAATTAAACCTCCTTTATCTATAAATAAATATTTATTATTTAATTACCATTTTTGTCACATTTCAACTATAATTAAATATTTATTATTTTATTATTCAATTTATCCTTTTCAACAGCCAATTAAATAAATTACATTATTTATTTAATTAATCTTTCAATTTTTGAATGTTGAATTAAATTAACATTTAATTCATAATTAATTCTTTATGTCACATTCTTCTATCATTCAGTTGACTAATCATTCACTCACCTTCTGACTCGAGATCTATTTTTAATCTGCCAGTTATCTTCAGGTTCGATATCTGATCATCTCTGCGAGAGGACTCTCTATCACAACTAGTCAGTTAACTAGTTCTAACTCATATGCATGAAGGAGTTTATTAATTAAATATCTTTATTTAATTAATTAATTCATGTGTGCATTTGAATTCTTTATTCTTCAAGTTCTAACTTTGTCTTTGAAATTCAAAGTCTATTTCTTCTATTTTCGAAGACTCTTAACTAAAGATTAAATTGTTTATTTAATCTGGAACTCGTGTTCTTTCTATTTTCGAACAGTCTTGACACAAGATTAAGTTATCATTCTAATTTAATCTTTATCTTGTAGTATTTTCTAAATCACGTTCTATCTGACACATAACTCACATCGCATGACATTCATCAATCTCATTCGTTGATCTCTCTTTGAATCTGAGCCAATCATTCGAAAACCAAAATTCTATAAAATGGCCTGTCATTATCATTATTCCTCCTCCTGAAATCAATACTTTTGAGAAGAAACTTAATCTTCGATATTTTTCTTAGACATTCAACAAGGTTATGCTTGCATCAATACTGAAAATCTAAGGGAAAGAATACTGATACAAAAAAAAGGAGAAGGACAATCGAGATAATTCGAAGAAGTGGATGCATATTCGGTGAGATATTTTGAATTAGTTGTTTCGATTGTTTTATGTTCATTTACTTGTTCTTTGTTGTTTTTTATTTAGATTATTTGTTAGATTTGATCATCTTAATCAGTTTGGAGAATAATCTCCAGATAATCTACGTTACATTTGGTGAACCCGACGTGAACACGCTTCAAATTTGTACAACATCTTTTCATCTTTCCATTTTTTATTTTGCAGGAATTGTACGGCACACCACATCCGCTCAAATAAATGATGCATCTATATTCATGAGCCACATCTGATCCATCACGCGACGCATCTTCCATTCTATACCGCATCCGACTGTCAACATTTGATGTCACGTTTGACTGTTAACACGACCCGCATCCGCCTGTCAACATCACGCCACATCGGTGGCTCAAAAAGTTGCATCTGCCTGGTAATAGATTTTTCACTTTTTATTCACTTTCGTACATTCACGATTTCATTTTTTGTTTTTTTGGTGTTGTTTCATTTTTTCGCTAATGTTTGTTTGTAGTTGTGTCTAGAGGAGTAATGTAGCTTTTGCAAGACAAAGCATAGAAGACCAAATAAAACCAAAAACCAATATTCTATAGGATGAAAGTCGAAGACACAAAAATGAACTACAGATCAGTTTACATGTAGGACCTAATGACTTTGCTTTATTTAAAAATATTTTTGTTTGGTAGATAAATAATTGTCATTTGGATTAAAAAGAATCATTGTTTGCTTTGTCTAGTGCGAAAGCACATTTTGTAACCCTTTACAATCAGTATATCGAAGTATCCTCTCCCCTTGCGTAGTCATGCAATCCTGGCTGTAAGAGAAATGGTTAGCAACTCTAGAACTTGGGCCTGCCTTGGTGGGAGAAATTACTCACCCCAAGATGACTCAGATCGGTAACACACTTTAGGTAGCAACTTCCACCCGGTATATAAAAATGGATTTTTGGGAGAAACCCCAGAAATCACGCTCACTGTTCCGATGAGAAGGGAAAAAATGCTCTCTCGCCATACTGGATGGTACCCCATGAATGGAATGCCCTTACAAAAAACCATGTTGTAGTTTTTCCAAAATCCTATCTATTTGTTTGTGCAGCAAGTTCGGACCTGTGAAGTCATCTTACATTCTTACAGTTCATGTATGGAGATGAGATGTATGCCATGGGAGTTTCATGGGTATAGTTGCTTGGCTGCCCCATATAAGTGAGTGTCGTGGAGGGGAGCCAGTGGGGTCAAGCTACTAGTCATCTGCTTTGAATATACATAGCTGGATTTATCCAAGTAAGAACTCAATAAATATTATCCAAAAAGCCTAGGTTGTAAATGTTCTCTGGTTTTAACAGATCTATCACTACAAAAATTAAAACACATTGAATTATGTGATTTTTTTTGTTGTATTCATCAAAACACTTGATCATCAAACGCATTTAGTCAAAAAAATCATCTTCAAAAAACCGCAATTGTCAATATTCAAGTCGCATGTGTATATGCAAGCCACATCTCTCAAACGGAAAACCGCAATTATCTGTCAACAAGTTTAGGTTCAAAAAATCCATATTTCGAGTCGCAATTGTTATTGTGAGTTGCATTTTTCAAAACATAAACCGCATTTGTCACAAGTCAAAATTACCAATCGACATTCGACACCTATTTTTAGTCAAATCACCGCATCGGAAAACTGAAACGCATCTGTCAAAATTAGAACTGCATCTGATAGGTGAACTGCATTTGACTATTAGCAGAAAACTTAGAAAACTATAAACTGAGTCTGAACACATAACTATCATTTTTTATTCTATTTCTTAAGATCAACCTTGGACAGAAACTGGAAAAAAATTTCTCAAAACCTTGCATCATTAGGTTTCATATACGTCTTAGTCATAGTCATCCTAATTTGCATGCATATAGATACTTCCTAGGAAATTGCATATCATAGAATAAATAACTTTCCTTATCATTGGATACATTCATGTTCTGATTTGTCCTCATCGTTGAACCTAGTCACTTTGGTCCTATTACGGAATCTTTCCAGCTCAGTAGTCTAGTTTGGTAAATTCACCTCGCCAACTGTCTTTGTCCTACAATCAAATTCCTTGGTCAAATCAAATCATTGCATGCATATATTCCATAGGTGGTAGGTTATACCCATTTTTAGAATCATTTATCATCATAGTCTACTCAATATTTTGCATATTGTTCGTCCTACCATACGTCATCTTAATATACATCATTTTAGAATTCTTTAGCAACGTCCTTTATT
The DNA here is from genome assembly GCA_007115665.2 of Sequoiadendron giganteum. NCBI lineage: Eukaryota > Viridiplantae > Streptophyta > Pinopsida > Cupressales > Cupressaceae > Sequoiadendron > Sequoiadendron giganteum. The sequence goes on along the minus strand of CM021110.1, from coordinate 414,296,993 downwards.
GTCATAAAATCCAAAAAAAAAACATAGACTGGTTTAGACATAGTTTGCATTACCCCATTTTGAGCAACTTTTCATGGTTGAAACAAGGTCTCAAAAGAAACAAAAAGCAATGTCGGACCCTAACAAATTTTTCAATCATTTCGCAAATCAACCATCAGGGAAAGAAAGACCACGCAGACCTTTGCTTGAAAAACACATCACTAGAGACACACATGGACAAATTTATATTGAAGAAATAGACACTGCAGTACAAGATCCTGAATTTGCATCCTTTATGGATGAGTGTTCAGAAAATGATCCCCAACGATATCTAGCAAAGTCGCTAGTAGAAGGTGCCACACTACCACCAGAATTTGATATTCGTACTTTGAAAACATCGTCTACTCAACCAATATAAACTGTGACGTCAAGTGTTTTTAATTCATTAAGTATCTTTATTTAATTAATTAATTCATGTGTGCATTCAAATTATTTATTCTTCGAGTTCTAACTTTGTCTTTGACATTCAAAGTCTATTTCTTCTATTTTTGAAGACTCTTAACTAAACATTAAATTGTTTATTTAATCTGGAACTCATGTTCTTTCTATTTTCGAATAGTCTTGACACAAGATTAAGTTATCATTCTAATTTAATCTTTATCTTGCAGTCTTTTCTAACTGAATATTTCCTAATTTTAAAAAAAAAATCAAAAAAATTCAATTTTCCCGAGGGGGCATACCCTAACCTGTTTCATACTAGGGCATGATTGGGGCATATTTTCTTTGATACAACGTCGAAATGACATTGTATCAAAGAGGGACAAATTGTAGACACCAAAAATTGGTCTAAGCCTCCAAGCACCACTTTCGACATAATTTTCTATTATCCATGGTCATGATTAAATAATGTTTATTATTTAATTATCTTTCTAACACATATTTCTTCTATTAATTAAATACCCCTTTTTAATTAATTCACTAATTCATAAAGACCTTTATTCAACCTTGATTAATTAAATAAATCATATTTATTTAATTATGTCGCTAGCTAATTAATTCTTCTTTCTAAATTAAATATTTATTATTTAATTAAACCTCCTTTATCTATAAATAAATATTTATTATTTAATTACCACTTTTGTCACATTTCAACTATAATTAAATATTTATTATTTAATTATTCAATCTATCCTTTTCAACAGTCAATTAAATAAATTACATTATTTATTTAATTAATCTTTCAATTTTTGAATGTTGAATTAAATTAACATTTAGTTCATTATTAATTCTTTATGCCACATTCTTCTATCATTTAGTTGACTAATCATTCACTCACCTTCTGACTCAAGACCTATTTTTAATCTGCCAGTTATCTTTGGGTTCGGTATCTGATCATCTCTACGAAAGGACTCTCTGTCACAACTAGTCAGTTAACTAGTTCTAACTCATATGCATGAAGGCGTTTAGTAATTAAATATCTTTATTTATTTAATTAATTCATGTGTGCATTCAAATTCTTTATTCTTCGAGTTCTAACTTTGTCTTTGAAATTCAAAGTCTATTTCTTCTATTTTCGAAGACTCTTAACTAAAGATTAAATTATTTATTTAATCTAGAACTCATGTTCTTTCTATTTTCGAACAGTCTTGACACAAGATTAAGTTATCGTTCTAATTTAATATTTATCTTGTATTCTTTTCTAACTCACATTCTATCTAACACATAACTCACATCGCATGATAGTCATCTTCACAGAAACTCACCTGCATATCGTAATTCAAACTTTTCAAACTTGGAAATCAAACAAGACAAAAGATCACCGAGGTTACAGAAGTTTCAGTCAAACCCTAATATTGGGACTAAATCACCCCTCTAGGCGTATGAGTCCTAGTATACCTCTTTTCACCATTTTTCTATAGATCTTGATTTGTCAGCAGAAGATTTCATATTTTTCCCAGATTCTAGTAGTAGGACTGTATCGCCCAGTCTAGAGTATGAGTCCTAGTGCATTTCAGATACAACAAATTTTAGGTTTTCAGATCATTTTTATACATCTCCTATCCTCTAGGTACTTTTTGTATCTCTTTGTTTAGTAATCTAATTTTATGTTTTAAGTTTCTAGGGTTTAGTGCATTATAGTTTGTATTTCTCCTTTGAAGCTTCTTTTTAATGGTGAACCCCCCTTTTAATCACACCTAGTGAAACTCCCTTGTTTCCTTCCCTCAATTGAATCATTGGGTTGAATTCTCTAGGGTTTCCTAATGAACTAAGAGTGAAATAGGTCCTCCCCTAGTTTCATCTCCCAAAAGGTGGAGCTCCTATTTCCTTTAGTTCATTTCAAATGGTGAAAAATACTTGTATTTATATGCATTTCTTTAATTCCCACTAAATTAATTACCAACAACCAACAAATGAAAATGGATTTTTAAATTTTGACAGTGAAATATTTAAATTGGGGCCAAAATAGGCTGGACAGGGGCACTTGCTCCCTAGTCCAGATCTATTTTGGGGATTTGTTTGTCATTAAAATAAATATTAAATAATAAATTCCCAAATTAAATTTGATTTCCTAAAAATAACCATAAAACAAGAAAATTACAAGAATAATTAGGTCCAATCACATAGGGGGAGCTAAAAATAGGGTCAAATTTTCAAGAGTGAAAATTTACGACACTATATTTAGCCCCCACTTTAGTGAGAATGTGAACTTGTGCTCATGCTCAAAATAAAGTAATGATAAATTATATATGTATATATATCATTAAACTAAAGAGATAGGATGAAACCTATTTGAGAGGTGTGAAACCCCCAACTTAGGATCACATTAATCCATAATGTAAAGAAAAACATGAAGCAGATATATCACATACCATATAAAACAAGATTAAACCATACATAGATCCATCAATGAACAATCAATGGAGTACATATAAAAGAATACACAAAGATTACATAAAGAAAACATGATGCATACAAAGATTACATGAAGCAAACACAAAAATGTGCAGAGAAAAACATCAAATACAACTAAATACATGAAGAAAACACACATAGAACAAACATAACACACACATGAAACAAGGAAAAATAAATGTTAGTGTAAAAAACTAAAGGTTCGAGTCAGCAATAAGGTTGTCTCAATTACCAAGCATCATCCATTGAATATACACACCCAAAATGCTAAAATTATGAGATACATAGATCTACTAGCTAGAAATTTGTGTTATGCTAGATGTCCATGTAATATGATGGGTTTCACGAGGATAAAAATTTGTGTTATGCTAGGTAACTCATGAAACATGTGGCTACATAGGAAATTAAGTTATGTTATGCTAGGTGGGCATGTCAAAATGCTTCAATTCATAGACCAACAAGCTCTATTATGCTAAATCCATGGAAAACAATTCTAATCACACCTCAGGGAGAACATAAAATTTTAACATCACGGGGGATGAATAAATTCTTAACACCACAAGGGATCAATTGATAGCCACTCCTTAGGGGGGTTATATATAATTCCACCAAAAAGGGGGTATGTAAATAAGTCAAATATTGCAATACTTCAATGAAATGGATAAGGTGATATGCCCCCCTTAAAATTTAAATATACTTGCTATGTTGATATTTTAAGGAAAATAAGGGGGAGAGGGGATACTTGAAAAGAATACACGCTCCCAAAAATAGTTATGCTTGCCCCCACATGTTAGGGAAAATACAACCATGAAAGAGACCATTGTGTTGCTACCATAGGAATAAATATGGTTGCATGTAAGGTTGTAACACCATGAATGGAAATTAGAAAACACATGAAGCTATGAATACCACATAGTGAGGAGAAATACCATTTAATAGATAATTTATCATTTAGAATGGATAGGTACATCAACACATGGAATATTAATAGCACCACAATAAATAAGTTGTATTTTATTTCTTAAGGCCTAACATTCATTGGTAGAGTGACCATGCACTCAATGATATGCACAAAAAAAATTATAAAAAATTATCATGCGTTGGAGGAGGAAGAGTAATAATTTGGGATTTTAGAAGCCTCAAAATAATATCTTGCACCAATAAAGGATAAGCATTAGGAGACAATCCTTTCTCTTGTGAGGAAAGGTTAACTCACTTACCACAAGGTTTTATAAATATATTAGATGATGGAGGATGATAGGTAGATGAAGAAGGTTGGAACCCTAAACCTATTTTTTCAAGGTATGGTGTAGACTTCACATGATCCTTAACTCCTTGTTCCATGCTTTCATTGTAATTCTTGTCTAAATGATTATCAAAAGAATTAAATTGATTATTTTGCAAGAATGTAAATCCTTTTTAAGTGTTGACATGACAGGTTTAGATACCATTAACACATGAGGGATGAAAGATAAAGAGACCCCATCACCATCCTAGGATGATTTTTTTGAATTTGTTGATGTGAAAGAAGATTGAGAAAATGAAACACAAGACACCTTAGGTTTATATTGTGATATTTTACCTTCAACTAAAAAGGAGGTTGTACAATATAATGAACCCCAATCATCACCAAAACATATACTTGAAGATGAGTCACTATTTTGATCCTTATTTGTAGTTTGAGAAGAGGAATGACAAGATTGTGTTGAAAAAATATTTGACTCTTTAGGATTTGATAGTAAAATTTTATACTCCCCAATGAAATTTGATGTAAAATGTAATGAATCATAATCATCGTAAAAGAGTGCAGTTATTGTATCATTATCATCAAAAGGAAATAGTTCCACTTTTGGATATGGCATCATAGTATTGAGAGAGTTGGAAATTTTATTCTCATCTTGGGCATGTAAATAACTTTTTTCATCTTCTTTAACTGTATATATCTTGCTATTATATTCATATTTTATCACATGGTGAAGAGTAAATGGGACTCCCTTCATAGCATGAATCCATGGTCTATGCAAAATAATATTATATAAAAGAAAATCCATCATGACATAGATAGGAGTAGACAAAGTCATAAGTCCTACTTTTATGGGGAGTGTGATTGTCCCTAATGATTACCTACCAACCTTATCAAATCAATGAATAGAAAGATTATCAAGTTTTATGAGATTATTATCCACACCCATCTTATATAAAAGGTTATTGCTATAAATATTAAGACCTGGTCCATTTTTAATGAGTACGTCTAACCCTAGTTTTATCAATGATGACAGATATCATTAGAGTATCATGCTTCTTTTTTAATTTCACGAGGAGGTAATTCATGAGGAAATGTGATATCCAAGCATTTTGTATTCATGCTATCTAACAAGGTTACTATTGTTGCAAGTATGAAGGTTTTTTAATTTATGTCAACAATCTAGTGTTGTCATTGATGTCAAAAATCTAGTGTTTTCATTGATGTCATGTTGAGGAAGGTTGTTGCATTATGAAGATGATGAGGATATTGAAAAAATTGTGAAAAAGAGGGAAATAGTTGTTACAGTTGTTGCAGTTGGTGCATGTGTGTAATAGCTTTGTTTGTGCATGTGTAGTTGAGATATTGAGGAAATTTTGTGAGTACATAGATATACATTTATGTTTTAGTATCTATAGATGTGTTGGAATGATGTAATGTGTTGAGATGGTGTCTTTGGTGCTTGGTTTCCAAGTTCTTTTGACAAAAATGATAAATAGAGAAAATAGTGTTGTGGAAATTTTAAGAATATGCTCTGAGATGTTCTTTGCATTTCTTCTATGTTGATTATATACCTATGTGGATCTCATATGTTGTTCAGGATTGTTATTATTTTTTATAACTAGAGTTTGGGCTTTTGGATCGTTGTGCAGAGTGAGATGTGTGAACTAGTGTGTGAACTAGGTTTTCAGTGTTTGTTATGGTTTGGGAGAAAAAGTATTTTCTTCACATTTCTCTGTAGTTTGGTTTTTTGTTTTGTAGATCTTGGGAGTTGCTTATGTTGATTGTGTATTTTAGAATTCAATATTTCTCATGATTTGGTGTAGTACAGTATGTGTTTCATGCATTAATATGCATATAAGGTTAACTAGATGTTTCTGATTGAAGTATTTCTATGATGCAAGTTTGGAAAAATATTTGTTGGATCTCATGTGGTTCATGGATTGTTCTAGATCATTTTAAATATATTTGTGTGGTCCACATGTCATCTTTATCAAATGGGAAGTGTTTACTTCATAGTTTTATGGTTCTTAGCACGAGTAATGTCTAACCTGGTGTTAACAGTACATTTGGAGTGGCTTCAAAAAATTTGGAAGCATGTTGAGGTGTGTTAAGATAAATTTGGGTCCTAATTAAGGATTTATGTGGGTCACCTTCATTTCTATCCACTATGGGAATGTTTTATTGTTGACCTAATTTGAAATTGTAAATGTAAAGGATGTGTTGTTGACCTTGGAGAAGTTTTTCAAGGTTAAGGATGATATAAATAAGAGTGGTGTTGTTGGAAGATCTAAAGATATATGTGAGAGAGATATAACTGATGAATGTGGTGAGAATTTCAGAAGTGTAGGATGCAAATTTGAGCAAATCAGTGTGAACTTGAAAGTATTGGACTTTTGAAAGCAATGACCTGAAGGCATTTGTAATATTTCAAACAAGTTTTCAAAAGTGTTGAAGTAATTATGGTGAATTCCTTATTCTTCTTTTTGTATTCTAGTAGTGAGCTTTGGTTATGAGCCTTATTGGACAATGTGTCCTATTTTGGTAGTGAGTCCTTGTACCAATTTTACAATTACTTATATTTTGAGCTAGTCCTCATGATGGTTTTCCTTCATTGGGTTTTTCACCTAAATCTGGTGTTCTCTTGTGTATGGTGTTGTTGTTTCAATTTCTATTATCTAAATTTAATGATTAATCACTATAATAGAATAAGGATTTAATGAATTCTAGTGGATTTGATTATTATTGAGGGTTTTGGTGTTTTAATTTGATATAAGTGGTTCATCCCCCCCCCTTCTCTCAGCTATCTTGTTCATTCAACAACTACATCACTCAGTTTGAAAAAAGGTGGTAAAAAAATATTCTATAAAGCCTCTTGGAGCATACCATGGTAGGTAGGTGAAGTTTGAATTAAATCCCAAAGTGAAATCTTAGCCAAAGTATTATGAAGTTTCTCAACAAGGTCTTACTATTGTTCCCATGTATTGAGGAAGACACATTGTAGGAGGAATATATGTTTGACGAAATGGAATTTATGTCTACATTTTTTTTGGTTGTTTATTATTATGATTGTTATATGTGTGAGAAATTGCATGATAACTTGTTTGTTATGAAACATCTTAGTGCACATGAATAATTTGAGTTGTTTTGAAAAAAAATCTATATAGCTAGAAGGTTTAGACTACTTTGATGGAGGTTCAATAATGAGGGAAGGTATAGCTTGATAGTGAGGCACATGAGGAGGGTATATAATTAGTTATGGTTTTATAATTTCAATTGATTTTACTATTTGTTGACAATATTTTCCCAATGGGTTATCAATATTTGCATCCTCTTATGCCAAGATATCCTCACAAGTATAGGAGATATTAGGAGAAGGGAAAACATGAATCTCATTATTATCAATTATTACATCCTCTTAAGCTAAGATATCCTCCCAAGTTTGAGAGATACTAGGAGAGGGAAAAACATGAGTTTCATGATTACTAATTATTACATCCTCTTGCATAAATATATCCTCACAAGTAGGAGAGGTATTGGGAGAGTGACAAACATCATTACTTGAAGAATGAATATTAGGTAATGTTATGTTAATAAATGTACCGGTGATTTTATTCTTCTACACCACAATGTTCTCATAGGTAGGAAAATTATTGGTCAACTAAAGCCAAACACATATCACTTTTCATGGCATGAAATGGTATGTAAATTTTCTTAGACAAGTCATATTTTTCTATATCAAAAGCATATTTTTGAAAATAAAACATATTATTGTGTCCTTTTTTAAAGGGGAATGTAGTGAAATAGTTAAAGTAGGACCAAACTAGCAATACATAGAAAAATCTAAAAAATTTAGGACCAACTATTAGAAACAAGAAATGAATCAATAGGGACCGCATACAGGGTTTTTTACAAAAAAATGATGACAAACTAACTAGATAAAGGCAGAGGTTTCCTAGAAAAGAGAGGTAATATTTTACTAATTTAAAATTTTGTAAACTACTAGTGTCTAAGGGCTCGTTGTTACAAAATTTCAAGTGTAAAAGAAGACATATTGCTAGAAATACATGAAACAATCTGTCTATGTGAAAAACACACATGCACAAAATTTTGATTTTTTAAAGAAATAAAATATATCCAAATGATAATTTTTAAATTTAAAATATTATCATTGATTGGATTTCTCCTCAAAATGCATATAAACATAAATATTTTTATCATTTGAATTGAAAACACTATGAAATTTCTCACTTTTCACTAAAATATGCATGCATAAATGTCAAACTAAAGTACTCTAATATTGAAATTGGATTTCTCAATTAAATAAATTAGACCTAAGTCCAAATTAGATCTTAAATTATTCAATTATAATCACAATATTTTTCAATTTTTATCTCAATTGAATTCACCAAGTTGCTTAATGTTTTATGATCAAGGAGAGCAAATCCTTAAGTTTGAAAATAAAAAAAATATAAATAAACAACAAGATCTTCAAATGGCCTAGGTTTTGAATTAATTTTTAGAATTCATACTATAACAATCAGAAAATTAAAAGTGTAGGATATTTTAGGTTCACCAAAATTTATATTAGGAAAATTGATCCTAGATCTAACTAGGATTAACTTCTTTTCACTTTACTCCATATTTGATTACAAACCAAATTAGAGTTTGATTATTTATTTTCCACTACAAGGGAGAGAGAATATACTGAGATTTGTGTTCTCTTGAGTTGTAAAGAGTGAAATTTTATGTGTGTTTTAACAAGCCTATTTGACATAAATCATGGATTTAAAAATATAATTTATCACACAAACAAAAATGGAAATTGACAAAATAGACCCAAATCTGAAAAGTGGTGATAAAGAGGAACATGTGATTGAAAGTTGGGCCTAAATTTTAGGGAAAAGGGTATGGGTTCCCTAGAGAAAATAAGTATCCTTTCTAGAATCTACAAATATAATATGTTTTGTTTCAATCTACAATATGCTCCCTATGACTGGCTCTTGACGAAACTTTTAGATCTATCTTACACACAAGAAAAGAGGGGGAAACATTGTGATGTATAGGGGATTTCCTAACTCAAACCCTATTTTTGTGTTTCCACCTCTATGTATAACAAATGATGATGATCAAGAGGGCATGCCCTAGTTCAAGTAGAAGAAAAAATAGTAATTGACTAAGATAGTAAATGATAATTGACAAGATTACCTTTGGTATAAAATTGTTGATGAACTGATGCCACACCACAAGTTGCCACAAAATTTTCTTGATGAATGCTTGAATGACTTGAAGACCTACAAAACATCCACAAAACACAATAGATTAATGTAGATAGCATGTAGAGGATAACTCATACATCTTCATAAAAATGGCACGATTGATTATAATAGATCCTTGTTCATAATTTATTCCTTCTTCCTAATGTCTTCCAAGCATGATATTGATTGATGAAAGAAATGTAATAATGTTGCTAATTTTTTCCTTAACTTTTCTATTATTAATTTTAAGATTCTTAATTGTAATTCCAAAATCTCCAGCTCTTGCCTTAGGATTTAAAATGGTGAAAAAGATTTGTATTTATATAAATTTCTTTAATTCTTGCTAAATTAATTACCAACAATTAACAAATTAAATTAGATTTTTCTATGTTAAAATACGGACAATGAAATATTTAAATTTGGGCCAAAATAGGATGGGAAGGGGCACTAGCACCCTAGTCTAGACCTATTTTGGGGCTTTTTATGTCGTTAAAATAAATATTAAATAATATTTTTTTTGATTTTTTGAAAAGGAACATAAAACGAGAAAATTACAAATATAATTAGGTCCAATCACATAGGGGGAGCTAAACCTAGTGTGAAATTGTTTGGGTTAACAATTGACGATTCTACAATACCTATATGAAATGGGTACCCATTCTTTTAAATGGGTACATATTTCATTTTAAAATGGGCATCTCTTTTAGAATAGGTACTTTTTTCATTTTAAAACAAGTACCCATTTCTAATTACATTATATTGAACCTACTCCTTTTTATAATGGGTACATATTTTGGAGTGGGTATAAATTTCATAAATTTTGAAATTTGCAATCCATGGCTTTTCTTTTTTTAAGAGTTCAAAACACACCCTTAGACTTTGACTGGCAAGTACAATTCCATGAAAACAAGAGGAAAACTTACTAGTGATATGGATGATGATTTTTTTTATAAAATTAAAACTCATTATATATTATGAAGTCATGTTTTTAAAATATGTATTTTTTTCACAATTAGACTTGTTTTTCTATTTGTTAATTGATTTATGATGAAATTGGTCTATAAACTTGAAATGCTAGGTATTATTATTTTTTAATAACTTTTAATTTTATTTTTTTAAATATATGTCCTCAATCTATACAATATTCTTTACATAATGAAAAATCATTTTATGACTAGTTTATCTCAAATTATGATTACTATACAAAAGTTGTTTTCAAAAAAATTAACTAGGCCCAATAAAAACTTAATTTCAAAATATTTGGAAAAGAATTTAAAAATTTATCCTCATCAAACTTCACAATAATACATACCTTTCTCCAAAATTAACTATAAAAAATATTTTCTTTACGCCAAATTATGTTTGTTGCACATGTGGATAATTTGGCCCTAAAAGGTTACTTTTAAAAGGTGTCTTTTTATATTGTTGGAAGATTGGTTTTTCATTGAGAAGGTTGGTGGATGTATGGCAGATGATGTTACTATGGTGTTTTCATTGGTGTCAACATTGTGCTGATGTCAACATTAATGTATAGTTGATGTCTAATGAGCATGATTGAATGTAGTGATGGAAACCCATTATATAAATGCAATTTTGTTAGTCTAGAACAAACCAAATGTTTGTAGAATTGCCTATCCTAAAGTATAGTTTCCATTTTATAGTGAAATAATTTTGAGGTTTGCATTGCTCTGTTATGAAGAATCTAGTTATGTAGTTATGAGGTAATTTTGGTACATGTTGGAGGAATCTAAATCTAAGGTTTCACAAAGTGAATCCCTCTACAATTGAAGTTTGAGTTGATAGAGTATCGCTTGGATATGGTAAAGTTACAGTGTTAGAGTACATGATTGGAATGCTCTACATTCTATCATGGATTATTATTATGGCATGTGGTTTAGAGGGAGTGATTATAAATGTTATAAGTGTCCTTTTCCATGTCACAGTTGCTTTGGAGGTATGTGTGTTGAAATATGGATGAACAATTGGTCCATTTTATTGTTGCTTCACCAATGGTGCCGACCTAAAGGGTTTGAGGTCATGTGGAATTAAAGGATGTATGGATTGGACTTATGAGAGTAATTATAGGTCATGCCAACCTATTTTAATGTTTTTAATGTTTTGGTTTATTTTGTGAGGTGTGTATGGTTGGACCTTGAGCTGACTAAATATGCGGATGCATGTTACATCTAACTAGGCTTACCTAATTGATTTTGTAAGTGTTTACAAATGTAATGCATATAAATATATGTTTATTTCAATGTTGACATTGTTTTTTCATGATAAGAGTGTGAGTGTGATATGAATGTAACAAGGTGTGATTTGAATATAATGTGATAAAGAAGAGTATGGTAGCTATGAAGCATGAAGTTTGTTAGATTAAATTATAGAGATTAATTGGAATTGTCTCAAGCATATTGTAGATGCATTGTATCGGTTCAAATTTCTAGCAATGAGCCACCCTCTTTTCTATCTTAGCAGTGAGTCATTTCTTCTATTATTTGGACAATGAGTCATGCGGACAACAAATCTACCTAGAATTGAGCCATTTTGTAATATCTTATAACCAGTTTTAATATATTGTGACCTAATCCTCATCATGGTTTTTCCCTTTTTTGGGTTTTCCATGTAGAATCTAGTGTTCTTGTGTTCTTGTGTTCTTTGATGTGAGGCATTCTTTTTATGTTCCTTTCTATTACTACAATTTTAATGTGATGCATTGAATGGGTGTTTACATTTGTTAAAGTTAATGAATTTCAGTGAATACTGATTCACTCTCCCCTTAGTATTTTGGGTGTTCAACAATTGTCTTGATCGCTAAGGTAGATCTTGGAGGTTGAGCACATGGCTATAAGGAAGTATCCTATTCCTCTGAAAGAGATAATCCCTAAAGGATTCACTAAAGAATATTGTGAATTTCACATGGAAGGTGAACTCAATTATCCCTTGATGATTTAGATAAATTAGAAGTTGAGAACAAAGATCTAAAAAAGGATCTTAGTGATGTAGATAAATGTATTAAGAATTTGATAGAGAAACTTAGGAAAGATATGGAAAGATTCAAAGAAATAAATGAGTAGCTCAAGCAATCAAATGAGACTATCACCAATTTGAGAGTGAAATTTGAAGGAAAAAGAGTTGAAGACTTATTGAATATAGAACTGAAAGATAGATCTAAACAATGTTCAAAGCTTGAACAAGACATTGTAACTTTGAGATTAGATCTACAAAAAGAAAGGATTCAAGAAGAGATCAACATTGCTTGATGAGATGAATGTTGGATAGAAGGCTTCTAAGGATAGAGAAGGATTAGTGTTTGAGAAAGGAGAAAGTTCAAAGATGAATCAAACCCCAAACAATGCTAAGAAGAAGAATGACAAGAAGAATAATGTCAAATAGGTATGAAACCAAAAGAAATATTTCAAAATGCATTCTATCAGGAAACATAATGTGCAAATGTATTTATATTTTAATGGTTACTATTATTCATGTAATAAGTTTAGACATAATGTTGTAGAATGTAGAAGTAGAATGAATCATAATGTCCAATCATTCCCTAGTTAGTGTTATACATGCAATAGATTTGGTCATAGATCTAATGAATGCATATATCAAATTATGAATGGTTACAATAACAACATGATATTTCAATCTTTCAATGGATAATTTTATGCATGTAATGGATTTAGGCATAAGGCTAATGGATCCAGATCTAGAATGGCGAGAATTGAGCTTGTTCAAAAAGGTTTCACTTGTTACAAATGCAAAAAAACATGACACATAGAAATTTTGTTTAGAAGCATGAATGTGAAACCCTTTATTTCACGAAAGAAGGATAATCTAGTAAATAAGTGGATCTAATTGAGATGAAGAAGGAAATGAAAAAGATCTAGAAAAAGAAAGAAGATAGTAAGGTTAAGAATGAGTCTGTTCCAGCTTCTGGTGTAGATTATTCCTCCAAACACTAAATGAAGAGCTTCAGCTTAGGGGGAGCTTTAGTAGAAAACCTATAAGCCCCTTTTATATATATTGTGTTGATTCCTTCACCATGTTGATCTAAGGTGTAGTTTTATGTGCTCAATCTATTGGTGAAATTGTCGATGAAAAGACTCTTGATGCAAAAATTTATGGACAAATTTAAGGTGCATGTGATGATAAATTTAGGGTTATTAGATTGTTTACATAACTTCAAATCAATACAATAAAAAAAATTTAAGTCATACAAAAGGTGTTTATAAGTGGTTTTTCATATGAAAAGCTCATTTGTGATCAAATTCTTGAATAGTGAAGAGCAAAGAAGAGGAAAAGTAAAGCATTTTTAAATTGTCGCATGAATCCATAACTAACAAGGATTCAAAGTTATTTACAATTTATTTTTCATCACTTGTCTAAAATTTTCTTCAAAATGTTTACACCTCAAGTTTTTAAAGTCGTGGACTGACCTAGACCTAAGTTTAAGAAGCACCTAGATAAATCCATGGTGATGGATCCGAAAGGCACATTTTCACATATTCCTTAGGGTCCATTTCATACCAAGGATGTGAGGATTTATGTTTGTGCAAAATTGGATGAGTATAATAATGAAAATTTGGGAGAATTTTGGGTGAATGACCTAACAGGTAAGGATTTTGAATTGAAACCATAATATGGAAGTTTGATAGAGAAGAAATTAGATTTGTAGAACAAATTTCCTATATTCTTCTATGTGGATTAATGGGTTAGATACATTTTGAGTAGAATTCATTATAGATTCATGTGGTTATACCTACCACACATGATCAACAAGGAATTCATTAGGGTTGTGACAGGTTTATGTTCCATTGGACCAGTTTTAACTCTTAAATCTATGAAGAATGAAGTTTTTATGAAGTTAACTAGTGAAAATTTTGATAAGAGATCCCTAACAGTAAAGTGCATTGAATAAATAGCTATGAAGTATGCATCTATGATGATTGTATATAATATTTTTTTCATAAATAGAGAAAACTATGTTTCTACTACAACAATGAATATCGCATATGAGATGGTGAAGAATGGAATAGATATATATAATTGTGTGAATTGTTAAGGTAGTAGTTGTTGGAGAGTATACAGAAGACCAAAGATTCCCAATACCGCTTCAAGTATGGTACCCTAATTATATGCTTACTATTTTACTTTCTTAATGAAGTACCTAGTACAAAAAATATAGTGTGATTGAGTGATATTCTAGTTGTTATACAAATCAGATACTATTTGAGAAGGTTGGGAAATGTAGATACTCAAAAAAATTATTTGTGGTGTTTCTTCAAATCCTTTCAAGAAAACATGAAAGGAATAGAAAATATTTTGAAAATTGTTGTTGAGAAGTACAAAAATAATATTATCTTCATGGTCAGCAAAGATTACTGCATTATGGAAGTTGGTGAACCAAGAATAGTGTGGATTCCTTAAATGGGATATCAGGTTGCAAAGGATGTGATTATTGGTCTTAAAGAAAATATTTTGAGTATACCTAGAGATCCTAAAGAAGGAAGATATGTCACATATGAATAAAAACCAATATAGTACATATAAATCAAATGCAAAAGGATATCACAAAGAATGTGGAAAATATGAAGGTGTAAGTAGTAGAGATGATGGATCTACCAAAGGGCCTTGTAGAGAAATCCAAAAGAATATTCAATCCTCTGAAAATTGTCCCCAGTACTAAAAGGTCAATTAGGACCTATACCCCCTCTTTGGTTTCTCCTAAGTAATTAGAGACTAAATATATTGTTGTAGCTAAGAGGAAAGAGTCATCTAGTGCCTCTATGAAAGCACAGAATCCTCCACAGAGGAGAAGGAAAAAAAAATCCATAAGAGAAAGGTATGTTGGGTATGAGGATGAAGAAGAAGATGAAGATGAAGGACCTAAAAAAAATTGAAAGAAGATAATACCTCAAGCCTCTGAAGAAGAGGAAAGTGCAAAGAAATAAAAAGGTCGATATTATGGATATTGATAGTGAGGAAGAAGTAGAGAAGCAAAATAAAGCATTTATTATTCAAAAAAGAGAAAATAAGATCAATAAAGGAGAAAATACCTCAAAAGGAAAAGGAAAGAAGAAGGATAAATATCCTCTAATTCGGAAATAGATCCCAATGAAACTTGAAGCATTAGTTACCAACATTGTAGAGTATGGGAATATAGAAGAAATAGCTACATTATATCCCACTGTAGATGACACTGTTAAGACAACCATAGAAGAGGCCATTGTCAAGTACATTGTAGCATCTAATGTTGGCATGAAAGATATAGAGGATCAAATTCCTAAAGACTTAGAAGGTTTTTTATATGCAAGAATGCAAGAAGCATTTGATGAGGATGCAAAAATGAGAACTTTTCCCTTGGAGAAGACTAGTTCTTCTCTCACTAATGAGGACAGAGCTAAATTGGCTCAATATATAATAAATAATTTAGGATAAAATAGAGAGTTTTCACCCTGATGAGAAGGGATAAAGAAGATATTGAGAAGTTGATAAATGATATAGTATAAAACATTGTAGTTCTAGATAAAGAATTAATAATGTCTCCATATAGTGGAGATCAATTGCAACATTACACATTTGTCCCATAAATGAATGAACCTGAAAATGCATAACATGAGCATGTACCTGAAGGAGAATTTATGCAAAAAGATGTGGCTATAGATAATTCCTCTCTAGTAGTGGATAATGTGAGAGAATAAAATGAGGATGAAATGTAGAAGGAGGAAGTACAAACAGAGAAAGATTCACTTCCTGCAAACATAGAGAAAGGTGTAGAGAAAAAATAAGAAGTTATGCAAGAAAACCTAAAGAATTTAGAAGCACAAAACAGTGAAGAAATTCCTCCTCTAAAATATAAGGAAAAATTAGTTTGAAAGAAGAAAATAATATTGAGGAAGAGCATGGTAGTGCAGATAGGGAGTAGAGTAACAAAAAAATTGATGATAAGAACAAAGGAGAAAGTGTAAAAATGGTTGGTGAATCCTCTAGAGCTTCCAAAAAAATTGACAATGATTTATTAGCTATGCAACTATAGTTTCAATTGGTGGTATATGTACAACTGTTGTAGCTACCTATGCAACAAGGAAAAGTGGACATGACTAAGATTTCTCCTCTACAAAAATTGTACTTGGTGATGACTTTCATGCCTCTGCAAGGAAGGAGATATTATGAATTCACCAAAAGAGTGCAAAGTTAATTGTAGAAGTAGTTAAGGTGTTGCAATAAGGTATTCTCGGTGCAAAAATTGATGAATTCCTATCTGCTGTACCAAAATTGAAGTTATTGGTAGACTCTTTCAAAGGAAATTCTACCAGTTTGGAAGAGAGGTTAGAAAAATATATGACAAAGAAGATCGATGATAGGAGATTGACTAAAATATCTAACAAGTGTAGTGTTGTACATGGAAAAATACAAGAAATTTTGAAAATGTGAAGAAGTGTTTGGATGAAGCAAGGACTTTATTCCAATTCTTTGAAATGACCCAGTTCTACAAAAAATATAAAGGATATAATAGACTCCATTGAGTCACAAAATGATCAGGCCTCTGAAGCATATGATTCGTTAAATGATGCAGATGGTACTATAACGATGATAATAGAAAATTATCATGGACTATTTTTCTAGTTGCAAGAGAAAAAGGAGAAGATAATAGTGTAGTATAGTCATCTTAGAGATTTGAAAGTGCAAGGCTTACCCCCTTAACTGGTCTATTAGCAAGTTTGAATAAGTTGGCACAAAATAATCTGATACCTAGTTCACCAGATGAAGAAGACCTCCTAATTCAATTTGAGAACTAGTGTTGCATGATTGCCTTTGTACAAAAGGATTGGGATGTTGGGAAGAAGGATTGGGAGGCAGACCTTGCAAAATTGAAGATGTCTTACAAGAGAATTTTGCCTTCTTCTATTTGATTATATACATTTCTATTTTATTTATGTTGTTTCAGATTTCTATGTATATATGAGGATGTATTAGAGAATTTTTTAGTATATTTAATCACTTTTTATGGATAACATTGTAAGGGGTAGCTATTCTCATATACATACATGTATATTTGCAAAAAGGGAGAATAGTTGATATAGTTTGAAAATCTTGCTATTGAGAGTTATTTGCCCTTGATGTCAAAGGGGGAGTAGTTTGGGATTTTTTGAAGGGTGTTTTTCCATCAATGACAAAGCCGGGGGGGTATTAGAAGATGGTTTTTTATTGATAATATTGGTAAATGTATGGTAAATGATGTTATAGATCCATTGTTTTCATTGATGTCAACATTAATGTATAACTGATGTCTAATGAGCATGATTAAATTTAGTGATTGAAACCTATTATATAGATGTAGTTTTATTGGTCTGGAAGAGACCAAATGTTTGTAGAATTGTCTAAGTTCCAAAGTAAATTTTCCAATGTATAGTGAACCAATTTTGAGATCCACAATGCTCTTCTATGAAAAATTTAGTTATGTGGTTCTAAGGTAATTTTGATACATGTTGGAGGAATTTGAATCCAAGGTTTCACATCTTGAATCCCTTCACAGTTGAAGTTGGAGTTGCCAAATTATCGCTCTAGATATGGAAAAGTTACAGTGAGAGAGTACCTAATTGGAATGCTCCAAATTCCAATGCAGATGATCTTTATAGTATGTGGTATTTAGGGAGTGTTTGAAAATTTCAAAAGTGTCCTTGTTCCATGTGGCAAGTGCTTTGGAGGTATGTGTGTCAAAATGTGGATGAGAAGAATTGGTTCATTCCATTGTTGATTCACCAACGGTGTTGACCTAAAGGATTTGAGGTCATGCAAAATTAAAGGATGTATGGATCGAACTTATGAGAATAATAATAGGTCATTCCAACCTATTTAAATATTTTGCATGTTTTTGTTTATTCTACAAGGTGTGTATGGTTGAATCTTGATCCAACTAAGTATGATAATGCATGGTACATCTAATTAGGTCGACCTAATTGATGTTGTAAGTGTTTATGAATGTAATGCATATAAATATAAGTTTATTTTGGCATTGAAGGTACACCATAATGATGAGTTTGTGAGTGTGTTGTAAATGTAACAAGGTGTGATGTGAATCTAATTTGATAAAGCATAGTATAATAATATGAATCATGAAGTGTGTTAGAATGGTTTATAAAACTTAATTGGAACTACCTTCAACATATTTTAGATTCGTCGTATTAGCTTAAATCTCTGGTAGTAAGCCACCTGAACATTTCTATACTAGTAGTGATCCATTTCTTCTATTCTTTAAACAATGAGTCCTTCAGATAGTGAGTCCACATAGTTGTGAGCCATTCTATAATATCTTATAACAATTTATAATATATCATGAGCTAATCCTCACCATGAGATTTCCCTTTTTCACATTATGGATTTAAAAATAAAAATAAAAAAATTGGCCACTTTTTGATCACCCATTGTTTTGCACCCACCCATCAATACAAAAAACCCTTTAACCACAATAGGAAACCGAGGTGATCGGGCTCTAATACCAACTAAAAGGAAGCTAGGTACATGGAAAATCTTCCAACACTAATCTCTCAGAGGAGATAATATGAATTTTTTTATAGTTTCAAACCCTTATACAAATACAACAAAGAAGATGGACATAACAAGTTACACAAAATAGAATTAGAGATACAATAAAAAACATAACACCAAATATACATGGGGAAAACCCTTTTGAGAAAAAAACCCATACTTCAAAAGCTTAAACAATGTACTATTTGTATACAATGGTTCCAATACACATGTAGTGCAACCTTCTATAGTAGTTTGTTTGTGTTACGATTCTGGAGTAAATCTGGTAGCATAACGGTATCTCAACACAACTTCATCGTACTACTCCAAAAAACATAAGTGTTCAATATATAAGAGCTTACAATGAATAAATTATACATTTCTAAATTGACTACCAAAGGCTGAAGTTGCAACATGGAAAGTGACAAAACCATTGCACACGCATAATGGTAAGTTTCCAATTTTCATCACATGTAACATTAGCTACCAATTGTAACTAAACTTGCACATACAAAACCTACACTTGCCAAAAAAATAATTGCACCTCAAAAAGAACATTTTTTATGAAAAATGCATAAATCCTATATATAATATATTAATATATAAAAAGGAAATTGAAAGAAAAATCTAGGCAACATCAACTGGCACGAAACTGATCAAAAATTCCATAAAGGTTATAAGCTAATCCCTTTCACTGTGAATAGGGGATGGAAATGTAGACACCAAAGACAATTTGTAATAAGATTTCTTACATTTCTGCACACATGTCTAATGGTTGTCCTCCAAATCCCTCTCAAAAAATGAAGTTTTTTCTTCCATACCTTCCTCATGAACCCAAATCTTGTTTGATTTATGATTCTTCTCATCAAGTTTTTCTATCAGAACCACTACATATTTCAACCCAAGTGAAGGATTCTTTGAGAAGGAAGTCCCAAACTTGTTTTATTTTATCTCTTGTGGAAGCGTGACATTCTTCACAATAGATTTTGTTGAAGGAGTTGCTGATGAGTAGCAGATTTTTGCCAAAATGCAAGGGACTTTGACAAGGCATCTTTCTACCATGAATCTTGTGTCTTTGCAAATTTACTTTTCATTTGACATGCTACAACCACATGACCTATTTTGAAGCATCTCCTACACCAGAAGAGAAGTCGTTCATAGTCCAACAATTGGGTCCAAGAACGATCAAAAACTTTTAGAATCATATTAGCAGGAAGTTCCTTCGAAAGATCCAATTGCACTAAGATTTGAGAAAAAGTGGTATGTGAAAAAATTGTAGTTTTGTTATCTATAGCCAAGAAGGAACCTAAAGAATTTTCAATAGACTTGAAACAAGACTAGATCCAAAATTGAAGCGGAATATTTGGAAGACAAACCCAAATCAGCATAATGTTGAAATATTTTGTGATGATGTATGTAAGTAAAGTTTTTGCTAAAAATACCTTTTCCTAGCAATGACAACTACAATATCTTGATCTTAAATGGTGGATCCTTCACCTTTAAATCTACCTTTTCATTATGTCCTAACTATTCCTTACTCGGTCTGCACTAGCAGCCTCCTCTTGTCTACACTCTCTAATATTTCTATGATATGTCTTCTTTAAACATTGGTGACTTCAAAATTATTATTCCTTTGGGTGATGGAAAATGGAGACTTCTATAAACCCTATAGTATCTTAGATTGGTTTGTTCCTCTCAAAAAACCTAGCTTACATGCATGCCCTTAAAAAAATTAGTAGCCAACTTCATTCTCCAAATCATTCTCTTCAATATGCAACTTCTTTGTTGGAAATGCCAATCCAAGATATGATGAAGGGAGTGATTTCTTTATAAATATTTTGACTCCTTATTACCTTCATAGACTTGAAAGTAGTGGATATCAAATTCTTAGGCTACTTTGATCTCTAGTTTGGTTATGGCAATTGCTTCAAACTCGACTTGACTTAGAATTCCCTACAATCCACATTTATCCTTATACAAATTGTGATTTGGTATCTTAGTGATATTTTATCCTTGTAAATAACTTATCTTTGACTATGAACCTTTAGATTTGTTGCACCTTTTCCTTTGTGTCACTGTGGAACTTAATCCTAATTCAATTATCATTAGATGTTTGGAGAGTATAGATATCATTTCTATTGGTATGGTTGATCATGCATCTCAATTATACACCCTTTTAGAATTTGTTCCTACTGATAGCTTAGATTATTTTAATGATGATCATGCTTCTTATGTGGACTTTGACTTTGAGGATAATTTTGGTTACTTAAACTTGGATATTCTCCATATGTGATCCAATTCTTGAACCTTGTATTTCATCTCATCCATCTATTTTTTATTCTTATGAGACTATTATTGCTACATTCATTACCTCTAATGATTCAATGTAGTTGTAAATTTATTGTCTTCCAATAATAACTACTTGGGATGAGTACTTTATAGATATTTCACATTTTTTTAATGAGTCATAGCTTGCATATTTGAAGGACACTATTGAGGATATTCATATTCTCTGTGATGTTAGCTCTCATGGAGCTACATACTCTTCTTTAAATGTTGTGGAGGAACCTTTAGACCCTTTTATTCTTTCCCTACATGATCTCTTTTCACAATTTGGCATTATCTTGGAGAGTCTTGAGAAGAATTTAGAGGGGTCACTTATGTATTTGGATCTTTTTCTTCATTCATATATACTAGATTTTGGATTATCATCTTCATTAGTGTGTCATGAAACAAATAATTTGGTAGTGGAAACTTTTGGCATCAACATGGAGACATATGAATAATTTTTAGAGACTTCATACATTTTGAGGTTTCTTCCTTCATATTCCTTTCAAGAATGGGAAGACATTCTACATAGACATTTTTTTGTTTCTTTCCAAGGGAAGTAATGTTGTTCAATGATCATGGACCATCTTCTATATCAATTTTTGAGCATCTTCCATTGGAAAATTATATTCTATATTGAGGGGTCGTGCATAGTCTCTCTTCTTCTCTATTATCTAGGTGGGCTTTTTCCTCACATGGGGTTTTTTCCTTTTCATATTTTTGAGATAATTATGTATTTTCTCTTTTGGGGGGAGTTTTGTCCGATTAGGTTTTCTCCTTTTCTCCATTTTTGATAGATTCTTCTCATCAAGTTTTTCTATCAGAACCACTACATATTTCAACCCAAGTGAAGGATTCTTTGAGAAGGAAGTCCCAAACTTGTTTTATTTTATCTCTTGTGGAAGCGTGACATTCTTCACAATAGATTTTGTTGAAGGAGTTGCTGATGAGTAGCAGATTTTTGCCAAAATGCAAGGGACTTTGACAAGGCATCTTTCTACCATGAATCTTGTGTCTTTGCAAATTTACTTTTCATTTGACATGCTACAACCACATGACCTATTTTGAAGCATCTCCTACACCAGAAGAGAAGTCGTTCATAGTCCAACAATTGGGTCCAAGAACGATCAAAAACTTTTAGAATCATATTAGCAGGAAGTTCCTTCGAAAGATCCAATTGCACTAAGATTTGAGAAAAAGTGGTATGTGAAAAAATTGTAGTTTTGTTATCTATAGCCAAGAAGGAACCTAAAGAATTTTCAATAGACTTGAAACAAGACTAGATCCAAAATTGAAGCGGAATATTTGGAAGACAAACCCAAATCAGCATAATGTTGAAATATTTTGTGATGATGTATGTAAGTAAAGTTTTTGCTAAAAATACCTTTTCCTAGCAATGACAACTACAATATCTTGATCTTAAATGGTGGATCCTTCACCTTTAAATCTACCTTTTCATTATGTCCTAACTATTCCTTACTCGGTCTGCACTAGCAGCCTCCTCTTGTCTACACTCTCTAATATTTCTATGATATGTCTTCTTTAAACATTGGTGACTTCAAAATTATTATTCCTTTGGGTGATGGAAAATGGAGACTTCTATAAACCCTATAGTATCTTAGATTGGTTTGTTCCTCTCAAAAAACCTAGCTTACATGCATGCCCTTAAAAAAATTAGTAGCCAACTTCATTCTCCAAATCATTCTCTTCAATATGCAACTTCTTTGTTGGAAATGCCAATCCAAGATATGATGAAGGGAGTGATTTCTTTATAAATATTTTGACTCCTTATTACCTTCATAGACTTGAAAGTAGTGGATATCAAATTCTTAGGCTACTTTGATCTCTAGTTTGGTTATGGCAATTGCTTCAAACTCGACTTGACTTAGAATTCCCTACAATCCACATTTATCCTTATACAAATTGTGATTTGGTATCTTAGTGATATTTTATCCTTGTAAATAACTTATCTTTGACTATGAACCTTTAGATTTGTTGCACCTTTTCCTTTGTGTCACTGTGGAACTTAATCCTAATTCAATTATCATTAGATGTTTGGAGAGTATAGATATCATTTCTATTGGTATGGTTGATCATGCATCTCAATTATACACCCTTTTAGAATTTGTTCCTACTGATAGCTTAGATTATTTTAATGATGATCATGCTTCTTATGTGGACTTTGACTTTGAGGATAATTTTGGTTACTTAAACTTGGATATTCTCCATATGTGATCCAATTCTTGAACCTTGTATTTCATCTCATCCATCTATTTTTTATTCTTATGAGACTATTATTGCTACATTCATTACCTCTAATGATTCAATGTAGTTGTAAATTTATTGTCTTCCAATAATAACTACTTGGGATGAGTACTTTATAGATATTTCACATTTTTTTAATGAGTCATAGCTTGCATATTTGAAGGACACTATTGAGGATATTCATATTCTCTGTGATGTTAGCTCTCATGGAGCTACATACTCTTCTTTAAATGTTGTGGAGGAACCTTTAGACCCTTTTATTCTTTCCCTACATGATCTCTTTTCACAATTTGGCATTATCTTGGAGAGTCTTGAGAAGAATTTAGAGGGGTCACTTATGTATTTGGATCTTTTTCTTCATTCATATATACTAGATTTTGGATTATCATCTTCATTAGTGTGTCATGAAACAAATAATTTGGTAGTGGAAACTTTTGGCATCAACATGGAGACATATGAATAATTTTTAGAGACTTCATACATTTTGAGGTTTCTTCCTTCATATTCCTTTCAAGAATGGGAAGACATTCTACATAGACATTTTTTTGTTTCTTTCCAAGGGAAGTAATGTTGTTCAATGATCATGGACCATCTTCTATATCAATTTTTGAGCATCTTCCATTGGAAAATTATATTCTATATTGAGGGGTCGTGCATAGTCTCTCTTCTTCTCTATTATCTAGGTGGGCTTTTTCCTCACATGGGGTTTTTTCCTTTTCATATTTTTGAGATAATTATGTATTTTCTCTTTTGGGGGGAGTTTTGTCCGATTAGGTTTTCTCCTTTTCTCCATTTTTGATAGATTCATTTATACTTGGGTACCCAACATGGTCTACTAGTTAAGTTTCATCATTAAATATGTGCATGTTCTCATTCTCCCTAAGTTTCACTTGAGGGGGGTGTTGTTTTGGACAATGATATTAACTAAGTGGTTTACCTACTAGGTCCTATTCACACTAGTCTAATTAATTTTATTTGGGGTGCACATATAGGATACTTATCACTTTGTGTCTCATATCATAAGATTAAGACACTTGTCATAATATTATGATACCTTATGTCTCACCTTGACCTATATAAGAACTCTCTTTGTAATCTTAATCAATCCATATAATCATTTTATTTACATTATTTGATAGGAATACAGTTTATTATTTTCATATTCATCTTCTCATTTCAATGTGATTTCCATTAGGGGTTTTGGGATGATGCAAGAAGTTGGGTCCACAAAAAGCTCAAAAAGTGGAATTTTTTTTGTTATTTTTCAGAATTTGTCGCACTTGGACTAAAAATATGAAGCACTTACACAATGAATCTTTAAAAAGATCAATAATATGAAATTTATTATTTTGAAACTAGTTTCCAAATACATAATTTATTCAAATACCCAAATGATAGAAATTAAATTTTGATAGGCATGTATAAAAATCACTTTTTAAAAGTCATTTTTTTTACCATACCACGCACGTGTATGGACACCACTTTTTGACCTAAATAAAAGTATTTTTCTAATTCCTTTTGGGGAAAGATATGTAGCAACATGAAGATTGATGAGATATTTTTTGTAATTTTTTTTGAATATTTTTTTATTGAATTTTTATTGGCCCTAATTTTTGTTTTCAAAAATCAACGTGTATGAACAACATAATTGGACCTACACTAAAAAAATTTGAAAAAAAATCATTTTGCAGAGAAATTTTTGAATATTAATGTCATATAATTTTTTTTGCAAAAAAATTAACCAAAAAAAAGTTATTAAAATAAAAAAAAGTCTGATATTTCAAGTTTATGGACCAGTTTGCTTAGAAATTAATTAAAAAATAAAAACATAATCCAATCTTAACAAAAATTATATATCTGGAAACTATAATGGGTTTTAATCTCATAGATTAATTTAGAAGAAAAAAAATTCATCAGCTATATTTCCAAAGTTGGACATTTCTCTTGAACCTGCCTTAGTTTTTTAGTTGCAGGTCAAAGACTAAGGGTTGGGTTACCAAGCCTTTCCTGAACCTAAAACCAAGGCAACATGTGGTTTGGCAATTCAAAATTTAAAAACTCATAAATGTTATGAAATGCATACACATTTTTAAAATAGAAACATGTACCCATTATATAACGGGTGCATGTTCTTTATTTGCTCATTTATTTAAAAAATTAAATACCTTTTAGAAATGCGTACAAATTATATAACAGTTGTTTATTTAAAAAATCATATACCCTTAGAAACGTGTATGTGTTATATAATGCATACCCATTATGATGTGTCCACATTTTTTAGTGTGTGCCTGAAGCATAACACATACACATTTTTTATTTTGGCTCGGGTACCCATTGCCAAGCAGGTATGTATTTTTTTAATAACACATATGCATTTCTTGCGAGATTTTTTTTAACTTCCCCTCTTCATGGACCCAACTTCTTGTTTTTACCCTTCTCTTTGTAATCTTAATCAACCTATATGATCAATCTATTTACATCAAATGATAGGAATAAAATTTATTATTTTCATATTGATCTTCTCATTTCATTGTGCTTTCCAATAAGCCCCTAGATTTTTGGTGGCTATCTCCATAGAGTGGTGAGATTTATAGATTAAAGTGTGTACAATTTTAATCCAAAAATCTTAACAATCTATTATCATGCACTATGGAAACTTCATGCTATTAATTGGCTATCTTCATTTCCAAATATTAAACTATCAACCTATGGTCTTTTCTTTTTTATTATTTTGATACTATCATTGACTCACTACATAATAGTATGATACCTTAATTTTGATCATCGCTTTCAAATTTGACACCCTATTCAAATTTTTGGTTAAGTTTATAATCCAAACAGTGTTTTATGAGGTGTTGCTAACTTGGGTGATGATTTCACCAGTTCATATAACTCCCCCTTTTATCACCCCTTTATTAATTTTTTCTATATTTTCTCACGAGCGATGTTCTATGGGATTATCATAATTTCCTGATAACTCTAAGTCTTTGATTTGGGGGCTGGAAATTCATACTCAAAGTTTTTCAATTGGCCAAAAAGACCACCAATGATAAATCTTTGATGTTTTCGAGTTTGAGCGAGAGTTTGAGTGGTTTCTAAAACCATCAGCGGTGTTTTTCTTAGTTTCATGAACTTCCCGTTTAACCACCCCGAGAGTGTTTTAAAAAAAAAAAGGCTAAGGAAATGACAATGCAATTTGTTAAGATGCATTTTTATTTTAAACAGCGAACCCATTTATGCATAAAGTAATACAAATGCATGCCATCAAGATACAACAAATGGAATTAAAAGATAGAACTTTTTAGAAAGAATGGAAACACTAGAATATCAAAACATTGTAATTTTATTATATATATCGAGGGTATTACAAAATATACTATTCAATTACAAAATTGGGAGCATAAAAATGACATTCTTTAGGAACATAGAACAAATATAAGCATACAAATTCCTTCAACCACCACTTGGAGGCACTCTATCTGGGCTAGTGATAGCAATTTTTTGTGGGATTGTAGAAATTGGGAAAATAGCCCCATGTCATTCCTCACCAGCCTTGCACAGAGAAGGGTCACAACTTCTTCAATGGCTTCATTCTGAGTTACAGTCATGATGCAGATGGCATCACCAACCAGCCCACTCCATGGAAATTGACTAAGCCCAGTTATTGCTACATTGACTCTATGATGGAATTCAAGTTTAACTAGGTGCTCCATTACTCTCATTCCTCAATCTCTATGCCTAGAGGTATAAATGATGGTATACAAAAAATGCTCAAGGATCATGGCATTGTTCACACAAACTTTATTCAAGAATGCCTCTCCCAAAATATTGTGTAATACCTCTTCTTCTATTTCACTTTGGACAATGAAAACCTCTCTCAACTGGTTAAATAGTCACCTAAGGAGGGGAATTTGTTGGTGTGAATAATTCTTGTACCTAGTTAATTCTTTACTAGGGACTTAGGGGACTTAGTTCACATGTTAAGTTTACTTAGGATATAAACATTCTTCTAGAAGTCTTAGTTGTCTTATCTAGACAAGTCATAGCTATCTTATCTAGACTTCACATCATACTAGGTAGTTGTGAGTTAGTTGTATCATCTGATAGGATTAAGACACGTGTCATGATCTTGTCTTATCCTATCTCTCATCCTTTCCTTTATAAGAAAGGCATCTCTAGCATATTTTACATAGTTTTGTATTGTATTGTATAGTATATTGATCATATTGTATCATATTACAATTCTTGTTTGCTAGAATATAATCTTCTATTATTGCTTTTCTCTATCTCTTGTGGAGGTTATTTGGTGTTGCAGATTGAAGATATGGAGTTTCTCACTTCAACATGGTATCAAAGATTTGAATCTTGCAAGCCCCTTCCCTTTTTTTTCATTAGATATTTTCTACCATCAAGTTTTCTATTGTGATTTGAGTTTCTTGTATGATCTTGTAAATTCCTCATATGCTCTTCTCTTGTGTTTCAATACGATCTTGAAAATCATAAAGGGTTTGCAAATATTTGTTAATCCTATATTGCATGTATGCATTTTGGTGAGATCTGGTGATTGCAACACTTTTGGCTATAGTGGTAATATTTTAGGTTATCTCATTACGTCCAAGAGGCTCGAGAAAGTTAGATGTAGTTTTTGTTTCAGTCAATTTGCTCACCATTTGTAACTTTGGCAAACAAGGGTTTGAAGCTTAGATTTGGTGAATAGATTTTTACATGAGCTTTTTTAGCAAAAAATAACCCTGCCATTGCATCTGAGAGACTATTTGCAAGAATTTTGACATAAAATTCACCCATATTTGGTGAAATTTTATTTTGGGGCAAAAAAAAATTGGTTGAAGGGTCGTATGGCCCCCCAACCTAAGAAGGTACGACATCATCATTAAAAAAAATTCTTTCAAGCAGTTTTTTTTTTTAATATATAAAAAAATTATGCACATAGCATTTTATTTTTTACAAAGATTGTGGCTTCTCTAAACCATAGACTTGCAATCTGTGGAAAAAAACTAAGTTGCATGGTTAGAAACCTAACCTCCTGTGGGGTGCCCAGAGCCGTCTACAATTTCTAATTGCAGTGATCTATTAAAGCGCCTACAAACATTCTTTGTAACCACAACCACCCTCAAGCCAACAGGAGATTAAGTCATTGCATGTGACCAAGAAGGAGTTAGCCACTAGCGGCTATTTTGCACTTGGTTAGTACTAGTTTTTCCCCTAGTTAGCCTTCAAGGTGCCAAACAACTTCTTTTTTTCAATTTTGCATAACTTTTCGCCATAGCATTGAATTTTCAAAAACAAGATATCATCAAAAATCCGGTTCAATGAACTCCATAGGGTTCAAGTGATTTTTCTAGATTTTGACATTTTTTAATATTTTTTTAGCTTGAAGGTACAAGTACATTTATTACTTGTAATTGGCATAACTTTTTCATACAAAGTCAAATTTTGGAACTATTTTGAAATTTCTTAGAAAATTGCAAGGAATCTGTTTGTAACCTTATTTTTTCAATTTTTTCAAGCCCATTTTTTAAAATTTGTAAAAATCACCATGAGATATAAAAATCTGATTTGAGCTTGTCACTTGTACAAATTGAAAATTTTCTTCATTGTAATTTTTTGGGGGGTGAAGGCACAATTTAAGTGCCACATTGTCTTCTTTATTTTTGTGTTCATGGTAGATCTAAAGCAAATTGAACCACTCACTCCACACAATTATCATACATGAAGCTAAAAATGACTCAATTGTTACAATATAAAGGTCTATGGCTAATGTTAGATGTAGAACAACTTAATTTCACAAGGGATTATGAAAATTTTTCCCATAGATGTAAAATGGATGAAGTAAAAGGGCTCATTAGCTTACTTGTATCTGATAACTTGTTGTTTCATATTTCAAAGTGTAAGACACTTAAGAATGTTTGGGATAAACTTGAAGAATTGTATGGAAAAACCAATCAGTTCAGAGTCTTGCAACTTCAAGTAGATCTTCAATCACTTTCTCCAAATACATTTCCTTCAATTCAATATTCCTTTGCACAATTCAAGTTGATTTGGTCACAATTGAAAGGATATGGGCATGATAAATCTAATGATGAATGTATCTTCTTAATTTTTACCAAATTAAGAGGCCCTTACCAAGTTTTCTTCTTCTACTTTCTATTCAACTATGGATGTCATGGGGAAAGATTATAAAATTCCTTCATTTGAGTTGTTTTGTGAGCGTCTAACTAGGGTGGAGGCCAAGTTGATTCAGTTGGATGCACTACCTAGTTCTAAGAATCGTTCTCTAATGTCTCAATCATCCAAGGGTAAAGGAAAGAATAAGAAGAATCCCAAGACAAAATCATCTTCAAGTAGTGAGGATCCCTCCAAATCAAAGTCCAAGAACAATTAGAAGTCCACTCCCTCTCCTTCTTCTTCTACCTCAAGAGATTCTTCTTCCAATTCCAAGAAAAAGAAAGGAGATCCTTGTTCATTTTGTGGCAAAAATGGGCATGATGTGGCTCATTTATTTAAGATATTAGAAGCCACGGAGGAAGCTATGAAGAAGCACAACATTTTAGTTTCTAAGTTGTCTTCCATGGGAAAATGGAAAGCTCTTTCAGCATGGGCCATTCATTCATCTTCAAATAGTTGGATTCTTAATTCAGGTGCTTCGCATCACATGACCAATTCATGTGATCTTCTTGATTCCATTGTTCATACTTCTACTTATCAGATTGTAGTTGGGAACTCTTCTCAAATTCCAATTTTGGGAACAAGCTCTATTCAAATACTAGATGGGTGCATTGAGGATTTTCTTCTTGTTCCTGATATTTTAGTGAATCTACTTTCCATATATCAGAGTTTTCATTCTGCAAATAGGAAGTCAGATGAATTTACTCCACAAAATGTGACTATTAGATAGTTGCAAGATCCTGAGAATATTTTTTCTATAGGGATAGTTTATCATGATAACCCTTTGTATTGATTTGATGGCTTTTAATCTTCATCAGGTTCATGTGTTTTTCCTCATGTTGATTCAATTAGAAAGCTTTGGCATGAAATATTTGGGCACTTAAACCATATATATCTTCAGTAGATGCAAGAACATAACTTAGTAGTTGGTCTTCCAAAGGTCTCTTTCATGGATTGTGTTTGTCAAGGTTGTGTTCTTGGCAAGAAACATCAAGATTATTTTCCTAAGGTTCAAGATACACGTGCAACCACACCCCTTGAGTTGGTCCATAAGTAATCTCATGTCATTCCCAACTCCTTCATTTTCAAGGGCTAAGAATGTGCTTACCTTCATTGATAATTTTTCCTGATGCACATCGGTCTATTTTCTGAAGCTCAAGAGTGAGGTTCTCACCATCTTCAAGACCTTCAAAACATTTGTGGAGAAGAATTTAGGTTTTTCTCATCAAAAGATGCATATAGATAATGGGGGAGTATGTCAATTAGGAATTTTAATATTTTTGTAGTGAGCATGGTATTCTTCATTAGCACATAGTTCCTTATACTCCTCAATAGAATGGTGTGGCAGAGAAAAAGAACAGGACTCTCAAGGAGATGGTCAGTTGTATAATTCAGTCTAGGTCAATGGCTCTAGCATTTTGGGTCAAATTTGTCAATTATGCCAATTATATTTAGAACTGTATGCCCATAAGGTAGTGCAGAATATGACTCCTAAGGAGGCTTGGTCTCATCACAATCCTAATGTATCTTTTTTCAAAGTATTCGGTAGTGAGTCTTGGGTATTCATTTTGAATGGTATTCTAGAGTGGGATAGTACTATGGCTGATGAGTATTCTTCTTTGATGAAGAATCATACTTGGGATATCGTGCCTCTTCCTAAGGAAAGAAAGTTTATTTGATGCAATTTGGTGTATCGTACCAAGTAAATAGCATATGGTTCCATTGACAAGTGTAAGGCTCACCTTGTTGCAAAGGGGTTTTCTCAAGTTGAAGGAATTGACCATTCTAAGACCTTTGCTCATGTTGCCAAGAAGGATTATATTTTCCTTGTCCTTTCTATAGCTGCATCACAAGGATGGTCAGTGTATAGAGTGCCATTCATATATGATGGTGTTCTTAGCTTGGATTATTTGCCTACATATCAGTAGGTTGTAGACATCTTCACTAAACCTTTGGCTTTGCCTTGCTATCTTCAGTTGCAATCAATGCTTGGGGTGAAGGAATTTGTCCTTGGGGGGTCTTGAGGATTCCTCCTTCCTTCTTTAGTTTTTATTTGCACCTTTTTCTCTCTTTTGGAGAGGAGTTTTCCCCAATAGGGTTTTTCTCCTTTCTCCATTTGTGAGAGTTGTTTATATTTTACATGGGTACTTCATCAAGCCTTGTTTTCGAGAGCATATTTTGCGCATGTAAATTTTTTGGTTCCTCCCAAAGTTTCACTTAAGGGGGGTTGTCGGTATGAATAATTTGTATACCTGTTGAAATGCACAAGATAAATGAGAGGGGGGCTAAATCAATTGTATCAAATAACTTTACTTTTAAACTTAATCTTGTCATCTTAACTTCAATATGTTATTAGGTGTAAACATGAAATACAAATAATAGAAATAAAACACCAAAGACACCATATTTACATGGAAAACTCGATGAGGGAAAAACCACTGTAAGGATTAACTCACAACATAATAGTAGTGCAATACCGAATACAAAGGCTCGCTGCCAGAGGGCTCACTGCCTAGATACAAAGGCTCACTACCTAGATTCAGGGCTCATTGCCTTGAGAAGGACTCACTATCCAAAAGAAGGAGGCTCAGTACCTACAAAAAAATAAAAAGAGATAAATTAAGATCCACCACTAGGGTTCCACACATTCCCACCCTGATCAAAATGTCATAGATTCCATCAGCTCACTACTTTTAGGAATCTAACATCTTGAAGTATTGTTTCCCTAATTTTCTCTTCCACTCTCTGATTTTCACACTTGTTCACACACTTCACTCACTTGCTTGATTTGTGGATGGATGGATGTGACATTTACCACAACTTGATTTTCTTTTATACCATCTTCAAACTTAGAAACATTCACCAAGGTTGGCTATAAAATTTCAAATTATAAATTCAAACTAGGTCAACTACTCAACATTCTTGTGGTGGATAATAATGAGAGAGGAAAAATTACATATTTAATTTAGGACCCAAATAACATCTTGGATCAAACACATGCTTTCTCAAATTGATGCAAAAGCCTAATGTAACGTGTAAACACCAGGTCAGCCAAACCTAATGAAAACGCCAATGATCTTTGAAGTACATGCATCTCCAAAAAGATAATCATGTGTTAATTGCTCAACATGATTCACCAGACATTTTACCATCTTTGAGAAAACCTCGAGTACATCTGGATCAGTTACAACAAACTTCATTCATAGAGAATACTTCATCAGTCCAACCATACCAACCAGCAAAAACACAAAAGCTCTGGAGTAGGTCTTCCAGAGTGCCAAATCACAAGCAAGTTTTTTAAAACACAAAAACCATTAGAAAGATTCATCTCCCAAATCTACAAGATCTAAGACCAAATATCAGAAGAATGTGGAGCCAAAAAATTTATCCTAGTCTACAAATAGATAGTTTTGGAAAACCAGTTCACACGCCGGTGAACATATCTTATACTCTCCATTGACTCAGAAGTTGAAACTCAAGATATACGATCCATTGAAGATTATTAAAATACTTACAGATCCTCATAGGCATAGGATCAACATTGAGAAAATGCATAGAATAATTTTGGAGCACATTTAGAACACACTTCAACACTAATTTCATTATTTCTCAAAAAAACCAAAAGAACTTGGAAAAAACACAACTTACTCAACCTAAATTGTGTTGACATTAATGACAGCACCACCAAACACATCCATACTTGCAACAATCTCCTCTTTTTTATCGATGGACATGATGTGAAAAACCGTCAAAGACAACATACATGATTTTTCAGAAGCAACAACCTGCCAAGCATAAAATTTTCACATGATTCTCTCTCTCTCCCCTTACATCAATGGAAAAGGAAATTCTTGCCATATAAATCTCTATTCACTCCCCCTTAGGAGTACACCCACATCACATACTACAAAAATTCACTTCTCTACTCCCCTTGAAGAGTAGACCTCCATCATCAGTCCAGAACAAAAGAGGTTTGTGAATCTGTTGGACTGATGCACCTCCATGTGAACTTAGTTCAAAGAAGGAGGGGCAGTAACCCCTAACTTCCCTCTGAGATACTCAAAAGTATCCTTCAGAAGGACCTTAGTGAATATGTTTGTAACTTTTTCCTTAGTAGGTACATATTCAGTATGACTTCATTCTTTAATACTTTATCCCTCAAGAAGTGATACTTGATAGATATGTGCTTTGTTCTAGAATGCATCACTAGATTATTTGAAATTTGTATAGAACTTTTATTGTCACAAAATATAGAATTAGGTTCATCACTTACCACACCTATGTCCATCAAGGTTTTCTTCATCCAAAGTACCTATGTACAACAAGATGTTTCTTTAATATACTTTGCTTCTACAATGGATAAAGAAATTGACTCTTGTTTCTTGCTCAACCATTAAACTAATCTTCCTCCAAGGAAGATTGCACCACCACTTGTACTCTTTTGATCATCTACACAATAAACCCAACCTGCATCAGTGTAGTAATTCAAGGTGAAATCATTGTCCTTTGGATACCATAGCACATAGTCTAGAGTTCCTTTAAGATATTTGAATATCCTCTTCATAGTTGTTACATGTGCTTCCTTAGGTTCTTCTTGAATTCTTGCAACTAAACATACCAGATACATGATATCAGGTCTAGTAGTAGTAAGATATAACAGTCCATACCATAGCACATAGTCTAGAGTTCCTTTAAGATATTTGAATATCCTCTTCATAGTTGTTACATGTGCTTCCTTAGGTTCTTCTTGAATTCTTGCAACTAAACATACCAGATACATGATATCAGGTCTAGTAGTAGTAAGATATAACAGTCCAACAATCATAGATTTGTACATGCTCTAATCAACTTTAGCAAATTCATCATTCTTACTCAGCTTGAATCCAGTTACCATAGGCGTAAAAACTAGTTCGGATTCATCCATTCTAATCTTCTTTAACAATTCCTTAACATACTTGGATTTTGAAATGAATATCCATTTGTCAGTTTGATTTACTTGAAGTCCAAGGAAGAAATTCAATTCACCAATCATAGACAATTCAAATTATTTTTGCATCTCTTCAGAAAATATCTTACACATACCTTCATTTCCACCAAAGATGATGACATCAACATATACCACAACTATCAGTATCTTGTCTTTCTCAACCTTGAAGTAAATATTATTGTCTATGGACCTTTTGCTAAATCCCTACTTTATCAAGTATCTATCCAATCTAGCATACCAAGCTCTGGGGGCTTGCTTCAGTCCATATAATGCCTTCTTTAACTTATAAACCATGTCCGGTTTTTCTGACAATTGAAAACCTTTTGGTTGCTCCATATACACTTCTTCTTCCAATTCTCCATTCAGAAATGTATACTTAACATCCATCTAATATACTTTGAAGTCTTTATGAGATAAAAATTCCAAGAACATTTGAATGGCCTCCATTCTTGCTATAGGTTTAAAATTTTCTTCAAAATCTATTCCTTCAAACTGTGAGTATGCTTTACATACAAGTCTTGCTTTATTCCTTACCACTTCACCAACTTCATTTAGATTTTTTCTAAATGCCCATTTTGAACCAATTACATTCTTGTTTGCACTTCTAGGGACTAGTTCCCATGTCTCATTTTTGTCTATCTATTGTAGTTCCTCTTTCATTTCTCTAACCCAAATTTCATCATCACATGCTTCATTCACAGTCTTAGGTTTTATCTTAGAAAGAAAACACAAGTTTACCTCAACCACTTTTCTTCTTGTCTTCACTCCTTCACTCTTGTCTCTGATTATTTGTTCCTCTAAATGATTTTTCTAAACATATTTAGGAGTATTAGGTGAAGGTTCCAGAATCTCTTCTATTTCATTAATTTTTTATTTATCTTCCTTCTCTTCTTCTTGTATTTTCACACAAATAGGATCATCAGGTTCAACTTCATTTATTTCCACTGGTCTATACATAGTTTCATCAACCTTTACATGAACACTTTCAATTATTTTTCGTAGTCTCTTATTAAAACATATGTAATATTTATTGTTGTTTGAATATCCAAGGAAAATTCCATCACATCTAGCATCAAACTTTCCAATATTTTCTTCATCTCTTCTAATGTAACATATACTTCCAAATACCTTAAAGTATTTAAAAGTAAGAGTCTTACCAGTCCACAGCTCATAAAAGGTCTTAGTGATGTTATCTCTAATATGAACTCTATTAAAAATGTAAATAACAGTGTGGATTGCTTCTCTCCAATACACATCAGGAACATTTTCTTCTTAAATCATAGTTTTGGTAGCTTCTTGAATAGTCTAGTTCTTTCTTTCCATAACTCCATTTTTTTGAGGGGTTCTAGGAGTAGAATAATGTCTTTTTATAGCATGCTCTTCATAGAATGTGTTGAACTCACCAAAAGTAAATTCTCCTCCTCTATCATACCTTAAGCATTTGATTTTCAGATTAGCCTCATTTTCTACTCTTACCTTAAATATTTTGAATTTATCAAGAGCATGAGCTTTTTCTCTAAAAAATGTAGCCCATGTCATCCTAGAGTAATCATCAATTAAGAGCATAAAGTACCTAGTGCCATTTAGGCTTCATCTTCTTGTAGGACCACACAGGTCCGTATGGATTAATTATAGCATTCCAGTAAATGATTGATCCTTTCCTTTAAAACTATTCCTTGTATATTTTCCCATCTGACAACTTCAACAGATTGAATTTAAAGGCTTAATTATTCTAGGTAGATCTCTAACAACTTCCCTAGAACTGATCCTAATCAAATTATCAAAATTTACATGTCCCATCCTCCAGTGCGAGAGCCAACTCTCATTAATTTGAGAAACTAAACACTGACCATTTCCACCTTTAATTTGATAGATGTTTCCATGAGTTCTTCCAGTTGCTACCATAGTTCTAGATTCTTTCCTAATCTCACACATTTTATCTTGAAACACAAGCTTAAAACCTTTGTTGCGAATTTATCCAACACTTAAAATATTATGCCTTAAACCCTTTACAATAGTAAACATCATCAGTATTATGTTTTATATCAAAACTAATTGTTCCTTTTCCAATAATATTAGCACCAGAGTCATCTCCAAACATGACTATACCTCCATCATAGTTCTCAAGTTTAATAAACTTACTCTTATCTCTAGTCATATGATTTGAACATTCATTGTCAATTACCTAAAAGTTTTCATCCTATCTGACATGAAAAGCAATTACCAGAGTACTTTATGTTTCATCCTTCTGGATTTTTGGACTAGATTCTTTTGCATATCTCCCATGATTAGTAGACACATCTTTATTTTCTAGGGTTAGGAACAAGCATTCATCTTTATCTTCCTCAAATTTAGATTCATCATCGGAAATTCCTACATCTTCTTTGACATAGTACAATTTCTTGAACTTCCTATCCTTTTTATCCTTATTCTTCTTTTGTGTAGCTCTATTAGGAAATCTTGATGCATAATGACCAATATTTCCACAACTAAAACACTTAAAAGGCAACTTACCTTTGATTTTACCAGTACCTTTCTTTAATCTCCTTGTGAAATTTGCTTCCAAATCTTTTGAATCTTCATCATTCAATTCATCTTCTATCTTCATTGCTTTAAAGTTTGTTTTAGTCTTCTCCTTATCTCTTGCAAATTTTATCATCTTGAATGAAGTTAGGACACAAAATAGATGATTCTTAGTAAATGTTCTTAGATCATACTGTTCTTTTAGAGTTGATACTTTTTCATTGTAATTGTTTGGTAAGTTCATCAAGATCTTCACAATTATATCTTCATTTGACATGGTACCACCTTGATTCTTGATTTTTGTTGCTATAAGTTCAACTCTTTGATAATAGCTTTCAATGTCTTCTCCCTCTTCCATTCTCAAGTTCTCAATTTTTCGCTTAGCAGTTAGTTTCCTTGAAAATTTTACTCTATCATTCCCTTCATAAATGTCTTTCAAATTTATCCATACTTCATAAGTAGTAGGTAAAGAAATAACTTGTGTTCTTTTAGTTTTAGATAAAGCACTGAAGATAGCATATCTTGATCTTTCATTATCTTCAAAGGTTCCAGCGTCATCAGTAGAGGAAAGACCAGCTACTAGTATCACATACTTTGTCTCCACAACTTTCCAAGTATTGAAATTTAGTGAAATCAGATAAATTCTCATCTGCTCTTTCTAGTCACTATAATCAGCTCCATCAAAGATAGGAATATGCAACTTTTGCACCATTTGATCTACCTCAATTGGTTAATCTTTTCATCAAGGAACCAAAGCTCTGATACCAATTGTTGAAATGCACAAGACAATTGAGAGGGGGGTGAATCATTTGTATCAAATAAATTTACTTTTAAACTTAATCTTTTCACCTTAACTTCAATTTTTTATTAGGTGTAAACATGGAATGCAGATAACAGAAAGAAAACACCAAAGACACCAGATTTACATGGAAAACCCAATGAGGGAAAAATCACGGTGAGAATTAACTCACAATATAATAGTAGTGCAATACCGGATACAAAGGCCCACTGCCAGAGGGCTCACTTCCTAGATACAAAGGCTCAATACCTAGATTAAGGGCTCACTACCTTGAGAAGGACTCACTGTCCAAAAGAAAGGAGGCTCACTATCTACAAAAAGAGATAAATGAAGATATACCACTAGGGTTCCACACATTTGCAACCTGATCAGAATATTGTAGATGCCATCAGCTCACTGCTTTCAGGAATCTAACACCTTAAAGTATTGTTGCCTTAATTCTCTCTTCCACTCTCTTATTTTTGCACTTCTTCACACACTTCACTAATTTTCTCGATTCATGGATGGATGGATATGAAATTCACCACAACATGATTTTATTTTGTACCATATTCAACCTTAGAAACATTCACCAAGGTCGACTATACAATTTCAAATTTTAAATTCAAACTAGGTCAGCTACTCAACATTCCCGCAATGGATAAGAATGAGAGAGGACCAATTACATATTTAATTTAGGACCCAAATAACATGTTGGATCAAACACATGCTTTCTCAAATCGATGCAAAATCCTAATGTAACATGTAAACACCAGGTCAGCCAAACCTAATGAAAACACCAATGATATTTGAAGTACATGCATCTCCAACAAGTTAATCACACATGGATCACTCAACATGCTTCACAAGACATTTTACCATCTCTTTGAACACCTTAGGTACATTCACAATAGTTACAACAAACTTCATTAACAAATAAGACTTCATCATTCCAACCGGACCAACCAGCAAAAATATAGAAGCTCTAGAGTAGGTCTTTTGGAGCACAAAATCACAAGAAATTTTTTTAGAACATAGAAACCATTAGAAAAATTCATCTCCCAGATCCACAAGATCTGAGAAAAAATATCAAAAAACTATAGAGCTAAAACATTTCTCCTAGTCCACAAATAGATAGTTCTGGCAAACCAATTCACACACCGATGAACATATCTTCTTATCTCCATTGACCCAGAGGCTAAAACTTGGGATATACGATCTATTGAATCTTATGAAAATACTTATAGATCTGTGTAGGCATAGGATCAACACAGAGAAAATGTGGAGCACATTCAGAACACACTTCGATACTGCTTTCATTATTTCTCAAATTTTCTCAAAAGCTCTTGGCAAAAACACAACTTACTCAACTTGAACTATGTTGACATAAATGACAACATTAATGAAAACACTACCAAACACATCCATACTTGCAACAATACCTAGTTAATTATTTACTAAGGAATTAGTTCACATGTTAATTTTACTTAGGATATAAGCATTCTTCTAGAAGTCTTAGTTGTCTTATCTAGACTTCACATCATCCTAAGTAGTTATGAGTTAGTTGTTTCATGTGATAGGATTAAGAAACTTTTCATGATCTTGTCTTATCCTATCTCTCATCCTTTCCTTTATAAGAAAGGAATCTTTATCATATTTTGCATAGCATTGCATTGTAATGTATAGCATATTGATCATATTGTATCATATTGCAATTCTTATTTGGTGGAATAGAATCTTCCATTTTTTATTCTCTCTATCTCTTGTGGATGTTATTTGGTCTTGAAAATTGAAGATCTTGGGTTTCTCACTTCAATAGACTGCACTCAATCTCCTCTAAGACAATGAATTTATTCATGGACACTCTGTCACTTTGAGAACTCGTTATTTTGGATACTTCAAGATGGTGAAGTGTGGATGTGCCCACTGAATTTATAGAAGGTTGGTGAAACATTTGAATTGATATTATTTAAGACTAATCAAGTGATAGGATGGTGATGCAATTGAAATTAATTGTTGATGTGACCAATATCTAATTGATATTCCCAATTGATCTTTTGGCTAGATAGTTTGGACATTTGACTCCATTGCACCTCTAAGATAGCTATTTAATGTGTGGTTTGCAAATCATGTTAACCACACAAGAATTGATGGCCATAGGGTAGCAGCTAAAACAAGAAAATTCTGGTGATTTCCCAAGGTCATATCATTGGCGATGTAATTATTTCGGTCATTAATCATTTTTTCATCAATTTTCAAGATCGACAGTTAAATGGAAAGAAAGTGTTGCTATGTTCATAAAATATTTAGTAATTGTTAGGAAGAGAGAAAGACCCCTATATCTAGGTGGAGAACAATTCAGTGATGGTATGAATTCTTGAGAGTGCACTATGTTGTAACTAAGAGGAACAATCTATTCTATTTTTAATTTAATTTAGATTGCAATAACTCACAATCTGTGAATCATGATTATTAAACGTAATGTTGATCATACTGATATGTGTGTCACGTGTGTATTTAGAGCATTTTTTTGTGAGAAATCTACTCTGTTGCATTTAATTCATTCATTGTAATTGGATATCAACATAAAGTTGTGTCACACTTTCAGCCAACTTATCAGCATGAGTGAATTTAAGTATTTTAGCTTAAAAACAATTTTGGTCAAACATATGGTCTTGTAAGATTCATTCTAGCTAATTTATATATGTCCAA
Source organism: Sequoiadendron giganteum (assembly GCA_007115665.2). Lineage (NCBI taxonomy): Eukaryota > Viridiplantae > Streptophyta > Pinopsida > Cupressales > Cupressaceae > Sequoiadendron > Sequoiadendron giganteum. Next base: position 414,256,290 of record CM021110.1, on the reverse strand, counting down.
AACTTTTTCAACTAGAATCATTGGCTAAATGCATATTTAGCACCACTTTGAATCCAATTTAAGAAAAAAAATTGTTTCAACAACTTCTACTCATGTAAAAATATTTTTTTTTAAATATAAAAATACCTTTTTGTAGATCCATAATTTTAGTTTTTTAAAATATGTGTAATTTAATAGTTTAATTATTATTTAGATTTTCCTTTTTATTTTTACTAAATATAGGTTATAATTACAAAACATTAGGTTGATTACCATGTAAAGGAAAAAGAGTAAAACTTATTATAAAAATTTGAAAAAAAATATGATGCCCTAAACACAAGAATCTATATCAAGATGGTTTAGGTTTCTTTTTCCTATTTTAGATAAATAATTAATATGAAGGTTGGCATCGACTAGAAACAACTTAGTTTTAACACATGCACATTTTAATATTTATTTAAAAATATATATTTATCAAAATTGGAAACAAATATATCCATTGTCTTAAAGTTTCAATTTATAAATACACAAAAAAAAAAAAGTTACTATGCAAACATTGACATCTCATGTAACTTCATTTTTTAGCATTTTATTAGCAGTTAAATTATAGTGATAATTTATACAAAAATATATAGAAGAATAGGCGGTGGGGGAAGTATGGCCGCCAACAGTCAATTTTTAGAGGAGTTGTCTAGGGTTTGGCCTGGGCAGCGTGTGTAGGGGAAGGCGCCTTAGGCGAATGACGTTCCTCCTCACAGTAGCAACATCATAGAGCTTGGTGGATGGGATAGGTGTTGTGCAGATGCAGAGAATTTTTTGCCGAATTTGATGCGCCAGACCAAGACTTCATAGGGGAAGTTTGGTGTTATTGAAGCGGAAGGAACTTTCAGCAGCATTGGCGACATTGGTGGTATTGGCAGCGAGAAGGGAGATCTACGCAGCAGGGTTGTGAGACGTAGGGAAACCCGACCATAGGGAATAGTGAACAGACACAGGGGCATCAGAAACTGGCGACGGTGGGAAGGATTGGAGCAGGGAAGGATCCCATATTGCCCAGATCAGAGAGGAGATCGAGCCAAAACAAGTGCTCTGGGGAGGTGAAAGGAGGGGTTCATGATTTTCATTCAGTTTCGAAATCAATCACTATGGATTTAGCTGGGGAGTTGGAGCAAGAATTCATTAGTAATGAAAAGGTTTTCTCTGGGTTGGGGTTGATTGGGAGGTTCAGGGGGTTCTGGCCAAGATTAAATGACCTTCACCAGTGGATCTCAAATTTTTGGAAGCCTCTTTTGAATGGGTATGTTAAGATCTATCCAATGTCCAAAGGATTTTTTATTGTTTTTTTTTTTAAAGAAATGGACAAGAAGAAGATCCTTTGTGATTTTCATTGGGACTAGAATGATAAACACATTTTGATGTTAAAGCCATGGCATTCGGGTTTCAACCCAGCCATTGAAACTTTTGAGAGTATTCCCATTTGGGTGAGACTTCCCAATTTCCCATTGCAGTTCTGGTTTGATTCTTGCTTGGAAGCTATTGGAAACTCTCTAGGGAACTTTTTAATGATGGATGAAGATTCTTCAAATATTTTACATTCGACTTACGCAAGAATCTTGGTTGAAATGAATGTGTCCAAGGTGCCTCCGGAGGAGATTCGGCTAAAGTATTTGAAGGGTTGTTGGGTGCAGCCTTTGGACTATGAAGGGATACCATTTAGGTGTAGAATATTTCATCAGACGGGCCATATGGCAGTTGAATGTACAAAAATCAGAACTAAAAAATCTTCTTCTTGGTGGAAAGATGCCTCTTCCCAACACTACACGGTGGAGAAACGAGGGGAAAAACAAGTGAGCCCACAAAATAAACACACTATGGAGGAGAATCAAGAAAGTGTAGGAGAAGAGCCTCGGATAAGAGAGATACCAAGGCAGGATGGGAAGACCCCAGGATAGGAGGCTAGAAGGAAGGAGACACAGCAGGGGAAAGTGACCCCAATACAAGAGGAAACGATGGTAGAGAAGAGTGAATTAGAAAGAGCCAAAAACGGGGTTGCATAACCTGAATGTAGAGAAAAGAAAGGAGAGTTGAGATCACAGGAGTTAAAGGCCGGAGAACGGATGGCTGATGAACAGCATCAAGAAATAGGTTGTAGTGAGGTAGGATCCTAGAGGAGCCCACGAGAACCTCTCTTGGACTAGCAACGGAAGGTAGCAAGGGTGGAGGACAGGTGGCAAACAATATTGGGAAAGAAATCAAAGAAGGAGAAAAAAAAATCATTTGCAATGGTGTTGCATTCTTTGTCCAAAGGAAGATTTAAAATAGTTTCAAGCTCTTGATCTGTCATAAGATCTTTGAGGTTGTTGGGTTGAAGTATGTTAACATGTAATGATGTGTTTTCTTATGGCTATTTGGGTTTATGTTGGTGTTGGGGGGTTTGGTGTCTCGATGACATCATGGTTTTTGTTTGGGTTTTGAAAGGTATTCTCTTGAAGGTGCACTGGATTTTATTTTGTAATCTTTTCAAATTTTATATCAATAAAAATAATATAACCTTTTACCGATCAAAAAAAAAAATTACACAAAAATATATTCAAATAATTTTTTAATTTTTTCAAAAAAAATACAAACATAAAATATACTAAAAAATAAATATTTTATTAGTTTACATCATTTCAAAATTCAAAACATATATATCACTTTTTAGTGATTCGGGTTTAAAATTTGGATCAATGTTGGTCGGTTCCTTTATAAAAGTGTGACACGGCTTTGTACTTTTACCCAATTATGAATCCTTTCTATCTTCTTATCAAAGATCACTCATCATTCTAATATGTGCGGTAGTCAATTAGTGATTTTCTCAAGTTTATTTCACATTGGTTTCATTTTTATGGGCTAATCTTAGTTTCCTTTATTGCTTTATGGTAAAAAGAATGTTGGCTATCGATTAAATCATACAAGGGAGTTGTACCTCTAAAATTAAGAGGAAAGTCAAAAATGCAATTGTGGCATTTATGAATCTGTTAACAGCTTGGTCCCAGTGCCTTATGGACTATAGAGTTGATAATTTAAGATATATTTCTAAAGACCAATCCATTCAATAAAATATTTTTGGCAACTCTACTAGGGAAATGGATTGTAATTTTTGATAAGTCACCATCATGCTGTTGATAATAAGATATTGTGCCTCTCTGACAACCTCAAGGAAATTCAGCGAGTGGGGGACCAATTTGTGCTTCACTAAATACCTCTAGGATTTTTATAAATATTCATCTCTTCTCTGAGTTTGGAAAAAAGGGTAGAAGAAAATGTAAGCATAAAACACAAAAATTGGCAATGTGCCAACTCTTTTACAACATTTTAAAAAACCCAAATTCTCTTATATGAATTATATACAAGACACAAAATTCCCCAACCATTCATTGTTGGGAAGAGAATGAGCAATAGAGCCTAGATACAAGCACAGTGTAGTCTTTCAAATATCCCCATGGGAAGTGTTTGAATTAAGGTCCAATCAAGTATGAAAGTTCCAAGATTTAACGAAAAATAGTTTTAAAGTTGCATAAACCCTTCCTCTTAATACAACATAACATGAAGAAACAATAACCCTTAAAGAAAATAAAGAAGTTCAAGGACATAATATAATTTCAACAGGCTATCACTTTATCATATAAGCTTACAGCATGAAAATCAACTAATCAAATTATTTGAATTAAGCTTAACACAGTGTTTTATTTAAAATGAAAATATAAAGAAGGAACTTGACATAGGTCATATCATGCACATTTTCAAAATTTCTTCCAAACAGATCGTACTTAAATATCAAATGAACTTTAAAATAGAGGTTGAATGCCAACCCAGCAATAGTTTGAGTTAAAACAATATAACATGCCAAATAGAAGTAGTTTTATACTAACTTCTAATGAAAATACTTCTATAACTAAGGAAAACTAAAGAATTTCTTTCCAAAAGGGAAAAATTCAAGAACTCTTTCTTTCTTTTTCCACCTCTAATTTATAGCTGAAAAGAGAGATAAACATAACCACCACCTAGAAGTAATTATTGCTAGATGTTTGCACCTGATAGCTCATGATCCGATTGTAGATATTTAATTAGGTTGCAGGAATTCTTGCTCATCAATTCTCAACTGATGCATTGATTTCCCTTAGATATTTAGCAAATATTGCCCTCTGTAAATGCTCAGATCCTAAAAATAGCCTAGCAAAAGTCTTGTTGACCAATCATGTGGCTCGACAGTTGACTCATATCTTCATCCTGAAAAACCAAAGAGAAGGATCCTTAAAATCACAACCTATTTGCAATGAAAAGATGATGTGTTAAGCGGGCAGGGATTCTCATATTTGTGAAAATAGTCCTTGAGAAAATCTTTGCCAAGCTGACATGTGGCCCAACTTTCTCCCAAAAGGAAAGCGATAAATAAAAAGTCACACAGCCACCACATGGTGCATTGTGTGCCTTTCAGAACCAATTTCTCTTTTATGCGTGGATCATCTCGAAGCCAAAAAATTATAAATTCAAAAATCAAAAGAGACTAAGGAAAAAAATTCTTCACAATTCTAGTGACTCATAGGAGGCCTTCACTTGTGAAGGCATGAACCTAGACCTCTAGAAATTCTTGGAGTTTGAGGAAAGAGAAATGGTACATCTCCCAATCCACATGAGTTGGTCAGACAAGATTACAAAATGACTTTGAATGCTTATTCTAGATCAAAGACTTCTTTGAAGGAAAAAAATCCCCATCTTGTTGAAACAACCCCAAGGTGATAATAGAGACGAGAAAGTGAAATGATCTCATAGTCAATATCATCAATGGTGGGTGTTACACTCGAACCTAGGAGCTCTACAGAATTTCGAACCTTATGTTTGATTACGTCTATAATCTTCTCAACTGATAGAACATCTCCATTTGGTGAAAGAAATGGAGGCAACCCAAAGCTATGCAAGACACCGAAATCATTCTTAATTTTTTCGACCCTCTTGTTCAACACTACCTAGTATTCCTTGCTTCTTGTTTCTACCTTGTGGTAGTCGATGAATTATTTTTCTCTACTACAGGGGACCCTTTGATCTAGAATTCATGTACTTCTTAGGGCCTCATAAGTAGCCACACACAACCTAGAAATCAAACTTTGAGACTCTTCTATTCAGGGAGCACACCTATAGAATTTGGTTAGCTAGTTAGCCAATGCACCAACCTTTTCATTTAATTCTCAAGCATCCCTCAGAAATTGTACAGCTGGTCTAAGGATAGTGAGCGCAACTATGATTCACTCCCAATTCATGGATATCATCTTTTTCAACACCAAAAGGGTCTCAGACCCTTGTGGAGTCGTTACCTCTTGATGTAACTAAGCCTCCTTTTCTCTTGCATTCTCCTCCATTTGATTCTTCTCCTGGAGGACATTCACTAGTTCAGAGCTTAATTTTTGATCTCTTGGTCATGAGCATGTAGAACAAACTTGACTTCCTATTTGTTGTGCCTTAAATTTTCTGCTTCCGCCTAGGGCTTTTGTAGATTGTTGAAAGCTTGAAATCGGACATCATTCATCTTTCTTTATATTTTCCTAAGCACACTATTATTATGTGTTCATTTGGTGCTTAGCAACAAGCTCAACTCTCAACTTTTCAATCTCAGCATATAGCTGAACCTGTTCACCTTGGGTCTCTGTGAGTGAATTTTTTGCTTTCCCTTGTTGATCCTGTATTTTCCTTATACAAGTCATTTCCACATCTCTAGCTTTGATTTATGTCTCTATCCTATTCACTATTTCCTTTACATTCATTAACTCTTCCTCACACTTCTTCAATTTCGTGTCCAGCCTCTCGTAATCCACATATACCACTTTATGGGTCGTCTTAGCTAGGACCACCTTGTCACATGGGTGAGTTTCATTCAAATCCAAACCCATGACCCTGATGTCATAGTCCTCCATTTACATTTTTCCTTTGGGTCTGGACATGTGTAGCTTCATGGTAGTAATCAACAAATAATTATTCTTTTCATTTAAGCAAGCTTCAATCTTCTTGGTAGTTGATAGTGTAACATTCTTTAATAACTGTTTATGCTTACTAGCTTGTTGGGTCTGCTTGGTTGCATCAAAAATCTCTTGAAGATTTTGTAGGGTTTCGATGGTTTGTTTTGAAATGGAAGCACTAGGAGGGAGACCAAAGAGAGTAAAAAAAGGAGAAACATCATACATATGAGCATGTAGAGACGCAAATGGGAGTATTATAGTGGAAAATGGTGAGATGTCAAATTAAGATTAGGAAAGGGGAAAACCAATTGGGCTAAAAAGGGAAATGGGGGGAGGAAATATTTTTTCCTAGATGAGGATGGGCATGGGGTAATGGGTAACATGGATGATTCATCTTTTTCAATAAGTGACCTAAATAGGGTGATTAAGGAATTAATAATGGTCGAAGCAGATGCTTCTTGCTCGATGTGCGGGGTAACTTCACAGGGGGTATTGCTAAAATAGTTCATGGTTCATTAAGGACCTAAAGCTCAAGGTCCATGGATGCAGCCTTCTTTTCTACATATGGGGGTGGGAAAGTAACCAGAGATGTAGACGAAGGAAGAAGAGAGGGAGTAAAACTTACGTGGACCGTGGACATCAAAACACCTTGTAGAACCAACTCTGCTTCTCCTTCTCCTCTGGCTGATGCATCGGGTGCACCCAGATCCTAGACTCATCTCCTTTTTGCACAAATAGAACTGACATGTTTTGATCCTTTAGTAGTTGATCCCATCAAAACTTAGCCTTCGTCAACTGCAGCAAACCTTCTTAGGAATCATCAAGCTCTTTTTCTTTTGCTTCGAGCACTGATGGAGGATGTGGCTTGTGATTTCTTTTTCTTTGAGCCTCTTCTTTTGTCAGATTCATGAGGATGGGAAGAATGGTGTGGAAGTTGATCCTCTTCAATCTCATGACTTTTCTTTGGATTGCTCTTATTGGTATTGGTCTTTTGGTCACAAATCTCTTCAAACCTTTGATCATGTTTCCAAAGCTCTCCAAGCAACTTATTGAGGCACCTCATCTCTTGTCGAAACCTCCAAAAAAAAAATTCTTTCTTTGAGACCATCCATTATGCTTCAATTGTGTGTTGATGGATTTACTTATCGAGAGATTCCTTTGATACTCTGCTTGTGGTGTATAGAAACTCAGCCATTTTGGTCATTGATTAGTATGGAGGCTAAGCCAATGTATATGTTTTCCCTCTCCTAAGTCAGATTCCACCTTGACTAAAAATACTCCTAACTCTCATGTTTCAAAGTGAAGTGCCTTGTTGGATTATGGTCCACATGTCATAAAGGAGGACTAATCCTAGAGCCTCCAATAGATTTATAAGTTCACCCTCCGCCTTCTGCTTCTTTAATGTCACCTGACTATTGGTAATATAGAGGGGAAGCGATTATAGCCTTCTCTTATTCCTTATGGCGCCATAGGTATTTTTGACAAGGGTTGCCTAATGGAATGCCTCCAACACAAAAACTCTATATGTTACAAATCTGGGGAGTCTAAAAGGCTCTCCAACAAAACCATGGAATCTGATAAATGTGAAATCCTCCCTTAGGAAATAATCCATTGGGGTCGACAAAGTTTTCATCCATTGCAAGACCTCGAGAGAAAAATGGCTCACAGGATGTGGCAACAAATCTTAGACTACTGGCCTCAAAAATGGTCCACAAACCAATAGTAATTACATGTTCTTGACAATACATAAGTCCACATAGAAATTGGCTGATAGGAACCATTTACATCAAGCCTAGACATCAGAAAACTTCTCTCCAGAAACTTAGAATTTTGATGCAAAATCAAGTGAACCAAGAAAGAAGAATACCTAAATTTGTACTCAATATGATTATTTCTCAATTTCTCCAGCATGCCTTCGGCTACTACATTATAAAAATCATAATATTTCTGACTCTTCTCGCTTTTGAGCATGAAGGCTAGGCCCATTTGGAAGGGATGGACTTCCTCATCATTATCAAGGTTGTAAATCTAGGCCAGCATTGAGAAGATAGTCTATGTGTCTTTCTTGAGCTTTCTACATGGAAGAGGGAAAACAAAATGACCTCTCACCGATCTTTCCTTCATCTCACCCTCATAGAAACTTTCCCTCTAGGTTGCTTCTTCCCAAAAAAATTCCATCATTTCCTCATCAAACAGTTTGGTTCCCCAAGTGGTAGGGATACACAACATATCTTGTATGCCTTGAGTATAAAGTATGACCTTGATCCTATTTCCCATAATGGCTCATGTCTACTTGTTAAATATTTTGGCACATGCATCCACCAGCTCCAAACATGGGTGTATGGCAGGAAAAATGAACTTTGGCAGCCCACAAATCCAGAGTCAAGATGCAAAACCCTCAGATGACCCATGATCTATCATTCTTTGGAATGCCCCTTCCCTAAGGTTTTTAAGGTTAGCTACAAATTTTGGGTCAAAAATCTTCTGAGCTACATCTTGTGCCACCTCTCTCTTGATACCTCTATCTATTTTCACTTTTTTATAGAATTCAAATGGTCGCTCCTCAGGCATTGGGGCATTGGAAAATGAGTTCCACCTAAAGATATTGGCATAACTAGCCCTTTTAGATGAGGTTTTGGCCTTCCTGGCAAATTTTGATGGCTCCACCATGACTATTTTGAGAAGTTGTAGAGGGTTTCTTTAATGAAAACGACCACTTTCCTTTTGCTACTTAGAAAAATATTATTTTGGGTGTAGTTAATTCCCTTAGCACATACATGCAGTTATAGCTATGTCATTACTACTAGTCCATTAAATAATTTTAATGAGGCGATATGTGTGGATTTGAAATCTATATCCCTTGGGAATGCCAAAAATATCATGAGAATGGAATTAGTACAATCTCCTCACCGCCTCTTTTCACAAATAAGCTCATTGCCTTGGAGAGTGTGCTTTTAGCTATGAAAAATGAGCTTAAGTGATGCAAGGTACATTTGAAAGGATGTGCCCATTTAATTAGTTAGAATTTAATGTGTTAATCCATGTCTTTTTACATAAGCGATCTAGTTGGTGCTGATGATGGCAAAGGACACACATTGATGATCGGCCTATGTGAAAATTTACTCCCAATGCCCAAATTTAATTTTCAGGACCTTATGTCAGATCCTTTGTATGATTTATCTCTTGCCCTTCGATTGCTTTTATGTTTTCTCCATTGTCGTTCGGCCAAAAATAGACTTTCTTTTGATTGGGTTCATCAGCACCTCCTTTTTATAAATAGCTATACCACCTTATTTCAATATTCATTCGAAAAAATAGCTCCTTAAGTTTAGCAAGCTTTTCTAACTATTTCCATTTTTCCTTTTTCTTTGGTTATTTTTCATCATGTAGGCTAGACTAGGCACTCCCATTCATCTACTACCACGAAGGCTACAATATTCCTTCATAGGGGAGGTCACTCTTGACAGAATTAAATGTTTAGTGAAGAAATGTGACCACCTTGGTGTAATTACATTCTGGTGGGTAGTCGAACAGGACTTCATTGAGGATGAGAACCAGATGAGAAGAAATTGCAATGTCATTTATTGCTTTGTGCCCTCCCTCCTTGACTTGAACATTTCCAAAACCATAATAGTTCACTTGTGTCACTCGATGTTCAATTCTTCACTACTAGAAGGGCTTGGTGAAATTTTGGAAGTAGTTATCTCTGGTGTTGGCATTCTAAGTGCAATGGACCTCCATAGGCACATTGACCATGGGATAGATGTGCCCTAGTTACCCTTTCTTATCGACTTTTGCACCATGAACCTTGAGATTCACTGGTCATTGTCTTTGCCAGCGGCCACCTATTTTCTACAGGAGTATGGCATGGAACGCATTCTTGGACTCAACTAGCGGAAGCACTTCGATTTTTTGTCATATAACCACAGAGACTAGAAATTTAGGTCCGTGTAGTGTTGTGTGTTGTTTTGGCTCCTTTCCCTGAAAAAGAAAAAGAAGAAACTGACTGCGAGCAGTTTTCCTACGTAACCACAGCTGGAGGCCTAACTTTTACCATTTTTTCACTTTGCCTCCATTTTGCTTCTTTTTTCTTTGGGACTCTTTTTGGGTTTTCTCAAGAGAGCTTTAAGTTTAAATTTGAGCCTTGAGTTGTATTACACTTGTATATTTTTTATGAATATATATAATACAATACTTTTCTACTTCTTTAGTGCTCTTCTCATGGCTTATTCTTAAAACTAAAGTCTATTTACAAAAAAAATTACCATAACTATTAAAAAAAATTAAAGAACATATTTTAATGGAATAATTTTAGATAAATACCATTCACTGATATATCTAAAGTGTTGCATTCCATATCCTCAAGTTTATACCCATTATTTTCTTTGCACGCACTAATTTCGAAGGATCCCTTCCATAGTGCTTCAAATTTGGTATGTTACCCTGATTACATAGTGCGCTCGTCATACTTTAAAACTAGGCTCCCTTCCCTGAAATTTGGGTTGGAGGTCTTTTCATCAAACCACCGCTTAACCATTTTTTGGCGATTGATCATGGCTCCAAAGGCCTTTTCTCTATCTTCCTTAGTTTGAGAAGCTTCACTAACTATACTTCCATTTTGTCTCTTTCTTCAATTTCAAGGGCTTTCAACAGTTGCAAAGGAAGGATTTCTAGGGAAACAAGTAACACTACCTCTTTTCCATATACTAGTTCATAAGGGGAGGCTTTCAAGATCTACTTTGGTGTAATTTCATCCACCCACAAAGAAGCTTGTAAGTGCTTGTGCCAATCCCTTTGTCATTCTGACTCAATGCGCTTGATTAACCTAATTAGGTTTTTGTTAGTTGACTCTACTAGCCCATTTCCTTGTGGGTAGTAGTTTGATGACATATTAAGGTAAATCCCATTTTTTATAGCAAAATTTGACATCCATGAACCTACAAATTCCCAAGAACTGTTGGATATGATGGTTTTTGTGAACCAAATCTAGTTACCAGCTCTTCAAGAAAATTGACGATCTCACCCTCTATAGCATTTTTTAGGACGATGGCTTTCACCCACCTTGTGAAGTAATCGATCATCATAAGCATTGCCCTGTGGCCAGTATTGGAAATAGGATTTATCATTTCAACAAATTCTAAACCCCATTGAGCAAAGGGCTCTTCAATAAAAATTGGTCTCAAGGGCACGGTAGAATTCTTTCTTTTTCCAACAAAGAATTGGCATTGAGTACACTTTTTCACCAAATGGTGTGCTTCAGAAAACATAGAGAGCCAATAATATCCTGCTTGCGTGATTTTCAAGGTGGTAGTCTTGGTAGAGAAATTTCCACCCTCAGGACTGCTACGAAATTCATTGAGAACTCTTTCCACCTATGGCTTATCTAAGGATTGGAGCAAGACATCATCATAATTTCTTTTAAATAAAATCTCTTCAATCAATACATACCTGGTACCTTGCACTCAGTAGTATAGCCTTTTGTGGAATAGAAAGTTAGTCAAGTACTGCCCCTTTTTCTTATATTGTTTTTGATCTACCACCCAGGACTTTTCGGACTCAAAATAATTTGAGTAGACTCAATTGATCTCCTTCTCAACTTCAAAACTTGATTTCTATGCAAGGTATTCGCACAAACCTCTTCCTTGAACCAACTTGGTTGGTCTAATGTCCACATCATACTTTAGGATCTTGGTGATCCAATTGGCCCTCTTCTTGATTATATTTCCTTCTATGATATACTCTCACACACTAGGATGAGAAATGAGGATAGTGATTCTATTGGTTGACACCAAGTGTCATAAATTTTTTAGGCTTTTAACAATGGAAAAAGCCTACTTTTCAACAAAGTTATAGCTAATTTCATAACCCTTAAGAGTTCTTGAATGAAATGTGATAGGATGTTCTTCATTATTCTCCTCATCCTTCTAAGTGAGTACAAAATCTATGCTATGTTGGAGATAGCTATCTTTATCTACTCAAAAAAAAAAAATTCCCTCAAGGTTCCACTTGAACATTAAGTTCTTCTTGAGCATCAGTGTGATAGGTCTCACGATGCCTGCAAAGTCTAAAGTGAACCGATTGACAAATTTAATCTTTCCTAGGAAATACTACAACCCTTTTTTATTCATTGGTAGGGGTAACTCCTTTATAGATCTCACCCTTTTGGGATCTATTGTTATTCCCTCTTTGGGTACTTAAAAACCAACTTACTTTTGGGTACTCTGAAAACACATTTTTTAGGATTTAAGGAAATCTTGAACAATTGAGACTTCTGGAAAACCTGCTCTGTATGATCAAAATGATCATCTTTTGACTTTGGAAAGACTATTAGGTCATCCAGATATATTAAAATGATCTAATTGATCAATCCTATGAAATCAATATTCATTGCTCACTAAAAAGTTGTACCATCATTTGAAATTTCAAAGGGTATCTTTCCATATGCGAATGCTCCCCACTTAGTGGTAAACGTCATTTTATGTTGGTCACCTTCCTTCACATATACCTGGTTATACCCTGAGAAACCATCAAGCAATGAAAAAATCTTTGATTTGACTATGGTCTACAAGATCTGCTCCATTGACAGCAAAGGGTAGTGGTCTTTTAGTGAAGCTTTATTAAGATATTGAAAATCAACACAAATCCTGATGTCACCATTCTCCTTCCAAACTAGTACCAGATTAGACACCCAGGTGGAGTGCTCAATCAGATATATGATCCTTGACTCAATAAATTTTGCGAGCTCTTACACCGTCAACACTTCGACCTTTGGATTGATTGGCCTTTTCTTCTATTAGACGGGATTTGATCCTTGCACCAAGTCAGTGTTATGTTGAATTATGCTTGGATCATACCCTTTAAGATCATTTGTTGATCCAGGCTACAAATCCATCATATCTAGAACACAGATCCCTTAGCCTTTCCTTATCTTCCTATGGAATGTCCCTTCTGAATTTTAGCTTTCTGTCATTTTCGACATTGATCTCTTCATAATCCTTTTCATCCACAATGAACCTTTGTTTGTCATTTCTTACATTTTCACAGTCAAAAATATTTTTGAGGGAAATTAAACCTCGAGGGAGCTTATTCCCTTTTAACTGGATAACTTGCTCTTTGGGAGATTCTTCTTTTGGCTAAAAATAATTAGAATCTCCTTTCAACTTTTGTATGAAGGAGGCAATCTAAATATCATCTTCAAACACTTTCCAATTTTGATCATTATCAGGGATTTTTGGTCGGATGATGATTTGTACTACATTTTTCTTTGTTGTTGAATCAAGAACTGGTTCAAATTGTGAACTGATTGAAGCCATCCAATTAGTGGAACTATTTTGAGATTAGGTGATGACTTGCACATTAAAAGCTTCAAAGCTCTCAATCAAATCCCATACCTGATGTCTATATGACTTCATTCTTATATTCTTTGAATTCACTTTCCTACGGATTTGGCTCACTACCAACTCTAAATCTCTAAATTCTTGCATTCTCTCTACACCCATTCACTCCTCAAGAATCAAACCGTGGACCAAAGCTTCATATTCCAAATCATTGTTTGAGCATGAAATCTGAAAATGATAGGCCTTGAGGGTCTTCGATCCTGTCGGGGAAACTAGTTGGAATCTCGCTCTAGAATCATCTTTGCTTTTGGTTCCATCAAAGTATAAGTTTCATAGACAGTTTTTTGTCAGATCATCATATTCCTCTCGATTCTTTATCAGTTTCGGGTAGACCTGATCGTCATCGAAGATCACGTATGTGCCCGGTCTCGTGGCATGAAAATTGTCGAATGGTTTAGATTCAATTAATTGGTTGAGGAGGAAATCCTCTTCAAGAGTCTAAACACTCATGTCTTCCTCATCCTCTAGCATCTCTACACAATATCCCTCCTATTTTTAGAAGGAGGTATATGTTATTTCAAAACATAAGACTACATTGTATGCTATGTGTTCTAGCTACAAATATTGAAACAAGATTTTCATCTTTTCCCCATGCTTGGTTCTCAATATTAGATGGGACCAATTGAGTGCCAAGTATCTGTCAAGCATTGTAGTGAAATTTCTTGAAAGAAACATCCTGAAGATTGGGATAATGTCGATCACCACTACTTCTTGTGAGACTTTCTGGCATGGGCATGAGAAGAGGGTTAAAGACAAATATTTTATCCAACCAATAGTCATAACCTTTTTTCTATCCAATTTCATGATTCCCTTCTCAAGGGGCTCATACTTAAGCTTCAAGGCATCAGCCACTTGCTTTGGCATGACCATTTTACTAGCTCCCAAATCAATCATATTATTATGCAAAATTGTATCTCCCACAATCAGTGTTAAAAATAAAGGGGTGGGCTTTGGCTTGCTTACCTCTTTCTCTTTTGCATTATCCATGTCATTCATATAAGTTGCAACTTTCAAAGCTTGAGGGTCTGACATGGATCATTTATCTTTACTTTTCTCGCACGACAGAGTCACATTCATCTATGGTATTTGTTCTTCATTCTTCAATGATTCCCAAAGAAATTTATTTTGTTCAAGAATAGATATGGCATCCCACAATCATATGTTGGTATATACCTTCTTCAATTGTTCAACCACATTGAGCATCCTAACTGGTTGGACCTTGGTCTTAAATGGTGGTATCTTTCTCGAATTTAGAGAAAAATGATCTATCGTGAAAGGGTTTGGCATCTTATGCAACTCCTTCATTGGCAATGGTGGAATTCGATACTGCTGAGTGGGTTGGCCAATCATCTAGGAGGCTTGCTTCTCTTGTAGCAATGGTTGGCATGGTTGAGGACAAGGAAAATCTTGTTGCACCTATTCTCCTGTGAGCCTTCTTTTGGAACTCATGTTATAGCTTGACTGCACCTATGGAGCATTGGTCATTAGAGATTCATTTACAAATACTGCATCTTATTCCTCCATCCATGAAAATAGAGCTTGGTCGGGTGTAATAACCAGCTCTTTCTCCAAGGACATCCCTTGCATTTGTGTTCTAAAGTGGGCATCTTCCATTTCGGGGGACTCATATCTTTCCACATTCGGAAGTGCGCCTTTGTTTCTTTGTTTCGCTATCTTTTGTTGCATATATCCCCTTGGGAAATTTTGGGGCATATGACTATTGTTGCATGGGAAGCACCATGCGTTCTCATCTTCTACCAGGTTATTCTAGTCTAGGATTAACTCTTTACTTTGGCTATCCTTGACCGTCTATAGCAGCATGGTGACCAAAACTATCTAGTTTGTGGATTAGTCTTGTTGACATCTCTGACTCAAGGGTCCTTGGTGTGTGTTCTATTGATAGGATGGCCTTCTTCCTTGATAGGTCTAAGTGGTTTACTTCGGAGGTGTCACTTTTTTTCGCTTGATGAGAACTAACTCATTAGAAAAATACCACATGAGGCTCTTCATCTCGTTGATGTTTGTTGCTATGAGGAAGAACCCAACGTGCTTGGCTACATAGTGGGGTATACGTACATGGACTATGACACGGCAGATGTCACCACTTGTTGAGTGGAAGAGCTTGGAGCAACTTCTTCTTGAGGACCGCTAGAGATTTCTACAAATACAGGCATCGAAGGTCAGGGTGTAAGCTTTCCCACATCAATTAAACTATTCTCCACATGCACAGCCAACTTGTATGCATCGGGTAAAATATCTCCTCCCATAGAGTTCATTATCACCGCGATATCTAAAATTAAAGGCCTTTAGGTAGAACATAAATGCCATCACAATTGGGGGTCGGGCAGTCACAGGGATCCTCTACCAGGTTTTGTGAAAACTAGTGTTGAAGTCACTCATGGCTTCCTATGGGGCTCTTTTGATGGTGATTAATTGATGTAGCAGTCAAGAATAATCTTGCTTCTCTAAAAAGTGTTCAAACGACCTTTCTCCAAGTTGATCCCATGGGCAGATAGAATCGGAGGTCAAAGACCGATACCAATCTTAGGCCTTTCCTTTGAAGGAGGCTACCAACAGTCTTAGAGAAATATTTTCCTCCACTATGTATGTACCTTTCATACATTTTTTGTATCTTGGAGGTGTTTGGAAGGAGTATTGAGGTCCTCCCTAGAGAATTTTGGAATATCCTTGAGGGCATTAGCTGGTATGGCAGGCCACACATCTGGGGGCATAGGTGATTGTAGTGGACTACCACTATCCTAGGTTATGAAATTTCTAGGAGGAGTAGGTACATGAGCCATGGAGAAAAGATTCCAATGGATTGGGTAAACTGGTATTCTTATTTGGAAAATTTGACCTCCACGTGGAGTAGATAAGGCTCTAGATTTTGGGCTCTTACTCCTTGCTCTGTTACTCCTTACAGGTGATACATATGTTCAGAAAACTTGGGTCCCACTAAGAGTCCCAAAAAAATAACAGTTGATCATCAAAGCTTGCACCTCTCCGATAGCCTTATGGGAAATTTAGAAAGTGGAGGACCAATTTGTGCCTCACTAAATACCTCCAAGATTTTTATAGAAATCCATCTCTTCTCTGATTTCGGGAATGAACCACCAAAAATATATATGGCAATTTAAGGAAAGAGGATTCCCTCAATTAGTCCCCTAGGGTTTTTCACCTAGAGATTTGGATTGTGGAAATGACTCTCTTTCTACTTAATGATATACTTTTTGGTGATTGCATTCAAAGGGTATGGGTTGAATAAGGTTGTGTTGTGTGTGAGGAGTGTGGCTAGATGCTAGAAATGAAATGAAACTAAACTAACTATGAAGTATGAACAAAGTAAATATAAAACTATATGCAAGCTAAACTAAATGATCTAAATATATGTAATCTAAAAGGAAACTAGAAAGTATGGATATTGTGCACCTAGAAATGGAAAATTTTAGAAGAGAAGCCCTGGAATGTTTTGAAATCTACTGAAAATTTGCGCAGGGACACTTATGCCAAAATGGGTGACCTAGTCCTTCTGTCAGGAAAATCTACTAGAGTGGATTTTTGCTAAAAGGGTATCCAAAAATGAAGACCCTTTTTCAAGCCTAATATAGGGACAAGGTCACCAATGATGGTGACCTAGTCCTCTTGGTGATTTTAGGAAATTCAAAACCTGATTTTGTGGGCCACCATTTGCAGTTCCCTTTCTATTAGATACTTGTGTCGAAATCTTCAGAAAATGGCCTGGAAGTTATCCTTTAGCTCCACCTAGGGTTTGATGACTTGAGTTGACTTAAATGGAATGATTGTACCCTTTTCAACACTTTATTCCTTGCCAAATATAAATACAACCTACAAAACACATGCAAAGACAAGGAAAATGTTAGGGTTGGAGATTAGGGGTTTGCCTTAGTCAAACCCCATTGATGGTAATTGAACCCAAATGAGATGAAATGAAAGGAAAGATGATTGAATAGTAAAGAAAGTATAAAAACTCACAAAATCCTTTGTTGTTGAAGTTTGCAACATGCAAGAACCATCTCCAATGGAGGTTTCTTGAAGTGCCTTTGTGCTTGAGTGCTTGCTTGGGAAGCTTGAGTGCAAGAGTGCTTGTGAAGATGAAAAATGATCTTAGTAGGGGGGAATGAAGATGAAAACCCTTATTTATACAAAAATTTCCTTAATTTCTCAAAAATGTCACATGATAGGCTGACCTTAGGGTTTTGGAGGCAAATTCCAGTTAGATTTTTGTTTTAATTTTGAATTTTATGCCTAAAGGGACTAGGTCGCCCAAGGTGGCAACCTAGTCCACTTGGACAAATTCAAGTAGTGGTCAGGATTTAGAAGGTGTTTAATGATGTTTATCAGACTTGCCTCCTGAAACACACTTAAGTTGGCCCTAAAAGTATATTAAGGGACTAATTTATCATTAAATAGGGTTGAATTAGTGATGATAAGCCTACGAAAGTGTGAAAATACATTACAACACTTTACAACACTTTGGTACAAGGCTTGAAAAGGGGTAAAAAGGGGTTATCTAGGTGAATTGTGTTGAAAGGGTCTTAGAAAAGTGGGAAGGTGTGCTACAAAATTTCACAACACCTTTGTAAAACACCGTTAGATTGTTGTTGATTTGCAAGTATTCAAGACTAAATCAACGCAAAACAAGGCCAAAATCTAAGGGAAAAGGCCCAAATGAGTGAAAAAGTGTCAAGCCTACACTTTTTGCTGACATATTTAGCCCCCACTTTAGTGAGAGGATGAACTTTCTTCAAAATCACACTAAAGTAGTCGAATCATGAGTTTCAAGAGGGATCCAATGTATTCATGCTAGTAAGGTGAGATGACTATGACCAAGAGGGATGATCAAGCCCCCAGGATCAAGATCCCATGGAAAACCAAACATAAGCACAAAATATCACACAAGGAGTGATGTAAAAGAGTGGAGAGAGAGAAAAAGTCAGATCAAGATTTGACCATTTGTCCAACTAGTTGTGGATCATATCTAGGTTGTTTGTTTGAAAGGAAAGGTGTACTCACTCTGGGTTGACGAGACTTTTGGTTGTCTATCGGGTGAGAATGTCAAAAAGGGTGAGAAACATACACACGGTTGGTATGCACTCACACACACAAAGGTGTCTAAGGGGAAATTCATGCCGCTAGTTGGGCTTCTCACTCATCCACACCAAATTTATACCTCTTGATAACTCTGATAAGGCACCACAAAAGACAAGAGTTGTGGTTCATGAGACAAGCAAAGCATTAGATGCTTAGAACTCATGAACAAGTGAAAGATGGCACCACAGGCATGCAAGTTGTGTTATGCAAGGTGGCCATGTATGCATAATGCAAAAATGCAACATGTAAAAATGAAAAAGGGATGTTCGAAGGAGTCTTATTTAGTTCATGTGAGGTCTTTAACTTAGGGAACATTGTGTATAATGTATCCAAGAGAGGGCCAATCAAAGAATATAAAATTTTTAACCTAGGGGATGAAGTGTGTTGCATCAATGCCGCTAAGAGGAATGTAATATGCTAAGATAAGTCACGCTTATCAAGGGCATTACATCCAATATCATCAGATTCGATCTTACAAAAAGTTATCATTTTTTTGATCCTAGGGTAGAGCACAAATATAAAAGAATCAATTTTAGTCTCTATATGGGTGGAATTCAAAGCAACACCAAAATTATTCTTTCTGCTTCATTCTCAAACTAAGTACTTGTTTCATTCATATTTAATTTCCTAATTTAGTACTCAATTTTTTTATCATCACTCTCACAACCCTTAATTAATTTTATCTAGGTTAATTTTTGATGAATTTTATGCATTTATTGGATTAGTTTAGATTAAGATGAAGAAATATTATTTTCCTTTACACTAATATTGCCATTAATGGATATAACAAGTTCAAATTATTGACTTTGTAAAGATTTTAATTAATGTGATTAGAAGAATCTATAAAATTTAGTTTACTTCACATTTTAAAAATTTGTAGCACTAACTTGCCATTAATAATACCTATTAAACTTACATAATACTTAAAAGTACTTTGATTACATGTTGCTATTTTTTTAGCTAATTCAAGTGAGAGATAAGGGCCCTCTCCCTTTCTATTGAAAATTACATCAAGTTAGCCTATCCATGAAGCTTGTAGCTAGAACAAAGTGTAGATATTCTCTACAAACATTGGGAGAAAACAAGAATAAATGTGATCACCATATTTTCTAAAAAAAATATTTACCAAAAGGTAAAGTTAGGAATTATAGTAAATAGATATATTAGACAAGACACCCTATTGCATTATAATATTTTAGCAAATGGATTGGTCTTTAGAAATATATCTTAAATAATTAGTTACTCTATAGTCCGTAAGGCACTAGGACCAAGCCGCTAATAACTCCGAAAATGTCATAATTGCATTTATGACTTTCCTTTGAATTTAGAGGTACAACTCCCTCATATGATTTAATTGATAGCCAATGTGCTTTTACCATAAAGCAGTAAAGACAACTAACATTAGCCCATAAAAATGAAACCAGTGCAAAATAAACTTGAGAAAAACACTAATCGACTAGCACAAAGACTAGAATGATGAATGATCATTGATAAGAATATAGAAATGATTTATATATGAAAATTAATGAATTAAATGTAGCAGAGTATATTTATAACAAAAAATATGCTCTAATAATGCACATGACACATAGATCAGTACAATCAGTTACATTGCATTCAAGACTCACGATTCACATATTGTGAGTTATTGCAACTTGAATTAAATTAAAAATAGAATAAATTGTTCCTCTTAGTTACAACACAATGCACTCTCAAGAATTTAGACCCTCGTTGAATTGTTCTTCACCTGGATATAGGGGTATTTCTCTCTCCTTGATAGTTACTAAACAATTGCTAAATATAGCAATGCTTTCTTGCCATTTATCTGTCCATCTTGAAAATCGATGGATGGAAATAATTAATGATTGGAATAATTACATCATCCATGATATGAACATGATCAATCACCAGACATTTCTTGTTTTAACTACTACCTCGTGGTCGTTAATTCTTGTGCAATTAACATGCTTTGCGAACCACACATTTAAATAGCTATCTCAAAGGTGCAATTGAGTCACATGTGCAAACTGTCTAGCCAAAAGATCAAATGGGAATATCAATTGGATCTTGGTCACATCAACAATTAATTTTAACCGCACCACCATCTTATCACCTGATCAGTCTTAAAGAATATCAATTCAAATGTCTCACCAACTTTCTATAAATTTAGAGGGCACATCCCATCCTGAAGTATCCAAAATGACGAGTGCTCAAAGTGATGAAGTGCCCATGAATGAATTCATTATATTAGAGGATATTGAGTATAGTCCCCTCTTTAGGAAACTATTCAACCAACTGAGAGAGGTTTTCAATGTCTAGAGTGAAATAGAAGAAGAGGTATTGCACAAAATTCTCAGAGAGGTGTTCTTGAATCAGGTTCATGTGCACAATGCCACGATCCTTGAGAATTTTGTGTATACTATCATTTGTACATCTAGGCCTCGATATTGGGGAATGAGAGCAGTAGAGTGCCTGGTTAAATCTAAATTCCATCATAGAGTCAATGTAGCAATCCTTGGGCTTAAAGTAACTTTCTACGAAGTAGGTTGGTTGGTGATGCCATCTACATTGTGACTGCAACTCAAATTGAAGCCACTGAAGAAGCTATGACCCTTCTCCTTGTAGCGTTGGCGAGAAATGGCATGGGGTTATTTTCCCAATTTCTGTAATCCCACAAAAAATTATTGTCACCAGCCTAGATAGAGCACTTCCAAGTGGTGGTTGAAGGAATCCACATGCTTGTGTTCATTCTGTGTACTTGAAGAATGTCATTTTGATGCTCCTGATTTTTTAATCTAATTATAGATTTTGTAATGCCCTCGATATATATATATATATATAATTACGACATTTTCATATTTTGTTGTTTGCATTCTTTCTATTTTTTTTATGTTTTAATTCTATTTGTTGTATTGGCATGGATTTGTATTATTTTTTGCATAAATGGGTTCGATATTTAAAACTAAAACACATCTTAACAAACTGCACTGGCATTACCTTATTTTCTTTTGAAAAATGCTCTTGGGGTGGTTAACTGAGAAGTTCATGAAACTAAGCAAAACACCATCAAATGTTTTAGAAACCACTCAAACTCACACTCAAACTTTAAAACTTCAAAGCTTTATTGTTGGCGATCTTTTTGGCCAGTTGACGAACTTCGAGTACAGAGCATCAACCCCCAAATTCAATACTTAGAGTGTTCAAGAAATTATGATAGTCCCTCAAAACACCACCCATGAGAAAATAAAGAACAAATTAACAAAGGGCAGTAAAAGGGGGAGTTAGATGAACTGGTGAAATCATTTCCCAAGTTAGAAACACCTCATAAAACATCACCCAACTTATAAACTTAACCAAAAATTTGAATAGGGTGTCAATTTTGAAAGTGAAGACCAAAATTAAGGTAATAGTGGCTTTGACTAGGGACATGGATTGAGAAGGATGTAGCAAGGGACCTAGAGATTTTATGACCAGTCCTATATCCATTGGGCACAAAGTCGAGCAAAGAGGAGGAACACAAGGCAAAACCCAAAACCCAAAAAAAAATGACACACCAAAAATCAAATATGTACAAGGTAGGGTGAAACCTACCAAAGAAAGAGAAACGGAAGGCTCACATGAAACTATTGACAAGCTGAGAGAAGAATTATCCATACCTAAAAAGGCTTGTGCATGCATGCAAATTTTGGAGTAAAGAAGATATTAGAATTATCCAAGCATTGGTGCTATAGAAGAAGAATTCATCACCTTCGATGTCGCCAAACAACCATTTTTCATCATAGATCTCCTCTTGATACAAATAGTCTCGCATTGAAATGTGCAATTTTTTTTGGCACCTTCCTGAGACTTAATTGTTTGAATAATCTCCCGCCCTTGCAAAAAATCTAAATATTTTAGCTTGTTAAGTCATTATGTCATTACCACAACTAATCAATGGTTTTGTTACATATTGATCCTCCATTACTGCATAAACTTCCCCTTCACTATCAATTGGAAAACAAAAACCTCTCTTGTTGGTGAATCTAACAAACAAAAATCTAAATCCTCAAATAGAAAATTATCATGAATTTCAAAGTATTCATAAAAAACAAATAGAGGATTGGAATTGGTCAACCACTACTCCACCTGTTGTTTTCTCTCCTGAAGGATCTTTGTTATACTTCTCTATTATAATGCCATTTCAAAAATTTCAAAGGTGAAAGCTTCATACTCTGGAATGAAAAGAGAGTCTGACACTTGACCTTCTTCAATAGAGTTACAAGGAAGTGAATTTTCCTCAAGGGTGGAAAGAGAAGTAAATTGAAATGTGGGGGCATACCTCTCTCGTGGAGACAATTCATCATCATCACTTGATGAGCTGAGATAATCTTATGTTTCAATTGAATTATTTAAAATGTATGCTTGGGCATACAAACATTGAATTTCCTTCCTTTCACCTTTTTCTCTTTCATGATGTAGGGGTTATATGCCATCCAATATTGTCAAAAATTCATGTTTTCAGTAGTAGAATGGGGTTGATTTGTAACATTCAGGGATCCAAAGAATTTGCAAATGGGCGATGAGCGAACAATAACGGCCTCAGTGGCATCATATAGCTTACATTTTCCCATAGCTATTAAGTCATTTTCAATACTTACCACTTCAAGCTGAGCTTGTTCAATCCCATAGATTTATCTCTTTTTAAAATGAGCTAGACATCAAGATCAAGTGTAGAAGTAAATACATGAAACTGAATTTTCTTGTTCGGTTGCTTTGGTGTGGGAATCCATCAAAGAGATTGATTAAAATAGTAAACAAAATCTCTCATGGGCTCTTTTCTTTCTTTCAGAATATGAAAGAACTGTCGTAGTAAGGCAACAACATCATAAAGACCTTTGAAGTGTTGGAGAAATTTTTTATGAAGGATATTCCAACCAGTTATATAACCTTTCTCCAATCCTCTAAACCACTTGACTGATTTTTCAACTAAACTATCAGAAAAAATCCTTATGACTTGATGTCTTCTTCTTGAACTCCCAGAATTCGACTTACTGCAGTCATGGCTAAAATGTGTTCCTCTGGATCTTGTGTGCCTGTACTAGAGAATTTGGGTAATATTTTCTAGAGCCATGTGGTAGGTCATTGAATTGTGATAGGGTGAAAATTAAAATACATTTACCCCAAGGAATTGAAGCCATAGGTATTCAGAGTCACCAACTCCTAATGGAGCAAAACGTTGTACCCCTAGGTTAATCCCTAGGTGTTTTTTGAGATGGAGGGGGATTTTGTGGCTGGTTAGGGTGCTGATTTAGATGTTGATTGGGATGGTGGGGTAGACCATCATAATATTCAAAGCTAAATCTTGGAGGGTATTCAATCATAGGTCTAGGTGGACGTCAGGCCTACTCTTCTTCTTCTTCAAATACAAAATTGGCTTGCATATAATCTTTGCACTCCTATTGTACCTCCAAGAAAGTGTATTTAATTGTGATATAATATCCTCCTATTCTACCTACATCGAGTCCAAATCAGGTTGAAGTAAAATAAATACATTATTATGGGGAAGTACCATCTTGCTGCATGACATGTGTGAAGCAAATTTTTCCTTAGTCTCTTTTGATTTTCAGCTTTATACTTATTTGGCTTTGGGATGACTTGTGCATAAAAGATAAATTGGTTCCAAAAGGCACATAATGTGCCACATGGTGTCTATATGGATTTTTATTTATCACTTTCCTTTTGGGAGAAAGTCGGGCCACGTGTTAGCTCGGTTAAGATTTTCTCAAGGATTATTTTCACAAATCTGAGAATTCTCACCCACTCAACACATCATCTCTTCGCTATGATTAGGTTGTGATTTTAAGGGGCTTTCTCTTTGGATTTTGTCAGAACATGTTGTTTTCTTTGGTTTTGAAGAAGAAGCTTTGAGTTGGCACTGTCGAGCCACGTGATTGGTCAACAAGAATTTTTCCAAGCTAGTTTTAGGATCCAAGAATTTATAGAGGGAAATATTTCCTAAATATCTTAGGGAAATTAATGCAACAGTTGAGAATTGATGAGCAAATATTTTTGCGACCTAATTAAAGATCTACAATCAGATCGTGAGCTATCAAGTGTAGACATTTGACAGTAATTACTTCTGGGTGGTGGAAACATTTCTCTCTTTTCCACTATAAATTGGAGGTGGCAATAAAAGGAAGAGTTCCTGAAGTTTTCCCTTTTTTAAATAAATTCATTAGTTTTCCTTAGTTATAGAAACTTATTTTCATTAGAAGTTAGCAGAACACTACTTCCCTTTGGCATGTTATATTGTTTTAACTCAAAATATTGTTAGGTTGGCATCCGACCTCTGTTTTAAAGTTCATTTGATATTTAAGTACGATCTGTTTGGAAGAAATTTTGAAATTTTGCATGATATGGCATTTGTCAAGTTCCTTCTTTATATTTTTGTTTTGAATAAAACACTATGTTAAGCTTGCTTCAAATAGTTTGATTAGTTGATTTTCATGTTGTAAGCTTATATGATAAAGTGATATCCTATTGAAATTAGATTATGTCCTTGAACTTCTCTATTTTCTTTAAGGGTTAGTATTTCTTCGTGTTATGTTGTATTAAGAGGAAGGGTTTATGCAACTTTATGATTTTTTTCCATTAACTCTTGGAACTTTATGCTTGATCAGACCTTAATGAACCCTTCCCATGGGGAGATTTGAAATACTACATTGTGCTTGTATCTAGCCTTTGTTGCTCATTCTCTTCCCAACAATGAAGGGTTGTGGCGTTCTATGTCTAATATATCATTCATAGAAGAGAATTCGGGTTTTGAAATGTTGTAAAAGCATTGGTGCATCGCCACTTTTCATTTTTTATGTTTACATTTTCTTCTACCCTTTTTCCTCGTGTCACCAAAAAGTGTAGCCTTGACACTTTTTCACTCATTTAGGCCTTTTCCCTTGGATTTTGGCCTTGTTTTGCCTTGATTTAGTCTTGAATGCTTGCAAATCAACAACAATATAACGATGTTTTACAAAGGTGTTTTGAAGTGTTATAACACACCTTCCCACTTTTCTAAGACCCTTTCAACACAATTCACCTAAATAACCCCTTTTTACCCCTTTTCAAGCCTTGTGCCAAAGTGTTGTAAAGTATTGTAATGTATTTTCACAATTTCCCAGGCTTATCATCACTAATTCAACCCTTTTTAATGATAAATTAGTCCCTTAATTTACTTTTAGGCCTAACTTAGGTGTGTTTGGTGAGGCAAGTCTGATAGACATCATTAAACACCTTTTTATTCCCGACCACCACTTGAATTTGTCCAAGTGGACTAGGTCACCACCTTGGGTGACCTAGTCCCTTTAGGCATAAAATTCAAAATTAAAACAAAAATCTAATGGAATTTTCCTTCAAAACCCTAAGGTTGACCTATCATGTGATATTTTCGATAAATTAGGGCATATCTTGTATAAATAAGGGTTTTCATCTTCATTTCCCCCCCCTAAGATCATTTTTCATCTTCACAAGCACTCTTGCACTCGAGCTTCCCAAGCAAGCACTCAAGCATAAAGTCACTTCAAGAAACCTCCATTGGAGCTGGTTCTTGCATGTTGCAAACTTCAACAACAAAGGATTTGGTGAGTTTTTTCACTTGCTTTACTATTCAATCATCTTTCCTTTCATTTTATCTCATTTGGGTTTAATTACCATCAATGGGGTTTGACTAGGGAAAACCCCTAATCTCTAACCCTAACATTTTCCTTGTCTTTGCATGTGTTTTGCAGGCTGTATTCAGATTTGGAAAGGAGTAAAGTGTTGAAAAGGGTACAATCATTCCATTCAAGTCAAATCAAGTCATCAAACCCTAGGTGGAGCAAAATGACAACTTGCAAGCCATTTTTTGAAGATTCCAACATGGGTATCTGACAAAAAGGGAAGGGAAAGTGGTGGCCCATAGAATCAAGATTTGAATCTCCCAAAATTACCAAGAGGATTAGGTCACCATAATTGGTGAACTTGTCCCTATACTAGGCTTGAAAAGGGTTTTGACATTTTTGGATACCCTTTTAGCAAAAATCCACTTCGACAAATTTTCCCGACAGAAGGACTAGGTCGCCCATTTTGGCATAAGTGTCCCTGTGCAGATTTCTAGTAGATTTTAGAACATTCCAAGGCTTCTCTTTTATATATTTCCATTCCTAGGTGCACAATCTCTTTATTTTCTAGTTTCCTTTCAGATTAGATACATTTAAGTCATTTAGTTTAGTTTGAATATAGTTTTATATTTACTTTGTTCATACTTCATAGTTAGTTTAGTTTCATTTCATTTCCAGCATCTAGCCATGCTCCTCACACACAACACAACCTTATTTAGCCCATACCCTTTGAATGCAATCACCAAAAAGCATATCATTAAGCGGAAAGAGAGTAATTTCCACAATCCAGAGCTCCTAGATGAAAAACCCTAGGGGCCTAATTAAGAGAATCCTTTTCCCCTAATTTCCATATATCTTTTTGGTGGTTCATTTTGGTGAACCCGACTGTAGACCACTT
Organism: Sequoiadendron giganteum; assembly: GCA_007115665.2. Lineage (NCBI taxonomy): Eukaryota > Viridiplantae > Streptophyta > Pinopsida > Cupressales > Cupressaceae > Sequoiadendron > Sequoiadendron giganteum. The sequence continues at coordinate 414,229,280 of CM021110.1, read as the reverse complement.
GCTAATCTTCTAATTTTTTATTTTCATCTTACGATTAAGCTTGCATTGCATTAGGATTTTGAATTGTTTTCATCCTAGGCTTCATAAAAAATTGCATTAGTGAAAAAGATCATAATAGATTGCACTTTGCATTTCATTTTAATTGGAAAAGTACACAAATATCTACATTTTCATTTTGTACTTTCCCTGGAAAAGCATATAAATTAGAAAAAGCATTCAAAACTTTCAAACATTGTCAGAAAAATCACTGTTGTGACTAAGTCGCCACACTGGGCGACCTAGTCCTCCTACATATTTTTGGTAGTCTTTTCTATCACTTTTAGAGCATTGTCTGCACTTCTATCTTCTATAATTACATTTATGTGTTTGTCTTCATATTTACTTTTTTATTCCATTTTCTTGCAGTTTGCTTTTATTATGGCTATATCTTTTAAAAAAAATTGGATGTACTTCAAATCCTTGGTAGACATGTCTAGCTATGCCTTTGGCACTGATCCTAATGACCTTGAACCTACACCTGCTCAACCAACTCCAACTACATGTACTCCTATCAAATTTGACATCATTGGGGATGATGATGCTAGCATGAATCAGTTTCTCAATGAATGCCTTGACAATGTTGAGGCCAATGCAACCTTCTATCCATCCATGCAACAACCCCCATTTCCCAACATGTCATCCCTAGAGACATTTGCTTACCTCCATCTTGAAATAAACAATGAACCTAAGTTCCCTATAGAAGGTGAACCCAATTCATCTAATCTTGTCACTACTCAACCATTTTACCATAACCAAGACACTCACCCTCCAATTAATCTTCAAAAAACCTATGGAAAAGGGTTTACTATTATTAGCAAACAAGGTGGTGACACAAAAAATGAACATGAAATACACAAATTTTATGAACAATTGTCTCTCGATGAACAAACAATAGGAATTGGCTATCAAGATCCTCCTCATGACGGTAGGCCTCCTAGAGAATTTCTCAGGTTTCATGATGATGGTATGGTGATCTTCGATTCCCCTCCTGATTTGGATGTTCTCCTTCCTAAAGAATGCACCCCATCTCCTCCTAACAACAACAAACACAATCCTTAAATCATCTTCGACCCTCTTGCCATAATATCCTCTTTTGAAATTAGAGAATCTAGCCAACAGAAGAGGCCATACAAATTACAGAAACTCAAACTTCCTCTTCGTCCACCTCCAGAATGTGAGAGGAAGTTACAGATGATTTTAACCAAAGGACTCATCACCTTACCTCATCATAATAGGTTGGTGATTTATCCTAAAGATGCTAATGTACCATATTATGCTTACCATTGTGTTCTTGGCCATAGAAGCAATGAATTTCGTCATCTGTGAGAGATACTGAATAAGTATCACTTCGATGGTGATAATTGCTTCCCACTCAAACCATAAACTACTCTCATACACCTTATCATGTCATAGTTGTAGAATAATCCCTTCTCACTATTACATGATCTTTCCCACCATCTATCTCAGCTCATTCTTGCCTTGCACTCAGTGGGGGTAGGAAGTTGTTAGCCTTGTCCTAGTAATACATTTTTCCTTGTCCCTTAGCTTCGTTCTTCACCTCCTGCTTATACCCACTAAGATTGGGAGGCGAATGACTTGCTTAATTGTTTAGTTACACTTGCCTTACTAGTATTGTGTTTTATTTTATGTGACATGTTTTCCCCGTACTATTGTATTTTATGTTCCCCCTCTTTGTGACATTCTTTTCAAAATTTCCCTTTATTTTTTCTTCCATTTGGGGATGATGCAAGGCATAGAGACCATAATGTCTCCTTCATGTTGACCCAAATGTACCCCTCTCCTTTTCCTTTTGTTCTTTTTGTGTTGAACCATTTGGGGATGATGCAAGGCATTGAGACCATAATGTCTCCTTCATGTTGACTCAAAAAGGCTCATTTTATTTCTCTTTTCCTTTTTCTTTTTTCATCCTTTTGGGGATGGTGCAAAGCATCAAGACATCTTATGTCTCTTCCATGTTGACCCAAAAAACTCTTTCTTTTTATTTGCTTTCACTCTCTTTGTGTCATTCTTTCAGTTCTATGTATTTGGGGATAGAAAAAACAGTTCTGAGCTCTCAAAACAAACATTGCAACAATGAACATACTGACCCCAAATCCATAGATCCCTTATATGTTTGTGGTTTTTCATTTTGGGGGTAGCCCCCTTTTCCCTTTTTCTTTTTTTATTTCTCTTCGCATGACGCAACCTTTCTTGGACACCTATCACTTGACATAGGGATTTCCAAGTAGGCTCTCATGTCCTTTTTTTTCTTTTTGCATCTTTCCTTTCTCTACTTTAAATAAATTGCTCACAAAATGTTGTGTAGCAATTCTTTTAAAGTGGGGGCATACATTGGCATCATTCATTCTTGTATTTGCAATTGTTTTTCTTTGTCCTCGGTTCCTAGTGAAGCCTTATCACTTCTTACGATGAGTTTCTCACTTTGTGTGACAACTTTAGGTTGTTTCTATAGGTGCTTAAGTGATTTAGATATGTGTGCACTCCTAATTCATGATGTGCCTAATTCTTTGTTCTTTGTTGAATGTCAAGAATTGCACAATACTTAAAAAAATCTTAGAGGGGCTATTAATTCACTAGGATTAGGTTCTCCTAGGTGACTCCCTTGTAAGACTAATTTTATAATAATGAAAATGATTTAAGGATGGCAATCTCAAGTTATGAAAATTCTCTAGAATGGTTATGTAGATTTAAGTTTGTTTTAATGCTCCAATAGAAATAAATTTCCTATAATGATTCATCTCTCTAGTATATAGGATTTTATGAATGATTATTGGATTATAAATGAAAGCACATTGAATGACTTTAAATACCAATAAATGGTATAATCATACAAAACATGTACCAAGTTGGCTAAAAGTTAGAATAAGGGTAAGATTCAACAAATTTTGAATTTAACTTAATTTCAAGGTTTAAATCTATGAGCACAAGATCAATCTTGCATCTAGGGGATTGGTCTAAGATAAGGGAGGGATAGTTCTAGTGTGAAGAATGGATGTCAAGTGAATGGAAATGCAATAAATGTAAAGTGAATGGAAATGTGTAGGAATGGATGAAATAAAGTCAAATGCATGAGAATATATGTGAATGGAGGTAGGTCAAAGATTGAAGAATGAGCCCAACTTTTCAATAATTCTATCATTTGTCAAAATATAATTATATAAATTCATTCTCTCAAAATAGATTCGAACCAATAAAAATAGATATAAATATATATAAATTTCACCATTACAATTATATAATTAAAATAATTTGTTAAAAAAAAACAAACTTATTACTTTTTCTCCAAATATATACATATAAAAATAAAAAAATCTATACATATCATTAATAACTTGCAAACAATATCTATATATATCATTAATAACTTGCAGTTGGCCTTCACGTAAGTTCTCAACGTTAACCCGTTAACTTTTTTCCCCAGATAAGCGTTTTTATTGGCATATTTTATTTGATATGCAATGGCCATGGAAGTAAGGACAACATAATGCTTCCAAACTCTCTCGATCTCACTCGCCGTGAAATACGCCCCACTCTATTCAAATTCATTGGAAAGGAATCCTTAAGACGCTATGTAATTTTTTAATCGGCCGGCCGAGGACGGTCTGCAATTCCTAAAAACCAGTATATTTCTGGGGAAATTTTTCATAAACATCCACTTCAATATCTTGGTTTCCAAGTTACAAACAAACTGGGCGATGAACAAGATTCAGATTTACTGATATCATCGCACTGCAAAACACCATTGCCATTTACATCTTGCAGGGAGACTTTAGAACTTGAAAGGAGTTTTCTATAATCTGGTCTCCCTTCAAGCAAAAGTATTACATAACAGATTTTAGAATTCAGCTACCGATTACATTAAATTCATGGCCTTCTTCAAATGTTGCTGTGGAGGACCGCGTGATAAGTCCTTGTAAGATATCTCAACCATGTCTCTCACTCTGTTTTTCAACGTGATTTTGTTTTCTCTGTACGGCTAAAGAAAAATTTCGATCATTGTTTTGGTGCAGAAGATACAGCGGGAGTGTAAAACCATGGAGAATTTTCACTCTCAAAGAGCTGCAGATTGCCACTGCTAATTTCAGCGAAGAAAATAAGCTTGGAGAAGGGGGGTTTGGCAGTGTATATTGGGGGCGGACACACGATGGTTTAGAGGTATTATTTCCCTTTGTAAAATCTTGTAACATTGAAATAAACTGAAATTGATATGAACAAAGAAGAATTGTATTTGTACAACAATCAAGTTATTTGGGTGATTTGATTGAATAGATATTACTGTCGAGAAAGATTAATAATTTATACTGGAGATTTATAAATTTATTGTTTTTTAATTCTGAATGTTCATTCTGTCAACAATAAAAATTAATATTTCTTTTGCTTTTTCATATATTGAAAATCAGTTCTCTGGCAACGGGTTATTGATCTGTTAGTGAAGTTTGAATGGTTCTGAATGAGCTCACCATAGATCAAGTCTTCCTAAGTTTAAGGCCCCGACACAGGCCCCGACACCAGAAGGGATAAGGCTACGATCATATCTCATAGTGGAATAGTACCCCTCGATCCTTGGTTCTCAAGATTTCAACCTTAGATTCATTCTTCCATATTGAATAACAAAATGATCATGGGGATGATATAAGATTGTTCCAAAAAAAATCATTTCACTCAACCTATGAGAAGATTTTTTTCTTTTTGAACTCTTTATTTCATCATCATGATGGATCACGGAATGTGATCTGAAATGTTGATGTAAAAACACTTACACAATCTAAATTCAAAAAATAATTTAACAAAATTCTCTATAAATAGTGGAAATCTGTTATCTCCTATAGATGAATCCTGTCAATTCATCTATACTTTGTCGTAGATCCATCCTAGCCCGGATCTCTCAGGTAACTAGCCGATCATTCAATATGTTAAAATATCAAGTTCTAGTCGTTTTACTTCTAAAGTGGAAACCAGTGATTTAATTTCTTGTTTACTGTATGCTCTGTTAATGTTTAAGCTTGTTGGTCGTAGAGATAAGTTAAAGCTCAATACTTCCGTTATGAGGATCGGATAATCTTCTAAACAGTAGTGGGTATGATCTTTGTTTATTTGATGACCCAATTTAGATTATTCAGGTTTACTACAACTCTGCAATTTAAAACTTAATTTTTAATGCTTGGGTGATAAGGCAGATCCAAACCATTTGCCCAGGAGGAGCCTGACTCTAGTTTTTAGAAATTATATTTCATTAGACCTATACCCCTGCATCCCGTCTTTTTGCCTCCTATTTACAGTTCAAATGTGCACTCTGACCGGTTTACCTACATTTATTTTGTTATATATTGAATAGAAGAAGAGGATAAGCCATTCTTGATTAAGCACTGTTCAATATAGACCTGCATGTTATACCCCGATGCACTATCAGTTTAGGCTTACTAGTTAGTACCTTTAGTCCTGGGGGCACTGGTATTGGCTCCTCATAAGATGGACCTCAAAAGTCAAAATAAGAGTTTAATTTGGAAGTCAACACTGAATCTGATATTCGGCTGTGCAGATTGCAGTGAAGAAGCTAAAATCCATGAACTCGAAAGCAGAGATGGAATTTGCTGTAGAGGTGGAGATTCTGGGCAGAGTGAGGCACAAAAACCTATTGGGCCTCAGAGGATATTGTGCAGGTGGGGATGAACGTCTCATAGTTTATGACTACATGCCAAATCTTAGTCTGCTTTCACATCTTCACGGCCAGCTTGCAGCCGATGTTGAACTGAACTGGCAAAGAAGAATGAACATAGCTCTAGGATCTGCTGAAGGCCTTGTGTAAGTGATAATCTTCCATTAAACTTTTGAATTTAATCTCCAATTAATGAAATATATTGAGTCACCTTTAAGATGTGGTCTATAACATATGAATATATACTCATCGTTTGTATTAATGTGCTGCTTAGAGTAAGGCTAGCAAGAAGAATGGGCTTTTCTGCATTAATATAATAGAAGGATTTTGTATTTTGATGTATTCTAGGAGTAGCATACATGGAGTGTTTTGCTTTTACCATTTTATTTCATTGGTCTACTGGTAAAAGTAGGATAGCAGTCCATACAATAGAAACTGGTGTAAGTTCTAAGTATAAAGGGTTTTTTTTTAAGAAGCTCATGTTGAAATCGGCTCAAAACTTTATAATTGATGAGTATATGTATTTCTTGATATCAGGTATCTGCACCATGAAGCTGCTCCTCATATAATCCATCGAGATATCAAAGCAAGCAATGTACTGTTAGACTCCAATTATGATGCCCAAGTTGCAGATTTTGGATTTGCAAAGCTGATACCTGATGGTGTTAGCCATCTTACTACAAGAGTAAAGGGAACCCTGGGGTATCTTGCACCAGAATATGCCATGTGGGGTAAGGTCTCTGAGAGTTGTGATGTTTACAGCTTTGGAATTTTGCTTCTTGAAATTATAAGTGGAAGAAAGCCAATAGAGAAGCTCCCTGGAGGGGTCAAGAGGACCATAATTGAATGGGCTTCTCCATTGGTGCACAAGGAAAGGTACAGCGAATTGGTGGATCCTAGACTTCAGGGTAAGTTTGAAGAGACACAGCTAAAAAGAGCTATTTATGTAGCAACCAGATGTGCTCAAAATTCACCTGAGGACAGGCCTAACATGAGGGAAGTTGCAGACATGCTGAGAGGGGAAAGGAGGAACAAAGATGTTAATTTTATTAAATTAGAGAGTGCCAGATATAATGATGATTTGCTTAAACAAGATCAATCTTCTGATGATGATGATGATTCTTATGTTACTGAGATTAAGCAGCAAAAGAAAATAAATAATGCCCAGAAGGTGCGAAGGGTACAACAGCAGCCTAACCATTATGGGACCAGAGGCAAAGCATTGAGATGATGAAATTCATTCATGGAGCTTGGTATGGTCATGAGGATGGATGGACAAAAATCACAGTTCACTAGTTAATTGACAGTTTAGTTTTGAATGTTTCGCTGTAACTTATATGTTTTATTGTACCCTACATAGATCTGCCATTGTAGGGGAATGAAAGCTGTGTTCTTGTCCTCCTTAAATAAGGGTCAAATGTACAATGGAATGGAGGTCTATGTGAAGAGTATTTAAAATATTGTGTATTTGATATTCTTTTCCTTGTAAGTTTAGGGGTAAAAAAACTCCAGGTTAGAGACAATAGCTAGAATTTGTGGAAGTTCTCATTTGCTAGAGTTTCAAAATTCTAAATTTTGAGTAATCTCAAATATTTTATGGATATATACACTAGCACTGTATTGCAAAATAAAATCAATACAGCTTTCATTAAAGTTTGTAATTATCTACGATAATGTGTGTTATATAATCTTATGTGTTGACGATGCGTTGATGGGCAATATTAATTCTTGGTAAATTAATTTTTAGTAAGTTGATTTGGTACAATAATAAATAACACGTGAGTAAAAGAAAATTAATTGATGTTAATTAATTAAATTAAATAATTAAAAATTAATCAATTTAGATTAGTTTTGTGAGTTGTTGGATTTGTGTTAATTAGATCAGGAAATATTAGACAAAAATTATATAATCATACTATAAATAGTAATAAATAGAGAAAGATTGTTTAACTTTATAACTGAAGAATGATTATCATTTGTTGAAGATAGTGAAATTTATACACCTGAATATGTGTATATATCTTAGACAAGAGTGCATATGGATCAAAATTAGAAAAATTATTTTTCTATGTGTGAAGCAAGTTCACTATTTTGGATCAAGATTGTAGTCATGATATCACTTTAAAGCCATGCTCAATCTCTATAGACTTTTGGATTCTATCCTAGGAATTCTCATATAAACAAACTCTCGGTAATAATAGATCCTTTTTTTTACTGTAAGGGTTTTTATGTCATGTTGATGTTATATATAAATACCTTGATGTTTAGCATGCTTCAAACATGCACATGAATTCTAGAATGATTGTTAGACGATTCACATGCATTAAGATGAATTCTTAGATATTCTAGATTCCTTGCTTGATTTGAATGTATAAACGATTGTTCTTATATTAATCTGTGAAATTCAATGATCAAACTGAGTGCAAATGAATATCTTTTATACAAAAAAATTACAAAAAATTAATGCATTGTCAACATTGGATGAGTTGGACGATGGAGAAGGGGATGACAACTCTTTGGAAGCAATCCGTGATGGCCTCTTCTCTATCTCGTGGCAGTGTAGATGAGTTGGCGACGGTGAGGATTTTTTGCTTGAAGGGGAGGGAGTTGCAAACTTGGTTGAGGCGGATGGGGAGGCTCTTTGAGGTGCTCAGTATCACAATGAACTATTATTAGACATTACGCTCAAATCCAAACGTTTGGGCACCACCTCTACCCCTAAGCCTGCTCGAGCTTTGGACTTTTCTGGTTCCTCTTACTTTGGTATGGGTGGGGGCTTCCTTACGTTGTTGTTGGCCTCTCCTTTATCTTCTTAGGAGCCTGTATTGGTAGAGTTCTATGATGGAGCTACCAGTAAGTTGTAGGAGAAACTAAGTCTCCTTTTCTCCCAATCAATTGAGGGGGAGAGATTGAATCCTAGGCCCTCTACTTGCTTAAATGGTATTGAATCTCTATCTTGTGTGGAGTCTGAATGGGATAATGTAATCCCACCCTCTGAATGGGTGGAGCCCAAAATAATTTTATGGTGATGTTAGCGTTAATGTTTGTTTTGGTATTGGTATGAGTGATGTGCTTCGTCATGTCCTAGCATTGGCCATGGGAAGGGGTTTCATTCCCATTTCCATGCCCCATTTCCTCCCATTGTTTAGGGAGTTCATTCTCCTCCCCGCAATATGTTGTTGGAGGGTAGTAATATGATGGTATCCCCCTGAGTGGACACTAAGAATCCTTTTTTCATAACTTTTTTCTTTCTCTTCATGTGAGTGGGTGGATAGTGTTGGTTCCCAAATCTACATAACATTGAACCCTAAAGGTGTTCCATGTCTTATGCTAAGATTCAATGAGATATTTGGCCAACAAACGGGAGAATGATCTTACAATTTTCTCCCCTACACTTTAGGCTCTGCAAAAACTAGGTGGGTCTCCCTATATGGTACTAAATATGGATATGAAATAAGGTTTTATTTTAGCACCTAGCAGATAGACTTCATACAAATTACAAGGGTTTGTATATTTACAAGATGGAAGGTGCTATCCTTGTTGTCATTAAAACCCAGTTATGAAGTATGCAAATAATTTAGGAATAAATATTGCAAAAAGTAAATCATGGTTTTATATTTGGAGTGTGTTTCTGAGTTTGAAAGAAAACCATTCAAAATAAACTAATGTCTATCTAGGGATATAGAATCACATTTCTTGTACACATCTTTCATCACATTCTAAACATATCTTGATGATCAATCAGCCATTAACACCTCATGTTAATGAGATCAACTAATAACTAATCATGCAACTTCTACTTAATAATCCAACCTGCATCAAAATATTCTCATTATTTTCATTGAAAGAATTTGCATTGCTCCTTGAGAAAACACTAACCTTGAAAATAATCTAGATGCAAAAAATGTGCATGGAAAGATTTACAACCCTTGATTGTATTACTAAAAGAAATACTTCATTACAGATTGGAGACAAGAGACACTGAGAGCATGCACAAGCATGTATTCATTTATGTTATAATCAAGATATACAATGCAACTACAAGAACATTTGCAAAGCATTTACCTCTATTTCCCCACACAAACCTAAAATCCTACCCCTTACAATTTCTTCAAAATCCCAGAAACCCTTACAATGAAACAGTTTCTCATTTTAAAGAAATGAGAAGAAAGCAGAAAAGCCCAAAAATTAATTCATTGAGGACAAATGGCACATCTCAACTCCCTTGACTTGCAATTGACTGGCCTTTAGAAGATGCTCCTTATTCTTCATTTTCCCTCTTCAATCTGTATTCACTTGAAAATCCTGTGCAAACCTTTTTACCTGCATGTAAAAACCCATTTTCCATCTCTATTTTCACCTACCAGTGAAAAATAATAACCTTTGGGTCAAAACCCACTTACCCAATTGTTAAAAATGCTTTTCAATCTTGCATGTTAACCCCTTTTGCTCTGAAGGTCAAAATTTTACCCATATGTAATTGTTCTCATCAATGGCATCTAAAACATGATTTCAGACTTATATTTCAACCATATGGGGCCTTCATTTCAATCTGCATATAGTTTGACATTTTATCATTTGACAGTTGATCTATAATCCTTTACCTGTGCATTTCTACTTGCAACTGGCTCATTTTTCTTTGCTCATATCAATCTAATCAACCATTCATTCAAAATTTTATCTCTTGGCTCTAGCAAATATATCTTCATCAGGTTGATTTGTTGCACTCAAATACCCTCCACTTGCCCAATAATATAATTTCTCAATGGTATAATATTTGAACATCTTGCATACCATTTTCATTCTGCAAACAATCTATAATTTGTCTGGGTCGTTTTTACTAATGTTGGGCATTTAAAAATGTTGTAATATGTTTAAAAACATAACTAATATGTGAAAATTCTCCCTCAAATTTTATTAACAGTGAAAACCTTCTTCTATATCTGTTCACAAGCTCAAAAATATTACCAAATTAATTTCCATGTCATGAGAAATTGTTGTAGCCAACATTCTAAAAGTTTAAATCTTTATTTTTTGTCATAGAAATGTAGTGTCGAAAAAAGGGTATTTTGACATTTTCTCACTCGTTTGGGTCCTCTTGCAAATTTTGGCTTAATTTTGCCTTGATTTCATATTGTAATGTGGATCACACATTTACATTAGGTCTTGGGCCCTTGTGAACTAATGTATTTTAACAGTACCTTGCAAAGGTGTTGTAAAGTGTTGTAACACACTTTCACACTTTTCTAGGGTTTATCAATTAACTAAGCATAATAAGCAGAATTTCAATCATAGTTAACATTAATCTTGTCTTATTTGGAGTGTTGCAAAGTGTTGTAACACACTTTCACATTCCTCTAGACTTGTCATTAATAATTGGGCTTTCTTATGTTTTAATTGGCCCTATTTTGTATCCACAAGCCTCATTTATTGCATCTTTTTGAGGATAATCCTGACACCAATCAGTAACCAGTCATAATTCAAGTGTTCCTGGCTTGTGTAGCCAAGATTTAGTGTCTGGGACTCATTCATCACCTTGGGCAAATGAGTCCCACCTAGGTCTTTTTGGCCCCAATGCAGGTTTCACACATTTCTAGACACTTTTGATTTTTGGTCCCATACATTATGTGTGATGGGACTCATTCGCCACCTTGGGAAAATGAGTCCTATGTGATGAAAATTCAAATTTAAATCAAATTTTTGGTGAGATTTTATTCTCCTAGATCTGATGTCAACTTGTAGTGTTGTAATTTTGGGAATTTTTGCATAATGGGGTATAAATACAAGGTTCTTTCACTCATTTTCACCTAAGACTTTTGTGAGAGCATCCTTATAGCATAATTGAGCTCACAAGAGCATTTGAACAAAAGCATTCAATGCATTCAAGGGTAGATTAAATTAAGCATTCAAGAGCATTCAAGAGCATCAATCATCATGTCAAATATTACATTCTTCATGTTTGTTATTGTGCTAACAATTGTGATGTAGAGTTTATGATCCAATCAAGCATTGCATTCAAGATCTATCAACATCAAGCAAGAGTCAAGAACCACGTCCATTGTAGCCATTTCAAGCATAATTGCATCACTTTATTGCTAGGGTTTGGTGAGTTACAACATTACCTTTTGTTCATTCATCATTCTCCCTTTACATTTGCTTTCATTTCAAGTTTTAATTGCCAACAAGGGGTTTGACCAAGGAAAACCCCTATTCTTTAACCCCACAACCATTTTTCCCTCTTCTTGAGTGTGATTTACAAGGACCTAGGTTGCAAATTTTTCAAGGAGCAAAGTTGGAGAAAAAATTTCAAGTCTCTAAAGTTGTCAAAGTTGTCATTCAACCTTGGAGAATCTTGGAGAAGACCTATAGGTGCCATTTTGTAGATTCAAATCCGAAAACCAGTCAAAGAAAATAGAGCAGACCGAGAGGCACATAATCCACTTCAGAATTTTCATAAAAGAAGAAGTGGATTGATTCACCACTATTGGTGAGTGAGTCCCACTATACAGGCCTGAACAATATATTTGCAAATTTGGACACCCTTTTGGCTTAAAAATGGTCCTGCATATTTTCTCAAAAACTGAACTGATTCACCCAGCTTGGAGAATGAGTCCCAGTCAACATAAATAGCATATTTTTCAATTATCCAGATCTACATTCTACCTTCTTCAGTTTCCCAGGTGCACATATTTCAATTTCATAGCCTCTTGTTGCATCTTCCTTATCTTTCTAGGTCATTTTGCATATCTCATTATGTTTTCAAACACCTTCTTTTCCAAGTTTACACTTGGTGGTGAAATCATTTGATCCCCTAGAACATTTCCTTTGCCAAATTTCAATCTCCTTTGCATTGAAATCTCAAGGGTTTGTTCTTGAGTGAACGGAGCAAGAAAATTGACCTCTTTCCTTTTAGGTCCAAACCCTAGAAGCTCAAGAGAGAGGTCACCATTTTCCTTGTTTCATTTTGGTGAACCTACATTTAGAGCATTATATTTCTAATTTTGAGTGCATTTACATCCTAGATTTAGCTTGCATTAACATTGCATTATGTCTTGCATTAGTTAATTTGCATTCTAAGGTTTCAATTTTTGTGTTAGTGAAAAGCTCATTCAGCTTACATTATTGCATTTAATTTCATTGAAAATCAATATAATTCTACATTTTCATCTCAGATTTGCATCAGAAAACATAAAAAGCATAAAACTCAATTCAAAAATTCCATAAAAAAATCAAAAGAAATAGTACTTGGACTCATTTTCCACCTTGGGTGAATCAGTCCCTTTGCATATTTTGCACTACATTTTTTGTCATTTATATTTGATTTTTTTGAGTTTTTGTTTGTTGCTTTTGCATTTCAGTTTTACTTTCCATAATTTTAGTTATAAGCATTTCATTCTTATTATTTTACATTTCATTTGCACTCACCCCACATTTAATAGCCTTTTCATGAGTTCTTGGTGTCCTATTGCTAATACCATAGTGAGAAGAAGTTTGAGATTCGTGTCATCCCACAATAGCACAATCGTTGTGGATCTTGGGTTATCTAGAGCTTCCACTCCTAGTATTGACACTAGTACACTAGGCATGGATAACACCCTTATTAACACTTTACCTTCAAGTAGCATGCAAGTTGAACCAAACAATGATAGCATCTTGCAAGAAAACCTAATCCACATTCATGAGCACCTAGTAAACTTACAACATCAAATAAGCCTTGAAAACATTTCAACTACTATAATCCCTACAATTGAAAACTTTCACCGTATGCTTGAAAGTGAAGATGGACTTGACCTTGTGAAGAACATAGTTCAAATCTTTGGCAAGCATCTTCCCTCAACCACTAGTTTTCCTTTACCCACAAAAAAAATTCCAAGCCAAGGAGGAACTCAAATTCCTCCTCCCACAACAATAGCCTCAATCCCTACCTACACCCCTCCTCAAGTCACAACAATGCAACAATTTAGTAATGTGATTCTTTCCCTAGGTATTCCAGCTAGCATCCCTAGTTCCTATGTGGAATCACATGATATAGCTCCTACTACTTTACCACCTATAAGCATTCCATTCACTTGTCCCACAAATACATACACTCCATCACCACTTTTACTTCCATCTCATAATACAAGAAATGACCCTCTCATAAATCAACTTTTCCAAACCATGTCATCCCTTCAAAATAAAGTTTCTACCATCAACCAAAATCAAAATGTCCCACCCACATATTATATAAAAAGCAGTCCATTATCCTTGGAGATATTATGAACACCAATGTGACAAGGTGTAGAGGTGCCTAGATTTCAGAAATATGAAGGGAAGGGAGATCCTTCTAACCATGTTAATGCCTACACTGCCTTATGTAGTGACTTTGTCCTTGATGATAAACTTTTGCCAAAACTCTTTCCTAGGACCTTAAAATACACCGCCTTGGATTGGTTTTCTTCTTTACGGAATAACTCAATTCATTCATTTGATGAATTTTTTGAGGTATTTATAAACCATTTCCAATTGTATATGACTCCCAAGATGACCTTGGCCGACTTGATGAGATGTAATCAAAAGGAGGATAAAAAGATAATTGAATTTATCTCACAATATCAATCACTTTATTCCCAAGTCAGTGTCGAGATCCTTGGCCCAAACCTTCAAAATATGTTCATAGAAAATTTTCAAAGAAAAATTCAAGATAGGTTGACCATGATGAAATTATCATCCTTCATGCACTTGTCCACTACCCTTCGTGATTGTCAAAATTCAATTTATAGTAGAGATCAAAATTCCACTTCTAGCCAAATTGAGAGATCTGAGCATGTGCACCAAAACAATTCCCGACCTTTTAAAAAACAAAATAAAGGGTTCCTTCAATTCAACCCCCTCAACAACAAACTCGAAATTTCAATAACCAAGTAGCTATTGTCAAAGCCATGGTTCCCTTTAGCTATGGAGATCCAAAGAGACAATTCACTCCCTTACCTGATACCCTTCATAATACTGTGTCCCAACTTCTAAACCAACAAATGATTACCTTACCTCCTATCAGAACACCCGACCCTAATAAGCCTTTACCTTTGATCTTTAAATCAAATTCTTATTGCCACTATCATCGAAAAAAATGGACATGACATGGAACATTAAAAATAAATATCTTTTGCAAGACCTCATTGATTATGACCGTCTATCTATTGCGGGCACTAGTGATCAAGGCAATAATTTTGTTGCCCCTTTGAACCAAAACTTGAAAATTTTCACCAATCCCATGCCAAAACATAATATTTCATTTGTCAAAGCTAGTGAAACTCCAAACAATGATGTGATGAATGTTGATATAGATGATGAAAACACTAGTTTCGTTCCAACTAGTTCTATCAATGTCAATCCTATAGATGAAATGATAGGGTTGATAGATGTCATCCCTCGTAAGGGCCGAACTATGAGTACTCTTGATATTACTTTCTCCTCTGAGGTTATACTTAAACATCTTCCCGATGTTCCTCTTTACATATCTAGTCATATCTATGACAAGCCCATTGATGGGATACTAATAGATCCCACTTGTGGAGATAATGTGATCACTAAGGAATTTCTAATTTTGCATGACCTCTATCAAGATGAATATGATAAATCGAAAGCATGGATCAAGACACACAATGGTTTTGTGTGCCCTACGATTGGATTGATCGCCCTACCATTACAAATAGGACCAAAAACATTAGATGTTACATTATCCATCATCCCATAATCGGACCAATTTCGTGTGAAGCTAAGCCACCCATGGCTTCTCTCCATGAAATTTTTCCCTTTGGTTATGCATAAATGCTTAAAGTTTCTCTTTGACAATGAGATATTCATTATTCACCATAATGGCTTTAACCCCTTGTCATCTAAAGGAAAAGTTTCCCTAAATGCCTTTTGGCCTGAGCCGATGGAACCTATAAAGCCAAGAGAAGACTTATTTTCCTTGTCCTATCAAAAGTTCAAGGCAAAGAAGATAACAGAATTATCTCTTCATATCATGTCCCCATCCACCTTTGAGCCTACCATCCTTGACGAAACCATGCTTGAACCTAAACAATACCAAAACCACCAAGACCAACCTAAAATAGAAACCTCACCTACCTCTTACAAGTGACCAAGAAACAATGAAACCAACCCCATCACACCTCCAAGAATAAAACAAGTTTACATATTCAAAGAGAAAGCGGTTGAACAACCTCCCATGGTTCCTTTCGCTCTTCCCCTTAGGGAAGAAAAGAAACCAATGGTTGATCAACCTGCTCCTATGCAGCTTGAAAACTAAACTAAAATAAATAGAGATGCTAGGGAGCATATATGTAGACATCGTGCCCTTGCTCACAAGTTACATGACAAGTTAAAAAAAGAAAATCAAGATCCAAACTTGATTGAAGAAATGCATGATGACCCTCATCCTCAGTCAAAACAAGAAAATTCAATGCATCCTCCATAACAAGAGTTGAAATCTTCAATGGATATTATCCTTTGACTTCCTATTGTGATCAAATTACATGATGATGACGAGGTTTCCAAAATCAACGAAGAGATGCATGATGAACTAAATACCTTGTTTTCCTCTTTCATGAGCTTAAAAGACAAATATTCTATAAAGAGCATTGAACCTGGTGTTTCTCCTATTTCATAACTTTCTCTTGTCCCTATAGCTAGTTGCTCGTCTTCAGTAGATAATGGACATGATTGGGAGGTAGATGAATTTCTCATAGGTTGACTCGCATTTTCCTTACTAGTCTTTCGCATCATTTCTTTTTCATTTTTCTTTAGTGTGATTGCATGTGTGTGATGTGCTCCCCATGATGTTTTTTTTCTCTCTCTTTGTTACATTCCTCTATTTGTACCTTCATTCTTCTCTATGTCATGCATCATTTTTTATTTTCATTTTTATCCTTTTTCCTTTGTTTTCCTTCTAGGGATGATACAAGGCATCGAGACATTCATGTCTCCTTCATGTTGACCCAAAAGGATTTATTTTTCTTTTTCCTTTTTCATTTCATCTTTATCTCTTTCTTGTGTTTTCCTTTTGGGGATGACGCAAGGCATCGAGACACCCTATGTCTCTTCCATGTTGACCCAAGGGTTTTCCTTTGTTTTCACTCTCTTTGTGTCATTCTTCTAGTTCTATGTGTATTTGGAGGATGATTACAATTATGATATCTCTTAAAACATTGTAGCAAAGAACATACTAACCCCAAATCCATACATCCCTTATGTGTTTGGTGTTTTCATTTTGGGGGAAACCCCTCTCTTTTCTTTTCTCTCGCATGATGTAACCTTACTAGGAAACATATGACTTAACGTAGGGATTTCCAAGTTGGATATCATGTATTTCTTCTTGTTTTCATTTTTCATTTGATACTTTAAATTAATTGCTCAGAGTATGGTGTTTATCAATTTCTTTAAAGTGGGGGCATACATTGGCATTATTCTTTTGCATTTTTCCTTTTTATGGTTCTTAATGAAGCCTTCTTACTTCATACGATGTGTTTTTTGCTTTGTGGATGATAGTGGGTGTAATTTCCTTCATGACTATGATCTCTCTTAGCATATTACATTCATCTTATTGGCTTGATGTGGCACACTACATCCCCTAAGTTGTGAATTTTATATTCTTTGATTGGTCCTATCTTGGAGACATTAGGCACAATGTTCCCTAAATTAAAGACCTCTCATGAACTAAGAAAAACTCCTTTGAACATTTCCTATCTTTTCATTTTGAATTTTTTTTCATATGCCCACCTTGCATAATACAACTTGCATGCTTGTGGAGCCATCCTGTTTGTTCATGAGCTCCAAGCATACAGAGTTTTTCTTGTCTCATGAATCTCAAATATTATTTTTGTGTGGTGCCTTATTAAAGTTATCAGGAGGTATAAATTTGGCATGGTTGAGCGAGAAGCCCAATTTGAGGCATGACTTTCCCCATAGCCACTTGCTTGTGTGTGTGAGTACATACCAGCCATGAGTGCATGTTTCTCACCTTTTAGGACTTCTCACCTAACAAACAGCCAAAAGTTCCATCGCCTCAGAGTGAGTATGCATTTTTTGGAAAAACAACCTAGATTTGATCCACATCACGTTGGAAAAATGGTCAAATCTTGATTTGATTCTTTTTTATTTATTTTTCTCTCATTTTCATCTTTGGCAGTGCATGATTGGCCTTTTCATTGTTCTTTACATCATTTTCATGTGTGTTTGTTTGTGGTTATGTTGGATTTCCATGGGATCTTGATCTTGGGGGCTTAATCATCCCTCTTGATCATTGTCGTCTCATCTTACTAGCATAGGTACATTGGAACCCCCCTTGATGTGTGTTTATCTACTTTAGTGTGAGTTTGAAGTTCCTCCTCTCACTAAAGTGGGGCCTAAATGTAGTGTTGAAAAATGGGTTCTTTGACATTTTCGCACTTGTTTGGGTCCTCCTTGTGGATTTCAGCTTAATGTTACCTTGATTTAGTGTTGTAATGCAAATCACACATTCACATTAGTTCTTGGGCCCTTGTGAGCTAATGTATTTTAATGATACCTTACAAAGGTGTTGTAAAGTGTTGTAACACACTTTCACCCTTTTCTAGGGTTTTATTAATTAACTAAGCATAATAAACATAATTTCGATCATAATTAACATTAATCTTTCCTTATTTGGAGTGTTGTAAGGTGTTGTAACACACTTTCACATTCCTTTAGGCTTGTCATTAATAATTGGACTTTCTTATGCTTTAATTGGCCCTATTTTGCATCCACAAGCCTCATTTATTGCATCTTTTTGAGGATAATCCTGACACCAATCAGTAACCAATCATAATTCAGGTGTTTTTGGCTTGTGTGGCCTAGATTTAGTGTATGGGACTCATTCACCACCTTCGGCGAATGATTCCCACCTAGGTCTTTTTGGCCTCAATGCACATTTCACACATTTCTAGACACTTTTAATTTTTGGTCCCATACATTATGTGTGATGGGACTCATTCGCCACCTTGGGCGAATGAGCCCCATGTGACCAAAATTCAAATTTAAATCAAATTTTTGGTGAGATTTTATTCTCCTATATCTGATGTCAGCTTGTAGTGTTGTAATTTTGAGAATTTTTACATAATTGAGTATAAATACAAGGTTATTTCACTCATTTTCACCTAAGAATTTTGTGAGAGCATCCTTATAGCATAATTGAGTTCACAGGAGAAATTGAGAAAGAGCATTCAAGGCATTCAAGGGAAGATTATCAAGCATTCAAGAGCATCAATCATCATTTCAAATATTACATTCTTCATGTTTGTTATTATGCTAACAATTGTGATGTAGAGTTCATGATCTAAGCAAGCATTGCATTCAAGATCTATCAACATCAAGCAAGAGTCAATAACCACATCCATTGCAGCCATTTCATGTATAATTGTAGCACTTTATTTTTAGGGTTTGGTGAGTTGCAACATTATATTTTTTTCATGCATCATTCTCCCTTTACATTTTATTTCATTTCAAGGTTTAATTACCAACAAGGGCTTTCACCAAGGCAAACCCCTATTCTCCCACAACTATTTTTCCCTCTTCTTAAGTGTGATTTGCAGGTCTAGGTTGTAGATTTATTAAGGAGAAAAGTCATCAAGACTCTGAAGTTTTCAAAGTTGTCATTCAACCTTGGAGAAACTTGGAGAAGACCTATAGGTGCCATTTTGTAGATTCGGATCCGGAAACTAGTCAAAAAAAGCAGAGTAGACTAAGAGGCACATAATGCAGTTCAAAATTTCAAAAAAAACATAAGTGGATTGATTCGCCACTATTGGTGAATGAGTTCCACTATACATGCCTGAACAGGATCTTTGCAGATTTGGATACCGTTTTGGCTGAAACCTGTTCCTGCACATTTTCTCGGAAACTGGACTTATGCGCCCAACTTGGCGAATGAGTCCTAGTCAACCTAAGCAATAGATTTTCCAATGATCCAAATCTCCATTACTCCTTCTTCAGTTTCCTAGGTGCACATATTTCAGCTTCATAGCCTCTTGTTGCATCTTACTTATCTTTCTATGTCATTAAATGCATATCTCACTATGTTTCCAAACACCTTCTTTTCAAAGTTTACACTTGGTAGTGAACCCCTCATTTGACATCATTCAATCCCCTAAAAATTTCTCTTTGCCATATTTCAATCTCCTTTGCATTGAAATCTCAAGGGTTTGTTCTTGAGTGAAAGGAGAAAGAAAATTGACCTCTTTCCTTTTAGGTCCAAAACCCTAGATGCTCAAGAGAGAGGTCACCATTTTCCTCATTTCAAGAAATAATCAAAACTCTCCCCAAATCCATATCCACATGGAAGAGTTTAATTGCATCACTTCTCAGCAAGCCATCACTATTTTGAGGCACAAAACAACCTATGTCTATGCAATGTGTGATGAGAATATATAAATCCGAATTCTCCAAGCTGCACATGCATTTTAAACCCTTTGAGAGCTTCCTTCATAAAATGCATATTTGAAATGGACCAATGAAAATCCATCGCACAACTCAAGATCCTAGTTGTTTTTATTTAGCATTTTTTGTGAAATGGAGATGAGTGATGGAGTTTTCATCATTTTAATTTTATAAATTTTGTAAATTTTCTCCCTCAAATACTTTAATAAATCTGCACCAAAACCCATCCCTCGAAAAAGGCCATCGTACATCATGGAAAGATTCTGACGAGTGTTATTATTTATGTGATTCAAAGAGGGATAGCAATGTGAAGGGAAACAAAATTCGTCACTTATCATGTAAATGAAAAGATAGGCAACAAGCTTTCAATAATGGGCAATGAGACAAAGACCATCACTTTTTTGAATTTTTTCAGCCTCTTCAAAAGGAGATGGGTGATGGAGTTGTTATGCAAAGTGCTGACTTCAACCAATAAGAAGCAAGAATTAAAGTTTCATTCTTTGAAAACATTTGAAAATGTATTTCATATCAGCCCTAAATGCATTTTCATATTTGCAAAAAAAATGTAAATTTTAATTTCGCTTGTGGGCCAAATGGTGAAATTTTATTGTGTGCAAATGGAGACCCTTGGAGCCGATATTTTTTGCATGACAACATAATAAATTATTTAAAACATGGGTTTTAAATTATATTTCACCTAGCCATCAAAATTTAGGTACCTCCTTTGTAAACTAGTCTACTAGGCGTGTTCGTCGAAATTGAAATATATTAAAATAATGTATCAAATGGACTCCATTTTTTATGAAATTGGAATTGGAGATGTTTTATACCAATAAAAAAAATGGTTGCCTTTAGAATTATGAAATTTGCAACTTTCTGAAACACCAATTTTAGTCTAATCACAGTGAGAAAAGCATTAAATGGCCCATAAAAACTCATCCAGAAAGCGTGCAACTAAGCAGGTGCACTACCATATGTACCAAAAAAAATTCTACTATATGAATTTTCAATCTGACCTTCAAGTTGCAAAATATTAATCAGTAAAGATGGCCTCTGGGGTAGATTTGGTAGGATGCAGACCTAGCCTATGTCGATGCATTGAAAGGGCATAGGAAAAATTTGAAGCTGCCATCAGTGCCTCATGTTCGAGGATGCATGCCCCTTGAAGGCATGGTGAGATTCCAAATCTTTGGGGAGTAAACCAAGTGCCAAATCCATTGGGTGTCTTTGGAACTTCTCCTCTATTCAATTTCTTAAATCTCATTTGATGGCCCCAAGACACCAAATGAAAAGAAAAACCAATGTTTACCTTTGTCAAACACCAACCTATTAAAGGAACTAATTTCCCCCAACCCATATTTATTTCTTCCACACCACTGCAACAAGTATAGCCCTCTTTTTGCAAGCATAAATATGTGACTACCACTGAACAAGTGAAGACTTCCTCCATGTTTGATCTTGTTGTTGCGGGGTAACCATATAACATAGGTCTCCACATTGTCATGCAACAAATTTTTCATCTTTGTAGCAAGTGGTAGAGATACTTAAAAACTCTTATCAACACCATATGAAACTATGGTACCTTCATATTTGTGGACCTCCTCAAATGAATCAAGACAACAACAAAAAATGCCTCCAATTCACATGGAAAAGAAAAATATGCCCCTTCATTATGTTTACTTATAGAGGGAAACTCATCCTCTAACATGTCAAACTTAAAACCTTTAAGTTCAAGCATATTTAAGAAACATGAGAAGCTAGAAAATCGCCAACCTGAACAAATTGTTGTTGCTCATCATCACTACAAGATGTATGTCAGATCCAAGTGAAGTTCTCAAATTTAGGAACATTGGAATCCACATTGTGAGAAACTACATCTTCATCACAAAGGGATGCATCATACTCAACTTCGCTTAAAACAAGGACCATGGATGAATAGCATACATTGGGATCATTTATGCTAATGTAAACCTCATTAGCACCTCCATTCATATCATAAGACATTTTGTGTGAAGAGCCATACTCCTCAGATTATCTCTCTATCTCAATCTCTTAGCACTCTATTGAGACATAAGTGTTATAAATATCAGACTTGTGACACATATATGTCATGTTTAATTCAACAACATTGCCCTCTGATGACTGATTTGAATAATATTGATCATGAGGAAGACTATGAATTGCACACCCAGAAAAAAGGTCCTCAAATGCATCCATTTGATTGACACAATCACATTCTTCAAGTGCAAAATCATCATAAAAAATGTCATAAGTTGTACTGACATTTGTCTCTAATTTTCACTTTCATGTACAACTGCATCTATGTTATCCTCATGCAAACACTTAATGATAGCTTGAAAGCTGGAAAAAGGGATGGAAGAAAGTGAAATATCAAACAAGAAAGGAGTTCCTTGTTCACCATACACACCACCAACATATCCATTCTCTACACAATCAAATACCTAAGCTGATTCATCCAATGAATCTTTTGCAAACATATCATTTTCTTTGTCCATACTACTGCAATAATCAGCAAGGTCACATTCTTCACCATCAAACTAAAATATCACCATGTATTTTTTCATTACAACTTCTAATAGATGATCTCTCCAACTGAAGTTCATTGCACACTATGTTGAATTTTCATCTAATATACCACCATTTTCAAGAGTATCCCACAAATCAATAGACTCCTTTGTCTCATCACCATGAAGACTTGCATTAATGCAACCTTCATCTGATATAGAGACCAAGATCTCTACTTATATATCTTCAAAGTCAATAGAAAGCATGACTTCACATGTTTCATTCATTTCATCGTGTCTTACATCTTAACTAATATGACCACATATTTCATTTGCATATATTTTCTCTATAGGTTGTTCAAAAACAAAACCCTCACCACTACAAGATACATCATAATCTTATGCTAAACCATCCAAATCCATTTGATCAAGCCTAGAAAAAGTACCATCACATAGTTTAGTTATGAAATCACTTCCACATTTTTCTATCATTTCTTCAATCACTGAAAGCCATTGATATATGCACTCAAGGTTAGGGGGCTTCAAGTCGAATGGCATGGTACTCAAACCTGGCTCAAAATTCTCACAAAATAAATCAATGCAAAATTATTCATTAGGTCTTTCTAATTTTGGCATTGCAAATAAAGATTTCATAAATCTTCTATGAAAATCATAGGAGGATTTACCCTTAAATATTCTTATATTATATAATGCGTCAATAGGTGACATGGATTCAACTTTGTTTTCAGATTGGTTTTCAAATTCTTCTTGGATATACAGATATCTATTATCAAACAGGTACACATTGTATGCTAATATTCCTTCAAATTTAGCAATGAAGAGTATTCTAAGCTCATTCCATGAGCATATGGAACGCATTGGTAAAATATAAAATTAATATTCAATAGCATTTTCTAAAGTTCTCACAAAAATCTTCACGATAACATCTTCCTCTTATATTTGATATTCCTCCATCAAATCAATGAAACTTTGTAAATGTTGTGATGCTGACTCTTCGAGATCTCCTCTAAACCTAGGAAAGTATTCATTCATTTTTCTTGAGATTGGGTGTGGATAACCTTGGATTTTACTAAAATCCAAAGGTTTATATCTTTCCTTAGAGAAAAAAAAAGTGAGGACATGACTGTGTTTCAAGCATGATATTAAAGCTTGTAGAGGGAGAACCAAAACAATCATACATATTTTAAAATGAGTTAATCCCTTCTACAACTATCTACTTCTTGATATTTCTTTAAGAATATCCTACTTTCCCATTTCTCTTTTCTACTAGTACCTTAGAGTACTGCATAAGGGACAATATTTACTAGAACCTTTGTTGCAAACGCTCATACAAAAATGTTGTTATAGAAAAATACCTAAGACGTATTGCAACCAACTCTTATGATGATGTGGAATATTATGTAGAGTCACCACCTCTTTGAAAGAGGAAAATATCTTCAAGAAGTAGAAAGCTTCTTCCAAGATCTAGGTATTCATAAGTTCTCTCCACCAGCAGAGCACCAGACTTCAAGAATAAACCAGAAACATTACAACAATCTCCTTCTTCAAGTATGTAGTTCCTTGGATCATCTGACTAAAACTTCAAATCAGAAAACTTATTGAATCTTTTCAAATGGATAATACTAGAACTCTCCCTAGTAGATTATGTTGGCATTTTTTATAACAACCCAAGCAGAACTCACAAGAGCTTCTATGAACTTTCCATGCTCAATTCTTAAAGTCTTGAAAGCATTGTGCCAACTTAACAAGAAGATAGTAGTAAAGCTGATATCTCTCCTACACTTTAGACTCTGTAAGATCCAGGAGGTTTTTCCTAAAACACGTTGTCATTTATGATTGAAATGATTTGCTCGCACATGGACAAACAACAAATAAATTCCCGCCAGTGTTAAAAGAGATAAACCTTCAAGAAATTGGTTGCTTCTTAAAAGAGATCGGATCTATTTAACTAGGAATTGAAATTACACCTAAGTGTACTGATATGAGTTATTTGAATGAAATTTCCTAAAGCCATAACACAAAATACAAAGGACGGAGAGCATTCAGAGTTCCAATGCCATATCCTAAAGTACGGAGTCAAAAAGGAAATTGAACTACAGGGTAACTTTCATCTAAAGCACCTATGATCTGTATGAATAGCATTACAATCCATATATCAATACTTGAATTTATTACTCCTTGATAAATCTTATGTGTTAATTCGCATAAACCTACTGGATAACTGAAGCATTTAACCGATCCTTTGAACCAGAGCTATAGTCAAACATAATCCACAGTATATAAAAAATGGAAATTAATGAAAATCATCTTGGATCGATACTTCATTAATAATTTATGCAAACTATTACAATAGGAGAGAAAATAGACTCAAAACAATCACAAGGTTAATTTAAGCATGCTCAAGAACCCCATGATTTACTAAGTTCTCAAATCTGACTCAAAACTTCAAAACCTAGACATATCTTTCTCTCTATCAACTTGACTCTTATCTTATGTATCTTAAGTAATTTCAACAGACCCTTCTCTCAACCTAGAATTCCCTTTTATAAAAATAAGGGAACCAACAAGCTTCATGCCGGAGAGTACACATGTCCATTTTTCAATGGACCGCTAATCCCTAATCAGTTATCTTTACATCATTTGCTGGTAAGAGAGGAAAATCCAAAACAAAAATGATCATTAGTTTGTTGTGGAGAAAGAAAAACCATTGCTCCAAGAGTCACTCACCTTACACCAAAGCATCTTTAACCGTTTTTTGAACTTATTTCATTTGAACATCCTGTACTTGAATTTGAAGAGAGAATGCATTTTAAAATATGATATCAAAGGCCAAACATGTAGTTTTCATGACCAAATTGCAATTCTTGGTTAGGACATTCACAATTCAAGTTCATCAATGAACACCCTTTTCCATGACTCGAAATCCTCCTCAGATGACCAACTGAAAGCTATCACCTAATCCACCATGTTTCAGTAAGGTGCATACATTATCATCAATGATGTGGTTGTTTTATCAAAGTTCTCCAGGAAACTAATGACAAATGACAACTTTTCCAACGTGTTTTCCAACATGTGGATATCAACATTTTTGCATATCTCATGTGTTTGAGCAATCATTATATTATTCATCTACTCCTTCCATGCCTGCAAAGGCTTGACCTTATCCTGACTATGCAAAATATGAGGTAGTGGATTCAAGTCCTTTCCATCATAAATATCCTTCAATGTTTTGATTTTGGATTCCATAGGAGCAGTAGACCCCTAGAACTTTTGCTCCACAATACCCTTGACAAACTGATATGTTGTTATGACTATAGGGTATTTGTCCCCATGTTGTTTTGCCCCAACTGCCATAAATTTTAACTTCTTCATTCTAGGGACCCATCTACTAAGCAAGGGGATAGCCAATTCTTTGTCCCTTGGAAACAATTCAAATGCTTGCAACATTAAGGCATAATTTGCATGAACATTGTTCAGCTTACTCTGGACCCATTTATGTAGGTGCCTTAGCATAGTATCAACAATCTCTGAGTTATTCCTTCCTATTGCATCCCGGATTTGGTTTACCATCTCCTTATATTTTTTAACCTGTTGGATTAACTCTTCCCTAGAAATATCTCCACCTGAGCCACTAGCCCTTTCATTTGCAATAGGCATTTGTCCCATATTATATGGGACAATAGCCCAAGATTGCTCCTGTGCAGAAGATTGAGGCCGCACTATTGGTGGGTTTGAAACAATATGGCTAGAGCTAGCCTACCTTTGAGACCTCAAGGTTTCCATTTGTTGTCTTAGTAAGGCCATCTCAGTTTCTAATTTTGCCACCCTTTGCTGACTCTTATTATACTCAATAATAATGTCATTATATTGGCTCCTCAGATTATCTTAGTTTTTAGTTAAGTCTTCCACAGTTGCCCTAGTGAATTTGGCAACATTCACAACCATGTCAAAAGCCTCCAATGCAAGAGTGTCAGCAACTCTTTTTACAAACAAATGACCACTAAAGTCAGATGTTTCTACAACAATGGGTTTTTGAGACCCAATGGATAGTGACCATATTGCCAGAGCATCCCATTCCTCACTAAAGGTTGATCCCTTAAGTGCCAATGTAGCCTCCTCCTTTATTGCAAGAAGCAGCCTATTGGCCCTTCTTACTGTGTCAAACACCACAGCATCGGAAATATCCCATTCAGGGAGTAGCAATATTCCACACTTTTGAACCAATGCTCTGCCCTATTTTGGTGTGATTTCCTTAAACCTTTCCTTTATCTGCAATCTAATCCTTGACTGAATTACCTGCTCTAGGAGCTCTGGATGCAGACTTCTCTCATGTGCAACCTTCTCAGAATATAATGAGAGATGAGCTCTCCATAAAAAATCTTTAAAAGCACTAGTATGAATAAAAGAGTCATCCATCATGAACTCTTTGCAAGCCTCCATCCTCAAATCGTCATTATTTGTAATCCCTTTAATCTCATCCTTCCCTAATCTTAGGGTGATTTCCCCTGAACTCGTTGCAGTGTCAGCTGGGTTTAGTGGCATCTTCGGATTCATTTCATCTGGAGTTACAATGATGTCCTCCTCATCATTACCCTCATGGACAACATCCCCTACACTTTCAATCCTCTGCCTCTTTGGGGATGGTGGGTGAATCTGTTCTGAAAACCTTGGAGGAGAATCCAGGTCAACAATACCTGGCACTAATTGCCTTGGGACAGATGGTGTGCCCCTCATTGTAACCCCCTCTATCTTGCTTCCCTTTCTCCTAGAAAATACCTTTATCTTCTTTTGAGGCTGATAAGTAGGCCTCTCTTCAACTCTTACCTCATGGTACTCCTCAGTAATTTGTGATTTTCCTCTTTCCTCCACAATCCTTTCATCCTTTAAAACCCCTACCATGCTCTCAAAATTGTCAAGAGCATAAATTTCCTTACTAAGCTCATCTTTGGCACCAGGCATAGCATCAAAACTAGGCATCTCTTCCTATTTACTTCTCACCATTTTTGAATAGGCAATGAACATTGCCTTTCTCTCATCTTGTAAGTTCAAATCAAAAATGTTCTTGATGATATCTTCAGGAAAATAAAAGTTGTGGACAAAGGTCCCAGTCCGGTGCTTAGCCTTCATTTGGGAGATAAAACCCTCAGGATCATGATTCCTAGGGTGTACAGTCCTTAGCCTATATGACCTGAGCAATAAGTGCAAATTCTTCCAACCTCCCTTTGTCATGACAAAATCGGCGAAAGTTGTATATTCAGGGAAGAAAGATCCCTTCTTCTGTTCAACAGGAAAATGGAAGTCCTGAGACACTCCCAACTTCCTCATGATTTATATGAAACCAAGTCTAAGGGGAACCTCCCTTGGTATAAAAAATGGGGTGGCATTTGTGCCAAAAACTCTGAAAACTATTGTGCTATGATTGGGAATAATATCCCCCCAATTATGTGTTAAATTCAACTCAGGCCTCCTCTCCATAGGTCTTAGGAAATCATGAATTTCCTTTGGAAACTTGGGGGAATCAAAAACCAAGGCCTTTCTTAACTTGGATCCGAAAACATTGTGAAAGTTTACATCATCGAACTTAAAATTGTGCATGTTTAGGACCCTAGTCCAATACTGGACAGGCATCTCAATGTCTCCCTTTCTTTTCTTCAATTCCATATCTTTCTCAAACACACTCTTACCCCTATACAAAAACATGTGGATTAGCAGAGAGAACCATTTGAATCCTACCCAATTCTTCCTTAGCTTCAAAGCTACTAAACCTGAATACATTTTCTCTGTAAGGTAAGTGGAAAAATCATATACCACATTATAGCTCGGGTGTTGGAGGTTTACAGCCATATACATCACTTTGATAGGAAAATTCTTCTTCAAATTTATCCCTAGGACTTGACACAATGCACAAATGATCTTCTTAAAATGGGTGGTGAAATAGTCCACTGGGAAAGGTTCAGGCTCATGCCTACCAATAACAACTTTCCTCTGGCTCTTGCCTCTTCCTGACACAACCAAATGGGGTATCAAAAGGGATGTTCTGATCAAACCCTTGGTGTTTCTGTATTCCTCCCTGAAGACCTCCAAGTTGATGGGAATCATATCTTGGCTCCATTCGTGCAAACCAAAAATCTCTATGATTTCCTCCCTGGTTACTTTGATCATTTTCTTGCCAAGATGTGTTCTGACTGTTCGGGCCACAGGGTCGTACCTCACAGAAATATCCTTTAATAGTTCTACATCCTTGTAGACATTGGGTACCACCAGCTTACCCAAGTCCAATCTCCATGGATTACATAGAGGAACTGCTAAATTTATGTTCCCAAACAAGCTGGAAAATAGCTGCCAACCAGTGTATGGAAATTTGGCATCGCGAATTGCACACTGCTTATCCACTAATCCTTCTTGAAGCAAGGGCCCATAAAACAATACCTTTCCCTCCTGCTTCTTTCTTGTAGAGGGCTTCAGCAAATCAATAATGTCTTGGGAAAAACCCCTAGATGTAGCTTCGGAACCAGCAATTCATTCCTTAGGTGCCATTGATATCAAATAGATGATAATTCGAGCTAGGGTTTGCTTATTTTTCAAATGGAAAACAATCACACTTTTCTTTCTATTGCCACCATAGAAAATTCTTCTATATTCAAAATCTATAGCAATTACCTATACAAGCTCTAAAAGAAAATTTTATCAACAATACCTTAGGAACCAAAAAGAAAACAGTCACCAATTGTTTAGTAAGCAATGCTAACACCTTCTAAAAACACAAGAGAAGGCGTGCGTACTACTTACGGTTTATCTTGCAGAGCGTCAAATGTAGTGAGACTAGAGAATTGCAATAATGGTTGTTTTCCTTCGGCACCAATCAATTCTTCCTCAATCCAAAAATGTAGCACTGAAATAGTATTTTACTGATCATTTGGTCATTTAATTATGCAAGCTGATTCAAACTCGACATTACTATTCACTCGCACAAGATGAAACGGCTATAGTACAACACCAATTCATTTGAACATGATTCGTTGATCACAAGCAATGTTGGCAAGGTGAATGGCCTAGATTAAGTCAAAAAAAATTGAAAATGCCACATCCGCCTTCCAGTCATCAGACGAACAAGAAATCCACCCACCAAGAACCACATCAGCATGGAATGGTTCCCACCATGTTCATCCATCCGTAACATCGGCATCCACACGTCAACAAATCAAGCACCTTGCAGCATTATTAAAACTGAAGTTTTAATTGCTCGAGTTCAGCGAGGGATGGTCGTGATGCACCTGTAAGTACACAGTTGTTAGCATCAACATCCATCCTCAGTCAGCGATCAAAATCGGTCCCCACCATTAGAAGCAATAGGTGGCAGAATTTCGCAAGCCTCACAGCATTTCTCATGATGTAAGCAAAAACCTTGTGAGGTATGCAATGAACGGTTAAGATTAGAATAATTTTATCCAATGGCCAATGTAATCTACACATGTGAAATAGTTATTCTTAAAGAAGGGGACCGACTAGGTGGACTGGGAAGTAACCCTCGAGGTCGAAAATATTATTCAATGGTTAAGTTATAACAATTCGTCGGCTGAAAGCCATAGGAACAATAAGGTCAAGACACAAAAACCAAAAGGACTGGTAAAAGGGGCTGGTAAAGTCACGGCCAAAGAAGGATAAAACACCACTTAAGTGACTGATGACCGCCGATAACAATTCAACACTCAAAAAGAAAACCCAAAGACCCCAGACCAATTAGAGGTAACATGAAAAACCAAGCACAGAGGGAAAGAAAATAAAAGCTCCACCAGTGGCTCCGACTAGGGATGTATGCCCCCCATGGGCATAGCAAGAATCCAAAATTTTAGGTTACATAGACCAAACAAAGAGAGAACCAAAACTAGGAACAAGCCCGGATAGGGCAAGCAAACAAACAAAAATGACCAACCTATAT
Source organism: Sequoiadendron giganteum (assembly GCA_007115665.2). Classification (NCBI taxonomy): domain Eukaryota; kingdom Viridiplantae; phylum Streptophyta; class Pinopsida; order Cupressales; family Cupressaceae; genus Sequoiadendron; species Sequoiadendron giganteum. The sequence continues at coordinate 414,198,643 of CM021110.1, read as the reverse complement.
ACACTATTCACAGGACTGCACAACGTACATGGAAAAGAGCTATTTCAAGAGAAATAGTATTTCAAGAACTGTCCATGTACTGGCAGCTCAAGAACCTCACCCGTAAGTGATTGTAGAAAATATGAATCTTCCCCCTGTGTATCCATAACAATATAAGGGCCCAACCAAAGGGGATCGAACTTGCCATGTTTTCCCTTCTCTTTTGATCTAGCATTCCAGAGCAGCACCATCATTCCAACATCAAATTTTCTCTCTACTGCCTTTCTATCATAAAGGTGCTTCACCTGAAGCTGCAACTTCTCATTTATTTTATGTGCTTCCCTTCTAATTTCATCTAGTTGACTCAACTCTTCCATCCTATGTTGCATTTCGTCACACACATCATCATCATATTCCTGGACAAATTTATACATCTTCAATAGGTTATTCTGAGGAATGCGTGCCTCCATCCCATAGACTAAGTTGAAAGGTGAATGACCAATTTCTTTTTTAATAGTGGTCCTATCAGCCCATAGTGCTAGCTTCAATTTTGAACCCCACGCCCTTTTGTTCTTTTCTATCATACGCTTAATAATTTTCATCAAAATTTTGTTGCTAGATTTTGCCTGTCCATTTCCTTGGGGATGATAAGGGGATGACTATGAAATGGTGATGCCATACTAATTGCAAAAATTTACAAATTCTTATGATCTGAAACACATTGCAGTGTCTGACATAATCCTGTTAGGCACCCCAAATCGGCTTAAAATATTTTCAGTTAAAAAATTAATAACTTTGCTTGTGGCCCTTCTAGATGGAATTGCTTCAATCCACTTAGTGAAATAATTCATAGCTACCAGTATCCATGCATGTCCCCCACTATATTTCTCAGATATTTCTCCTATAAAATCTATACCCCATTGCTGGAAAGGAGCAGAAACGGACACAGGTCTTAATGGTAAATTGCTAGAGAATTTTAACTTTCCAGCGAATCTCTGACAGGCGTCACATTTTTTAACATATCTGTGTGCATCCTTGAATATAGTAGGCCACCAATATCCTACCCTTAGAATCTTATTAGTTGTTTTCTTAGCCATATAATGTCCTCCACAAACCCCTTTGTGCATTTCTATCAGCAAGTCATCAGCTTGATCTCCATCCACACACCTGAGTATAATGCCCTCGGGGTTTCTCCACCATAGTTTTCCATCAATAATGACATATCTGATTGCTCATAATTTAAGAGTTCTTTTTTCAGTAAGGGGCATGCCTTTAGGACATTGCATTGTCTACAAGTACTCCACAGTCCTCCTGTACCATCCACAAGTTTGCATGTCACAAATAGGTGCAATATTTTGTTGCTCTAGTTGGTTAATCTGATTAACTTCCAAATTTTCCTCAGACATTAATTTGGCTAGGCCCTGACCCCTTACAAGCTTAGTAATCTATATGTCAATATTAAATTCTTGGATTTTGTTAATCCATGTGCACCTTCTTCCTGTAGTCTCTTGTTGGGTGAAGATATCTTTGACTACGATTGTTGGTACATAGGCAACAACAGTTACTCCCATTAGGTAAGGTTTGAAATTTTTTACTGCCTTTACCAAGGCATATGCCTGCTTCTTAGATGTGTCATATTTTAATTCTGTGGCTTGCAACGATTTACTGAAAAATGCAATTGGCTACTCAAAACCATCATTTTTCTTTTGTAACAGTACACCAGCTATAGTATGAAAAGAGGCAAAAGTAAATAGCTAGAATGGTTTTGAATAATCTTGGGATTTGAGGACAGGTGCCTACTTAATTGCATCTTTGATAGCTTGAAAGGCTTCAGATGGCTCCCCTGTCCATATTATTTTTTCTCCCTTCCTCAACATGTTAGATATTGGGTGTACAATTTCAACAAAGTTTGTGACAAACCTTCTTTAAAAAATTATTTTTCCAAAGAAAGACTGGATACCTTTTACATTTTTCGGTTGTATGATCTTGTCAATAGCAACCACTCTTTCGGGGTCAATCCAAATTCCATCTTTTGAAACAATGTTTCCTAGCAATTTTCCTTCTTTCACCCCAAATGTACATTTTTTGGGATTCAAGGATAGCCCATATTCCAAAGCTCTAACAAAAAAAAATTCTAGATGGGTACAATGGTCCTCTTCTTTCTTACTGTGGGCAGTAAGGTCATCCTGATAAATTGCAAGGAAAAGATCAACAAAATCTGTAAAAGCCAAATCTATTGCTCTTTGAAAGGTCGCACCAGTATTTATCAATCCAAAAGGCATTCTGACATACACATATGTGCCCCATGGCATAGTGAAAGTAGTTTTAAATTGCTCTGCCTCCTTAACCATGACCTGATTATAACCAAAAAATTCGTCCATCAATGATAGTAACTCACAACCTATGACCTTATGCAACATAGCCTCCATATTAGACAACGGGTAATTGTCTTTTAGAGAGGCCATATTCAGGTTCCTAAAATCAACACATAACCTAATATCTCCATTCTTTTTTGTAACAGGTACCAAATTAGAGACCCAAGATGAGTGTCTAATTGGTTTGATAATTCTTGTCTCCCTTAATTTAGCAAGCTCCTCTTGCATTTTAGGTTGCAGGGTAGGATTGATGGGTCTTTGTTTTTGCCTGAAAGGCTTCATATTAGGTTTTAATGGGATCTCATGATGAAATAAATCCTCCTTGTATGCTTTAATGTCTTCATACAACCAGGAAAAAAGATGTCTATATTTCTGAAGCAAGGTAATTAGCATGCTTCTAACATGAGGCTTCATTTTCTTTCCAATATAGACATTCTTAGGAGCACTTTTTGTTCCTAAGTTTACTTCTTCTAAATCATCATTATGAGATGGTGCTTGCTTAGCTTTTGACATATCAGGACCATTAAACACCCTCTCAAGTGCAACCAAACCTCTAGGGATAGTATTTGTTTTAAGTTGGATGACCTCATTTCCAAATAAGGTCTCCTTACCATCAACATCAGTTACAAATGAGCCAAAATCAATTTCTTGGCTTTCATATTGATCCATACAATGCAAAAAATTTAGAATATCAGTGTCATTATCGAACACTTGCCAGTTGTATACATTATCAGGCACTGTAGGCCTAGTTTGTACTTCTATTTGTGAGATTCCACCAAAAGTGACATCGTCAAGTTTAACATAAATATTTGCTAGTAGGTCTACTCTAGCATTCTATCCTCTTTCAATCCATTCAATGCCAAAAGCACTAAACTCTTCAATAGTGTCCCATACTGCATTTCGATATTGTCTAAGCCTCTTATCTTTAGCTACAAAGGAGAATATTATTTGGGAAACCACTAACTCAGAGTCCCCCAAAACCTTTAACACCTTAATATCATGTTTTGAGGCTATCTTCAAACCGAGTATGAGAGCCTCATGCTCAGCAAAATTATTAGTACAATAAAATTGCAGTAAAAATGAATACTTGAAATTTTTACCTTGTGGGGAAACAAAAAATATTCCTGCTCCTAAGCCTTCTTTGGAGCAAGCTCCATCAAAATGCATGATCCATAAATCCCCTTCTAATAATTCCTTGGAAGCTTCTTTATCAATAGGTGTTGGTCGGATATTTTCTTTTGTTCTATCTTCCTCAACACGGAAGTTCTCCAAATCAGTTTCTACAAACTTAATTCTAATAGGTTCTAATAATTCCTCCACATTTTCAATCATGTGGGGGGATCTTTTCTCCCTATCTACCTTAACATTTTTCTGTTCAATAGAAAAAGTGGCAAAAGATAAATCACACTATATGCTTCCACCCATTGAAGCACTCCAAGGCCGAGACAACAGCATACCATAGGTTGGTGGAATATCTACCAGTGTAACACTCATATGTAATTATTTTTCGGGAAAAGTTACTAATCTATACGAAACATCATTTATGATACCTATAACAAGTACTTCCCTAGAGTCCATTGCATAACACTTACCATATGTACTATCAACTATCAATCCCATTGCATGCATTATTTTCACTGGCATCATATTATTAGATGCTCCTGAATCAATCATGCAATTTCTTAACATTTTTCCATCAATTATTAAGCTTAAGAAAAAAGGATTGACATGATTTGGGTTAGTTGTAACCGTAGTCCCCAAGTATATTTGTGGACTCTCTATGGTGACTTCTTCCACCATCTTTTGCTTTTTTCTATCACTCTGATCAGATTCTACTTCATCTTTTATATTTGTGGGAATATTATTTATGAGTGCAACAGTCTTGTCTTTATGCTCATCTATCCAGAAATAACCCTAACTTGGGAAAGAACTTGGAACATATCTATTGAAGTATACTTCAGTAAATCAAGAAAGCATGTTTTTTCAGAAATTACCTTTTCTTTTCCCTTTGAATTTTCTTTACCAAAAGACTTCTGGTTATTGTCCTTGTTGTTTTGGAGTACAGCTTCACTATTTTCTTTGGCCTTGTCCACCTTTTTTTCCCATATCTTGGGTTCTCTCATCTCCTTAGGCTTTAGATCTACATTTTTGGCCTCCAAACTTGCCTTTGGCTTAATTATCTCCTTCTCCTTTATGAACAAACTACAAGGTTTACCAAAATCACCAAGGACAATCCTATTTCTCAAATGTATATTATTCCTTGCCCTGGAAACTAAAGCCACATTGTATTTTTCAATTTCTTCATCAGAGGGTCTCCTCAACACCGTATCATCCATCTCAAACTCATTCACAAAACAATCATCATCATCTCCCTCATTTGGAAACACTTTTTGATGATATGTTTCATTTTTTTGTCTCAAAGCATTAATATCCCGGGCACAAGGTTCATCTTCTGAGGAATAATCATCATAGGCCAAATCAGCTAGACCTAGTAATACATTAGTCATTGTGTCCTGGTCTTGGGGAGGCTAGGAGTCTCCTTGATCATCCTGAGAGTCCACCATTGATTGTGCTACTACACACTATTTTGGAGAATGTGACATTCTGCATACCTCACACCATGGTATATTTTCTGCATTATTCACGGACTGCCTTTGTAGAGGATCAGGTGGAACTTGGTTACTTTTTTGATTTCCTTGTAGGGGTTTACCATTATTCCAATTGGTATTGTAAGGATAATCCTGTAACCATGGGGGTCTCTCATTTCTTTCGAAGTGAGGCTTATCATTCTTTTCTTGTTTCTGCAACAGAGTAAGAACTTGATCTATCTTATCATCAGCTGCAGTAGGCTTACCAAATTTCTTTGTTTGATTTCTCATTCTTTTAAGAGCTTTAGGATCCTCTCTTCTTCCCACTTTACCAGAATCCCTTCTATTATTTTTAATGTTAACTACCATCTTATATGTCTGCCTTAAATTTTGAGGATCTTTATCTCTCAGTAAATAACACATTTTAGCATCATAGGCATTATAGTACACAACTAAACATGCACTTTCATTGGGTCTTAGGTATGCAGGGACTCTTGTCATAGCCTTCTGGAAACGGGCATTAAACTCAGTAACCAGTTCATTGTGCCCCTTAGTAATATTATTGAATTCATTCAACTTAAATATAAGATCAGTCTGATCCCCATACTACTCCCTAAAAACACTATAAAAGGCATCTTTGGAGTCAATACTACCATCAAGTAACCCTCTGTACCAGTCCCTAGCATCCTCAACCAATGATTGCATAAAATATTTCATAGCTACATCATCATCCCAGAGTTCAAAATCTTTGAAAAATCCTTGAAAAGCTTTCAAATGGTCTTCTCCACTGAAAGTATTATTACCCGTGAATTTTGGGAGATGTTTTCATGCATTATCCGAGACTGGATTTGGATACCCCCTAATATTATCAAAGCATAACTTCCTATATCTATCAACTTGAGGTGCCCCACCTCCACATCCATTTCTGGAGGTATTGTGTTGCTCAATGTCTTTCTTGTCATCCCCACCTTTACCTCTATCGCCACTACCTGATTGCTTAACCTTTTGAGTGCTTCCATCTCCATTCTCTAAGTATGAGTTAATAATCTTATGGCCACCTCCTTGATTACCACTTTGATTACCAATACAACCCTATGTATAGGCTTGCTTTTTAGACTTCTTGTTCAATGACTCATTTTCACTATTATCCAAACTAGAATCTTGAGGGATTTCTGAAGACATATTAAGAAAGGCTATCTTTCATGACACTTCAGCATTGGCAGCTTCTATTTCATCTTTTCTTAGATTAGCTTGTAATTGGTCATTCAATAATTGTAACCTTAAGAGGTCAGGGTTCTGTGGGAAATCTAATGATTTGAGATCAATTCCCACCCCTTTACCTATCATACCATTTAATTCATCATTAGAATTATCAGAATTCTTGTAATTTGAAAAACCTTGAGAAGTTTCCCTAGACTGATCAATATGGGCTTTCCCATGGTCTTGAAAGGTTATCTTCTTAGATCCCACAGAAGCATCAGCACCTTTGGTAGATAGAGTAGATGAAGTATATGTGGGAGTAGTAGAAACTCCCATTAAGATTGTTACTTTAGGTATTTCACATGCCCTTTCGGCAGCTGCCTTGGCCACCCTTTCCTCAAAGGCTTTTCTCTTAGCTGCCTCTTCCCTCATCTTCTCAACCTTCTTCTTTTGGGTATTTCTTTCAAGTTTCTTAGCCCGACATCTCTCCAAATTTTATTTTCTTATTCTATCTCTATTATTTTCTTCCTCTTGCAACCTCCTTTCTTCCTCAATTAGGATTTGCATATCCTTGTCTATGCCTGTCTCATTTTCAAGAATATCTCCTGCCTCACTAGGAACCGGAGTATAATAAGGTTGTTATGCTTGATCTTCTTCTTGAATGAAAGGAACCCCCTCACTTAGAGGTGTAAATCATGGGGTTCTTGAGCATTCTTAAATTAACCTTGTGATTGTTTTGAGTCTATTTCCTCTCCTATTGTAATAGTTTGCATGAATTATTAATGAAGTATCGATCCAAGATTATTTTCATTAATTTCCATTTTTTATTTCCTGTGGATTATGTTTGACTATAGCTCTAGTTCAAAGGACCGGTTAAATGCTTCAGTTATCTAGTAAGTTTATGCGAATTAACACATAGGATTTATCAAGGAGTAATAAATTCAAGTATTGATATATGGATTGTAATGCTATTCATACAGATCATAGGTGCTTTAGATGAAAGTTACCCTGTAGTTCAGTTTCCTTTTTGACTCCGTACTTTAGGATATGGCATTGGAACTCTGAATGCTCTCCGTCCTTTGTATTTTGTGTTATGGCTTTAGGAAATTTCATTCAAATAACTCATATCAATACACTTAGGTGTAATTTCAATTCCTGGTTAAATAGATCTGAACTCTTTTAAGAAGCAACCAATTTCTTGAAGGTTTATCTCTTTTAACATTGGTGGGAATTTATCTGTTGTTTGTCCATGTACGAGCAAATCATTTCAATCATAAATGACAACGTGTTTTAGGAAAATCCTCCTAGATCTTACAGAGTCCGAAGTGTAGAAGAGATAGCAGATTTACTACTATCTTCTCGTTAAGTTGGCATAGTGCTTTCAATACTTTAATAATTGAGCATGGAAAGTTCATAGAAGCTCTTGTGAGTTTTGCTTGGGTTGTTATAAAAAACGCCAATAGAATGGAAACTATGTTGGGGAGCTAACAAATGAACAGTCTCTAAGTGTAGATCTAGTTTAAGTCAGAGTTAGTTTTCATAATATAATTGTTTTTTCCTATCACTACATTTATTATGTTGAACACATGCATCTAGTTTTCCTGTGTTCTTTTCCAGTGTGTCGGGTGATGTTTGAAATCTTGTCCAAAGTCACGAGTGCAAAATTGAAGTGCAAACACTTCATCATTCCCAATATTTTGGGTGGTGACTCTGATATCTCGACCAAAAAATTTCACATAAAGTTCTACAAGCAACGTACAAAGGAAGGTTCTCAAACACCGGAGGGCATGAAGAAGACAAGAAATTATACAAAAAAGAATCCTGAGCCAATGATAGAGCTCGAGCCAGGATAGGACAAGAAATGGGTAAAAATAAAGGATACCCCAAGTAATTATGTTTCATCTCCTATTGCTTCTTCTCCTACTTTAAATATCGAGATGAATAGTGCTTTTGTAAGTGAAAATTCCTCAAATAATGTTATGTCTAAATTAGATCATGGTAGTTTTCCTTTTGAAATGGCACGAGAAATTGAAGTTGATATGTCTAAAGAGGAGGAGTGATGGGGTTTCTGGGAACAAGATAAAACATTCCTACAAGCCACAAGACCCGGTACCATATTCGTTTTCACTAGGCAAAATTTTAAACCCCGAGGAACACCTCTAAGTGAGGGGTGCCTTTCATTCAAGAAGAAGATCAGGAAAAATAGCCTTATTATACTCCAACTCCTAGTGAGGCAGGGGATATTCTTCAAAATGAGACAGACATAGACAAGGATATGCAAATCCTAATTGAGGAAGAAAGGAGGTTGCAAGAGGAAGAAGATAATAGAGATAGAATAAGAAAATAAAATTTGGAGAGATATCGGGCTAAGCAACTTGAAAGAAATTCCCAAAAGAAGAAGGTTGAGAAGATGAGGGAAGAGGCAACTAAGAGAAAAGCCTTTCAAGAAAGGGTGGCCAAGGCAGCTGCCGAAAGGGCATGTCAAATACCTAAAGTAAAAATCTCAATGGGAGTTTTTTCTACTCCCACATATACTTCATCTACTTTATCTACCAAAGGTGTTGATGCATCTGTGGGATCTAAGAAGACAACCTTTCAAGACCATGGGAAAGCCCATATTGACCAATCTAGGAAAACTTCTCAAGGTTTTTCAGATTAAAAGAATTCTGATAATGCTAATGATGAATTAAATGGTATTATAGGAAAAGGGGTGGGAATTGATCTCAGATCATTAGATTTCCCATAGAACCCTGACCTCTTAAGGTTACAACTGTTGAATGACCAATTCCAAGTTGATCTAAGAAAAGCTGAAATAGAAGTTGCCAATGCTGAAGTGTCACAAAAGATAGCCTTTCTTAAGATGTCTTCAGAAATCCCTCAAGATTCTAGTTTGGGTAATAGTGAAAATGAGTCATTGAACAAGAAGTTTGAAATCAAGCCTATACAAAGGTTTGTAGTGGTAATCAAGGAGGTGGCCATAAGATTATCAGCTCATACTCAGAGAATGGAGATGGAAGCACTGCAAAGGTTAAGCAATTAGGTAGTGGCGATAGAGGTAAAGGTGGGGATGACAAGAAAGACATTGAGCAACACAATACCTCCAGAAATAGACGTGGAGGCGGGGCACCTCAAATTGATAGATATAGGCAGTTGTGCTTTGATAATATTAGGGGGTATCCAAATCCAATCCCGGATAATGCACGAAAAAATCTACCAAAATTCGCGGGTAATAATGCTTTCAGTGGAGAAGACCATTTGAAAGCTTTTCAAGGCTTTGTCGAAGATTTTGAACTCTGGGATGATGATGTAGCTATGAAATATTTTATGCAATCATTGGTGGAGGATGCTAGGGACTGGTACAGAGGGTTACCTGATGGTAGTATTGACTCCAGAGATGCCTTTTATAGAGTTTTCAGGGAGCAGTATGGGGATCAGACTGATCCTAGATTTAAGTTGAATGACTTCAATAATATTACTAAGGGGCACAATGAACTGGTTACTGAGTTTAATGCCCGTTTCCAGAAGGCTATGACAAGATTCCCTGCATACCTAAAACCCAATGAAATTACATGTTTAGTTGTGTATTGTAATGCCTATGATGCTAAAATGTGTTATTTACTAAGAGATAAAGATCCTCAAAATTTAAGGCAGGCATATAAGATGGCAGTTAACATTGAAAATAATAGAAGGGCTTGGGGTAAAGTGGGAAGAAGAGAGGATCCTAAAGCTCTTAAAAGCACGAGAAATCAAACAAAGAAATTTGGTAAGCCTATTGCAGCTGATGATAAGATAGATCAAGTTCTTACTCTGTTGCAGAAACAAGCAAAGAATGATAAGCCTCACTTCCAAAGAAATGAGAGACCCCCATGGTTACAGGATTATCCTTACAATACCAATTGGAATAATGGTAAACCCTTGCAAGGAAATCAGAAAAGTAACCAAGTTCCACCTAATCCTCTACAAAGGAAGTCCGTGAATAATGTAGAAAATCTACCATGGTGTGAGGTATGCGGAATGCCACATTCTCCACAATAGTGTGCAGTAGCACAATCAATGGTGGACTCTCGGGATGATCAGGGAGACTCCCAGCCTCCCCAAGACCGGGACACAATGACTAATGTATTACTAGGTCCAACTGATTTGGCCTATGATAATTATTCCTCAGAAGATGAACCTTGTGCCCGAGATATTAATGCTCTAAGGCAACAAAATGAAACATATCATCAGCAAGTGTTTCCAATGAGGGAGATGATGATGGTTTTTTGTGAATGAGTTTGAGATGGATGATACGGTGTTGAGGAGACCCTCTAATGAAGAAATTGAAAAATACACTGTGGCTTTAGTTGCCAGAGCAAGGAATAATATACAACTAAGAAATAGGATTGACCTTTGTGATTCTGGTAAACCTTGCAGTTTGTTCATAAAGGAGGAGATAATTAAGCCAAAGGCAAGTCTGGAGGCCAAAAATGTAAATCTAAAGCCTAAGGAGATGAGAGAACCTAGGATATGGGGAAAAAAGGTGGACAAGGCCAAAGAAAATAGTGAATTTGTACTCCAAAACAACAAGGACAATTACCAGAAGTCTTTTGGTAAAGAAACTTCAAAGGGAAAAGAAAAGGTAATTTCTGAAAAAACATGTTTTCATGATTTAGCGAAGTATACTTCAATAGATATGTTCCAAGTGCTTTCACAAGTTAGGGTTATTGTTTTCCTTTAGCACTAGACAATTCTTCCTCAATCCAGAAATGCAACACTGAAATAGTATTTTACTGATCATTTTGGCATTTAATTATGCAGGCCGAGTCGAAATCAACCATTACTATTCACTCCCACAAGATGAAATGGCTATAGTACAGCACCAGTTCATTTGAACATGAGTCGTTGATCACAAGCAATGTTGGAAAGGCGAACAGTCGAGATTAAGTCAAAACAATTTGAAAATGCCACATCCACCTTCCAGTCATCAGGCGAATAGGAAATCAACCCACCAAGCACCACATCAGCATGAAATGGGTCCCACCACGTTCATCCATCAGTAACATCGGTGTCCACGCATCAACAAATCGCACACCTCCCAGCATTATTAAAATTGAAGTTTTAATTGCGTGAGGTCAGCGAGGGATGGTCGTGATGCACCGGTAAGTACACAGTTGTTGACATCAGCATCCATCCTCAATCAGTGATCAAAACCAGTCCCCACCATCAGATGCAATAGGTGGCAGCATTTTGCAAGCCTCACAATATTTCTCATGACGTAAACAAAAACCTTGCAAGGTATGCGATGAACGGTTAAGATTAGAATAATTTTATCTGACGGCCAATATAATTTTCACATGCAAAACAGTTATTCTTAAAGAAGGGGACCAACTAGGCGGATGGGGAAATAACCCTCGAGGTTGAAAAGATTATTCAATGGTTAAGTTATAACAATTCATCAGTCGAAAACCATAGGAACAATAAGGTAAAGACGCAAAAATTGAAAGGACGGGTAAAAGGGGCTGGTAAAGTCATGGCCAAGGAAGGATAAAACACCACTTAAGTGACTAATCACCGTCGATAACAAGTCAACACTCAAAAAGAAAACCCAAAGACCCTAGACCAATTAGAGGTAACGTAAAAAACCAACCACACAGGGAAAGAAAATAAAAGCTCCACCAGATTCGCCAATCTGTTAGTTCCCAAATCTGCATAACATTGAACCATAAAGGTGTTCTATGTGTTATGTTCAGATTCAATGAGAGATTTGGCCAATGAATGGGAGAATGATCTCACAATTTTCTCCCTTGCACTTCATGCTCTGCAAAACCTAGGTGGGTCTCCCTATATGGTATTGAATATGGATATGCAATAAGGTTTTATTTTAGCACCTAGCCGATATACTTCATGTACAAATGACAAGGGTTTTTATATTTACAAGATGGAAGGAGCTATCCTTGTTATCATTAAAACCCAGGTATGAAGTATGCAAATAATTTAGGAATAAATATTGCAGAAAGTAAATCATGGTTTTATATTTGGAGTATGTTTCTGAAGTTTAAAAGAAAACCATTCAAAATAAACTGATGCCTATCTAGGGATACATAATTACATTGTTTTTACACATCTTTCATCACATTCCAAATGTATCTTGATGATCACTCAACTATTAACACCTTATATTAATGAGATCAAATAATAACTAACAGTGCAACTTCTACTTAATAATCCACGAGTTAGAGGAGTTGGTCTGAGTCTTGGGTTTTCTCCCTGAGGTCTTGGGTTCAATTCTCTCTGGCTCGATATTACCCCACCGCAGACATTTGTGGGCAACGTTGGTTACCGCGTGGCCATAGGGATTAGTCTCGCCTCAAGCTTGCCTCGTAAAGGGATTTGCTAGACTTGAGTCACGGGGATACCCTTCAAGACCAAAAAAAAAAATCCAACCTACAACAAAATATTATTATTTTTAGTGAAAGAACTTACATTTCTCCTTAAGCAAACACTAACCCTAAAAATAATCTAGATGCAACAAATGTGCATGGAAATATTTGCAACCCTTGATTGTATTACTGAAAGAAATACTTCATTATAGATTGGAGACAAGAGACACTGAGAGCATGCACAAGAATATATTCATTTATGTTGCAATCAAGATATACAATACAACTACATGAATATTTGCAAAACATTTTCCTCTTTTTCCCTACACAAATCAAAAATCCTACCCCTTACAGCTTCTTCAAAATCCCAGAACCCCTTACAATGAAATATTTTCTTATTTTAAAGAAATGAGGGAAAGCAGAAAAGCCCAAAAATTAATCCACTGATGACACATGGCATATCTTAGCTCCCTTGATTTGCAACTGACTGGTCTTTAGAATATGCTCTACATTCTTCATTTTCCCTCTTCATTCTACCTTCACTTGAAAATCATGTGCAAACCTTTTACCTGCATGTAAAAACCCATTTTCTAGCTCTATTTTCACTTAACAGTGAAAATAAATAACCTATGGGTCAAAACCCACTTACCCAACTATTAAAAATGCTTTTCAATCTTGCATTTTAACCCCTTTTTCTTTGAAGGTCAAAATTTTACCCATGTGTAGTTGTTCTCATCAATGGCATCTAAAACGTGATTTCAGTCATATATTTCAATCATCTAGGGCCTTCATTTCAATCTTCATACAGTTTGATATTTTTTCAAATAGTTGATCTGTAATCCTTTACCTATACATTTATGCCTACAACTGGCTCATTTTCCTCTACTCGTATCAATCCAATTAGTCATTCATTCACATTTCTATCGCTTGGATCTAGAAAATATATCTTCATCAAGCTAATTTGTTGCACTCGGATATTCTCCAATTGCCCAATAATACAATTTCTCAATGGCATAATATTTGGACATCTTGAATACCATTTTCGTTTTGCAAACAATCTTCAATTTGCCTGGGTCATTTTTATCAATGTTGGGCATTTAAAAATGCTACATGTTTAACAACATGACTAATATGTGAAAAAGCTCCCTCAAATGTTATTAATAGTGAAAACCCTCTTCTACATCTGTTTGCAAGCTCAAAAATATTACCAAATTAATTTCCATGGTATGAGAAATTGTTGCAGCCAACATTCTGAGAGTTCAAATCTTTATTTTCTGCCATAGAAATAATCAAAACTCTCCCCAAGTCCATATCCATGTTGTAGAGTTTAATTGCATTGCTGCCTAGCAAGCCATCGCTATTTTGAGGCAAAAAATAATTTGTGTTTATGCGATGTGTAATGAAAATATATAAATTAGCATTCTCCAAACTGTGTGTGCATTTTAAACCCTTGAAGAGCTTCCTTTGTAAAATTCATATTTGAAATGGACCATTGAAAATCCATCGCACAACTCAAGGGCATTGTTGTTTTGTTTTCAGCATTGTGTGTGAAAAAGTGATGATCAATGGAGTTGACATCATATGACTTTTATAAATTTTATAAAGTTTCTCACTCTAATACTTTAATAAATCTACCCCAAAACCCATCACTAGAAAAAGGCCATTGTGTATCATGGAAAGAGTCGGGCGGGTGTTATTACTTATTTGATGCAAAGAGGGCTAGCGATGTGAAGGGAAACATAAGCCATCACTTATCGCGAAAATGAAAAGATAGGCAACAAGCTTTCAGCAATGAGCAATGAGACAAAGGCTATCGTTGTTTTTTTATTTTTTCAACCTCTTCAAAAGGAGATGGGCGATGGAGTTGCACTACCATGACTCTAACCAATAAGAAGCAAGAATTAAACTTCCTTTCTTTGAAAACATTTGAAAATTTATTTCATATCTTCCCTAAATGCATTTTCATATTTGCACAATATTTAAAATATTTAGAATATTTTAAACATTAGCATTTGAAACATTAAAAAAAATGCAAATTTTAATTTCGATTGTGGGCCAAACGATGAAATTTCATTGCATGCAAACCAAGACCCCTAGAGCTGAGATTTTTTGTGTGCAGCCATAATAAATTATTTTTAAAATGGGTTTTAAATCAGATTTTACCTAACCATAAAAATTTAGGTACCTCCTTTGTAAACTAGTTTACCAGACATGTTCGCCGAAACTCAAATATATTAAAATAATGTATCAAATGGCCTCTATTTTAAATGAAATTGGAACTAGAGATTTTTTAGACCAAAACAAGAAATGGGTTGCCTTAGAATTGTGAGATTTTCAACTTTCTGAAACACCAATTTTAGCTCGATCATAGTCAAAAAAGCATTAAATAGCCCATCAGAACTCATCCAAAAAGCACGAAACTAAGCAGAAGCACTATAATATGTAGAAAAAAACATTCTACCATATAGATTTGCAATTTGGCCTTTGAGTTGTAAAATATTAGTCGGCAAAGAAAAGACGGCCTCCCGGGTAGATTTAACAGGATGCGGACCTAGCCTCTCTCAATGCATTGAAAGGATATAGGCACTTCAAATTTGAAAAAAATGAAGGTTCCATTGGTGGCTCATGTTTGGGGATGCATGCACCTTGCGAGAATGGCAAGATTCCAAAGCTCTGGGAAGTAAAACAAGTGCCAAACCCATTGGGTGTCTTTGGAACTTCTATATTTAATTTCTTAAACCTCATTTGATGGCCCCAGACCACCAAATCAAAATAAAACCCAATGTTTTCCTCTGTCAAACACTAGCCTATTGAAGGAGCTGATTTCCATCAACCCATATTTATTTTTGCCACACCACTGCAACAAGTATAGCCCTCTTTTTGCAAGCAAGAATATGTGATTACCACTAAAAAAGTGAAGACTTGCTCCATGTTTGATCTTGTTGTTGCATGGTAACCATATAACATAGGTCCCCACATTGTGATGCAATCATCTTTGTAGTAGGTCGTGGAAAAACTTGAAAACTCCTATCAACACCATATGAAACCATGGTGCTTTCATATCTTTGGACCTCCCCTTGAATGAATCAAGGCAAAAAAAATGTCTCTAATTCACATGAAAAATAAAAATATACCCCTTCATTATGTTGACTTAGATAGGGAAACTTGCCCTCTAACATGTCAAACTTAAAACCTTGAAGTTTAGGAATATAAGAAACAATAGAAGCCATAAAATCACCAACCTAGACAACTTGTTGTTTCTCATAATCGCTGCAAGATGTATGTTGGATCCAAGTCAAGTGCTCAAATTTAGGAACATTGGAATCCACATTGTGAGAAACTACATCTTCATCACAAAGGCATGCATCATACTCAACTTCTCTTAAAACAAGGACCGTTGATGACCAACATACCTTGAGATCATTTATTTTGATGCAAACCTCAGCAGCACCTCCATTCATATCATGAGACATTTTGTGTGAAGAGCCATAGTCCTCGGATTGTCTCTCTATATCAATGTCTTGTCAATATATTGAGAAATATGTGCCATAAAAATTAGACCTATGACACATATATGCCATGCTTAATTCAACTATGTTGCCCTCTAATGACTTATTCAAAGTATATTGATCATGAGGAAGACTATGAATTTCACACCTAGAAAAAAGGTCCTCATATGCATCCATTTGATTGACACAATCACATTCTTCAAGTGCAAACTCATCATAAAAATTTCATAAGTTGTACCAACATTTTTCTCTACATTTTCACTTTCATGTACAACTGCATCTATGTTATCCTCATGCAAACATTCAGTGATTGCTTGAAGCTAGAAAAAGGAATGGAAGAAAGTGAAATATCAAACAAGAAAGGAGTTCAGTGTTCACCATTCACACCACCAACATATGCATGCTCTACACAATCAGCTACCTAAACCGATTCATCCAATGAATCTTTTTCACTCATATCATTTTCATTGCCCATACTACTTCAATAATCATCAAGGTCACATTCTTCTCCATCAAACTAAAAATCACCATTCATTTTTTCATTACATCTTCTAACAGATGATCTCTACAACTGAAATTCATTGCACATTTTTTCATTTTCATCTAATATACCGCCATTTTCAAGAGCATTCCACAAATCAGCACTTTGTCTCATCAACATGAAGACTTGCATCAATGCAACCTTCATCTAATATAGAGAGTCAGCTCTCTACTTTTGTATTTTCAATGTCAATAGAAGGCATGACTTCACATGTCTCATTCATTTCATCGTGTCTTACATCTTGACTAATATTTTCACATCTTTCATTTGCATATATTTTCTCTATAGGTTGTTCAAAAAAAAACCCTCACCACTACAAGATACATTATAATCTTTTGGTAAACCATCCAAATCCATTTGATCAATCCTGGAAAAAGTACCATCACATAGTTTAGTTAGGAAATCACTTCCACATTTATTTTTCATTTCTTCAATCGCTAAAATTTGTTGATATATGCACTCAAGGTTAGGGGGCTTCAGGTCAGATGGCATGGTACTCAAACCTAGCTCAAAATTCTCACAGAATAAATCAATACAAAATGATTCATCAGGTCTTTATGATTTTGTCACTACAAATAAAGATTTCATAAATCTTCTATGAAAATCATAGGAGGATTCACCCTCAAATATTCTTATATCATACAATGCATCAATAGGTGACATGAATTCAACTTTGTTTTCAAATTGATCTTCAAATTCCTCTTGGATATTAGTAAACTAGAAAACCAATATTTAGTATCATTTTATTAAGTTCTCACAAAAAGCTTCATGATAACATCATCCTCTTCTATTTGATAGTCCATCAAGTCAATGAAACTTTGTAAATTTTCTGATGCTAGCTCTTCAAGATCTCCTCTAAACCTAGGAAATTATTCATTAATTTTTCTTGGGATAGAGTGTGCATGACCTTGGATTTTACTGAAATCCAAAGGGTTATATCTTTCATTAGAGAACATATTTCTTTGAGTACATGATTGTGTTTCAAGTATGTCATTAAAGCTTGTAGAGTGAGAACCAAAACAATCATACATATTTTCAAATAAGTTAATCCCTTCTACAACTATCTACTTCTTGTTATTTCTTTCAAAATATCTTGCTTTCTCATTTCCCTTTTCTAATAGTGCCTTAGAGTACTAGATAAGGGACAAAATTTACTAGAACCTTTTTTGAAAACCTTCATACAAAATGTTGCAATAGAATAATACCTAATAACTGTTGCAACTAACTTTTCTGATGATGTGGAAAACTATGTAGTTTCACCACCACTTTAAAAGAGGAAAATATCTTCAAGCAGCATAAAGCTTCTTGCAAAATCTAGATATTTCTAAGTTTTCTCCACCAGTAGAGCAACATACTTCAAGAATACACCAGAAACGATGAAAAAATCTCCTTCTTCAAGTATGCAGGTCCCTGGATCATCTGACCCAAAACTTTAGATCAGCAAACTTATTGACTCTTTTCAAATGGATAATATTGGAGCTCCCCCCAGTAGAGTCACCAATTTGTTAGTTCCCAAATCTGCATAACATTGAACCCTAAAGGTGTGTCATGTCTTATGCTCAGATTCAATGAGATATTTGGCCAATGAACATGAGAATGATCTCACAATTTTCTCCCCTGCACTTCAATCTCTGCAAAACCTAGGTGGGTCTCCCTATATTGTACTAAATATGGATATGAAATAAGGTTTTATTTTAGCACCTAACAAATAGACTTCACACAAATGACAAGGGTTTATATATTTCCAAGATGGAAGGCACTATCCTTGTTGTCATTAAAACCCAAGTATGAAGTATGTAAATAATTTAGGAATAAATATTATAGAAAGTAAATAATGGTTTTATATTTGGAGTGTGTTTCTGAGTTTGAAAGAAAACCATTCAAAATAAATTGATTCTTTCCCAGGGCTATAGAGTCACAATTCTTGTACAAATCTTTCATCACATTCTAAATATATCTTGATGATCACTTAGCCATTAACACCTTATGTTAATGAGATCAACTAATAACTAGCAATGCAACTTCTACTTAATAATCCAACCTGCAATAAAATATTCTCATTATTTTCATTGAAAGAATTTACATTACTCCTTGAGCAAACACTAACCCTAAAAATAATCCAGATGTAGCAAATGTGCATGCAAATATTTAAAACCCTTGATTGTATTACTGAAAGAAATACTTCGTTACATATTGGAGACAAGAGACGCTAAGAGCATGCATAAGCATGTATTCATTTATGTTGCAATCAAGATGTATAATGCAACTACAGGAACATTTGCAAAGCATTTGCCTCAATTTCCCTGCACAAACCTAAAATTCTACCCCTTACAACATCTTCAAAATCCTAGAACCCCTTACAATGAAACAGTTTCTCATTTTAAAGAAATGAGGAGAAAGCATAACAGCCCAAAAATTAATCCATTGATGACACATGGCACATCTTAGCTCCCTTGATTTGCAACTGACTGGCCTTTAAAAGATGCTCCCCATTCCTCATTTTCCCTCTTCAATTTCCTTCACTTGAAAATCATGTGAAAACCTTTTACCTGCATGTAAAAACCCATTTTCTAGCTCTATTTTCACTTAACCATGAGAAATAATAACCTGTGGGTCAAAATCCACTTACCCAACTGTTAAAAATGCCTTTCAATATTGCATTTTAACCCCTTTTTCTTTGAAGGTCAAAATTTTATCCATATGTATTTTTTCTCATCAATGGCATCTAAAACATGATTTCAGTCATATATTTCAACCATCTAGGGCCTTCATTTCAATTTGCATACAATTTGATATTTTGTCAAACAATTGATCTATAATCCTTTACCTATGCATTTTTGCTTCCAACTGGCTCATTTTCCTTTGCTCATATCAATCCTATCAGCCATTCATTCACATTTCTATCACTTGTCTCTAGCAAATTATCTTCATCAAGCTGATATTTGCACTCAAATACTCTCCACATGCCCAATATACAATTTCTCAATGGCATAATATTTGAACATCTTGTATAACATTTTCATTCTGCAAACAATCTGCAATTTGTCTAGGTCACTTTTAGTAATGTTGGGCATTTAAAAATGTTGTAACATGTTTAAAAACATGAATAATATGTGAAAATGCTCCCTCAAATGTTATTAATAGTGAAAACCCTCTTCTACATCTGTTTGCAAGCTCATAAATATTACCAGATTTTTCCATGGTGTGAGAAATTGTTGTAGCCAACATTCTGAGAGTTTAAATCCTTATTTCTACCACAGAAATAATCAAAACTCTCCCCAAATCCATATCCACGTGGCAAAGCTTAATTGCATCGCTGCGTAGCAAGCCATCGCTGTTTTGAGGTATAAAACAACCCGTGTTTATATGATGTGCGATGAGAATATATAAATCAGAATTCTCCAAGGTACACATGAATTTTAAACCCTTTAAGAGCTTCCTTTGTAAAATGCATATTTGAAATGGACCAATGAAAATCCATCGCACAACTCAAGAGCCTCATTTTTTGTTTTCAGCATTGTGCATGAAAAGGAGATGAGTGATGGAGTTGTCATCATATGACTTTTATAAAGTTTGTAAATTGTTTCCCTCGAATACTTTAATAAATATGCCCCAAAACCCATCGCACATCATGGAAGAGTCAGGCGGGTGTTATTACTTATGTGATGAAAAGAGGGCTAGCAATGTGAAGGGAAACAAAAGCCATCACTTATCACGAAAATGAAAAGATAGGCAACAAGCTTTCAACGATGAGCGATGAGACAAAGGCCATCACTATTTTGAATTTGTTCAGCCTCTTCAAAAGGAGATGGTTGATGGAGTTGTCATGTAGTGTACTATTGTGACTTCAACCAATAAGAAGCAAGAATTAAACTTTATTTCTTCGAAAACATTTAAAAATGTATTTCATATCTTCCCTAAATGCATTTTAATATTTGCACAATATTTAAATTATTATTTGCATAATATTTAAAATATTATTTGCACAATATTTAAAATATTATTTGCACAATATTTTAAATATTTTAAATATTGTAAACATTAGTATTGATGACGATGTTATTCGTACACCAAGAGGTCATAAAAATCCTCACAGACACACTGCGGTCTAAACCTATCCTTACTTGAAAGATTTTACCGGGAGAACCTAAAGCTTAGGCTAACTCAGCTTACTCTTAAGGGTCATTTATGTTAGATCTTGACTTCACTAGATTCGCATCAGGGATCATTATGATAATGTTTTTAATCGTGAGGGGTAAATGGTATTTTAGGTTCTTAAACGAATCAGGAAGATAACCAAAAGATAATCTCGGTCCAGTCATTTAAAAATCTTTATAAAATTGAAAAATTTATAATAACATTTCATGAACTTCAAATAACTTGCATTTATCCAAGTAGATTTAGCTTTAATCATTCAATAACATCATGGAATCAAAATATTTGCAATAAAAATCCATGCATTCATCTCTTTTTTGGAACATTTTCTGAAATTTAAACATCTAATCTAAAATAAAGCATAAAAAGATACTAAAAAAAGTAAAATTTCTCCCAGGTATTATCCATGCATGCCTCAAGAAATAACCAAACCAAAGCAAACCATTCCATATGTCACCATATTTCTTCATAACTAGGCATCGAATGATGTGAGATTTTAAAGAAAATGGGGATTATTTACCACTAAATAGTGTCAGTATGTACCCTTAAATGGTGCAGCACACAGTCTTGTCCAATAGGAACAAACAATCAGCTACATAAGATTTCATATCCAAAAATAGCTTCCAAATCGGCTATGATATTGATTAACTTCTAACAAAACATACAAGTTTTTAATCTAGAATGGAACAAAAAACAGGAAAAAGAATAAAACTTTAAAATATTTTGGTTCTCTGACATCCACAAATTCTAAACTTAAAATAAAAAATAAAGCAGTAAACGGCCTTTTATAGGAACAAGGCCTCAAAGAGTTCAAGCTTAGTCCATCAAAGAGAATCATGAAATAAAATTAAAATGTAGCATGTGGTAGGTGACAATTGGCATCAAAACATTCTAGACAAAGTCAACACTTTGGCTTCTTCATCAACAATATTCTTTAACTTCAGGCTCTGGTTTACAAACACTTCACATAAAACAAGAACCTCGGCATTCCAACTTTGGAACAATCCACCTTCACTAGGACCAGGAGAAAACTTGCAAAAAATCGTTTCAAAACCATGTCGATACACTAAACCTCCAGCATTCGATATTTGGTTATTTATCCTTCTTTATTGAACTCCAAGTTAAAAGACTCCTCTTCACCTTTCTTTTGTTGATACTCTCAGAAAGCAACTAACACTTGATGCATATGTTCCTTTGGAATTCCTTGAATCACTTCCCATTTATACTTAAGCTTAGTATAATCTTTTGATATCTAAATGATGTTCTCATTCCTCAGCATCTTTTCGGTTTTCATATTTAACCATAGCATTCCTGCACTTTATGATCTCATCAATAAATTCTCGGTTAAATGAATGAACAAGGTCCTTATTCACTTTATCAAGCCATTCCTTGAAATATTTTATCTCCTTATCACCCTACCCTAAATTCTAGGGATCACAACTCTATTGTGCTAACATTTTGATAAAACTTTCATCTATATCCATCAACTTCTTGCATCTATTAGTGACCTTTTCAAATCCTTCTACACATTGCAGCAAAGTGTCACTCTCCTAATTCATTTGTTTTCTCCACTTTCCAAATATTGGAAACTCCTATTTCATGATTATCTTTTCACTCACCAACTCTCGGATATCTGTCTAAATAAGAGCTTCTAACTTTTTCCTCTATGTATCAGTTTTCTCTTCACAAAACTTCTAGTCCTTTAGACTTTTCACATCAACAATATGCCTCCTTATGTTTCTCAATTGTAACTATGATTAACTCTTATTCTTGCCTTACAAGGTACTCCATCCATTCTTCAAGTACACGCATCTTATGGTGGAGTGTTGCATTGGCATCCACCTGCTCCTTAGACATAAGTACTAGATTTTGAGGCAATTCAATCTGTGTTTGATCAAATTGGGCTAATGACTTGATGAAACCTTCTAGGTAAGCAATTTCTTCCTTTATCTCTCTTTTCTTTTGTTTAATTTTATGTACCTTGGCGATAGTTGTCTCTAAATTCATTTTCACTTCTTCTAGCTCATGTCCCCATGATGAATGTCTAACGTTAATGGTTGTCACCCCATAATCCCTAGGTGTCATATCATGCTTGCTCTTATCTCCCACTAGATTAGATATTTGGAGATTTATTTCTCAATTCGCATTCCTTTTCATAACATGTCTTGTCTTTGCTCTGCATTAAATTTTTGAGATCCAGAGGCACCAATTCCACCTCCAATGGTGGAGCCATTTCCCTAACTATCTAGTCAGGTGCTTCTTCATTTTGTTCTACTTATTCAACATTTATTTGTTCTTGATTATCTGCATCTTCAAGAACTTCTCCTCTCAAACCATCAACATTTCCTATCACACCTTCTGGAACTTGAATACCTTCAATCCTCACTGACATGGATTTTGAATTATCTTGATTTATAATTGTCTCTTCTCGAGACTTACATTCTCCTGTCCAACCATGTTTCCAACATCGGTCGTTGGAGTATCACTTTCTTGTTGTCTTGAAGCATTAGGATTCTCTTCATTTCTTACTTCACCACCCAAGGTTTGTGAAGGCTCTGCATTTTCACTCTCAACACGATCTTCTCCTAATTTCTCAGAAAATTGTAGTTGCTCAATATCATTTTTACTACTTCCTTGCAGAAGTTGGGCATCAACTGTATCTTCATTAATAACATTGTCAATGAGATTTTGACTTGCAGTATCCCCTATTCCTCTTTCATCAAGCTTTTCAAGGTTCCCCACCTCTGGGGCGAGTGTTCCTCTTATGAAATCTTCCTCTTCAATATCTATAGGAATTCACCCTATACCTAGCATTTCTTCCACTACTGGTTGCATCATGGGTTTTTCCTTAGATCATTTTATTTCAAATTGTTTCATCATGGCATCCAGCTTCTCCCATTGTTCTCTAACTTTTTCATTTAGATCAAGACTTTCCTCTTGAACTATAGGAGTTCCTCCCAGTGTCATTGTCGTATTAACTAAAGGGGGAGAGGTGAATAATTTTTCAACCCTCTGAGATGTAGACCTTGTCTAAGCACAATTTTGTGTCTTCATTCCCACCTTTTCATCAGTCATATGTTGACCTTTTGGCTTTATGGTGGAATAAAATGTTGCCTTAGACTTTTTTTTACTTTGTCCTGATCAACCACAGTCTTTTTGCACTAGTTGGAAACTAGCGTCACTTGAACTCTCTGACTTGAAGCATCATGATTTCTCTCCTCAATACACACAATTGTCTCTGCTTTTCCAACTTTTCTCTTCTTTTTGGAAGTTCCATCATATCTTGATTCATCTTCTTCTCTTTGTTTCTCCTTTATATTGGGTGGGTACATGAGTTATATCCAAGCTTTTATTAATGCCTTACTATATCCCAAATCTAGTGTTGAGTGTACGTCAACACCTACTCAAAAATCTCATTAATAGTTACCATTTTATTCTTTTCATAATTTGGGTCTGGGATAGGTTCATCATTTAAATCTTCTCTAAATTATAAATTAGATTCAAAACCTCTCCATCATTTGTATACAACTGGTCCAAAATATCTTGGAATTTCATAATCCTCATTGTTTATAATATGACAACCTTTGATATGATCACTTTCTCACTTGGTGCTCATCATCACAATTAAGCCAAAAATCTTCTAAATTATACTCATGGGCATACTTGCTGCCTATTTCCTTATCAAGGTTTCCCTTTGGATCATAATTATTTCTTTGGAGTGTAAAGAACTCCAACTTATACATCTTCAATTCTTCACACATGTCGGCTTGTTTATCCGCATTGCATTTGTAATTCTCGATGGTGATGGGGAATTTAACAGAACATTTCTTGTGTGTAACAAAAAAAAGGGCATGGGAAGGCTTCATCTACCTCACCAATTCTAATAATAACATTTTTTATATAGGATAATTGGGCAACATGAAAGTGTATCCTTCAAATCCTTCCACCTTGATGTAGGTGAAAGTAGGAAACTGAATGTACCAGCCCCCAACTAACTCAATCACACTCTATGCTTCCAAGGAAAACCTTTTGGCTTTGTCACCTTCCATTATTCTTACTAGCTTCATAGAGAATACATTATTAACCCTGCGGTAATGCTCCTGATACTAGTGAATAGTAATCTAAGGTAAATGAGTATATACCAAATTATTTCCTAATTCTCTATCGAGGGTACCAATTTTGTTCAACCCTTGAATATTTTCCCTTAGGGTGCAAGAATAAACAATAAATGAAGAAAAGGAAAACCACGGGGACTTTGGGAACACCTTTATCTTTTCATGCATCTTGTCACCGATGGAAATTCCTCAATGAATTTTCACAGGGCCTTCCATTATTTTTTCTATAAGTTGAACATTCGGGGATTCAAATTTACTAGCGTCTTTGAGTCCAGCTATCCTATTGAGTAGGGTTATGATGTCTTGAACATCCTAAATAAACAAAAACCTTGGGATTGGTTTCATTTGCTTGGTAATCTCATCCTAGCACCAATTTGTATTCATAAACTTTCTATTATATTATTCTACACTCAAGTATGCCATGGCCAGGGTTTTCATATCCAACAAATTCATCTGGTAAAATGTGAGGAGCCCAAATGTATATACAATCCCTTTTACATAGAGGTCTACATAGATTCTCCCTTCTTTCTCAACAACCCTCTTGTTTGGGATATACCAATTCATACATTCCATTACCAATTCAGGGGCCTCCATTTTTGGTGGAAACCCTCCTACCAAATGCAACTCGCTTGCAATAATATTCTTTAAGCACTAAGAAGCATTTTCCCATCGAATTCGTGTGATGAATTCAATATTAGAAAACCATTATGGCTAAGTATCAGAAATTATCCCATTGTTTGGTATGGCCTGTGAAGTAAAGTATTCAAATTCCTCATTTGACTTCCTTTTGGAAGTTCTCATATTTTCCTAGGTTTCCTACATTATCAACAGATATGTGCCTTTTGTGCGAGTTAGGGTTAAATTCAACCATTTATTTTCAATAATTCATAAAACTTGCAATCTACAATTAGGTTAAATTTAATTCAAAATAATCAACATTTAAATTACCAAACTAGGGGAAATTCCATTTATCCTGAGACATGCATGTATAGAAAGATCAAAACAAAATTAGTTATTCGAAACATACCTAGTTTTTCTAGTGATATGATTTTCTTTCAGAATCAAACCTCAAAACCCTTAGTAGTTGTGTTCTTCAGCTTCTCAAGGTTTACCTTTCTTTGTGTGCCACAATCTTGATTTTGATTCTTCAATGTCCTTACAAGCGAGCAGTATGGTGTGAGGTAGAGTGTTATGGAAGCAACTACATGCTCGAGGTGGTGCAAAGTACGTTTTGTTTTCCATGTTCACTAATTTCCAGTTATAATGCATTAATTTCTTGAATAAAGGTGCAATCATGGCAGATTAGGGTTCAAATCATGAACACCCTGGTTTTTGTGTAGGGCCCACCATTAAGAAGAAGATGGCACGGAAGGCTTACGTGTCACTTCAATTCTTATGAGGCAAAGGCTTTATAAGAAAATCCACTTTGGATACTTAAAAATTCTTGATCAAAAGAGGTTTGGATCCTCCAGCACTAGACCTTGAGAATGTCACCAGGAACAGAGACTTTTACCCACCGGCTTCAGGAGAATTGAGTGCAAAGAGGGACCTGAAACTGGGTCTAGGTGAGACCAAATTGATTAAAACATATTCACAACAAAACCTCTATTTTTTAATCTTTGGTTAAAGAAAAAGAAAAATCCACCACTGGGATAACCAACAAAGAAAAGGAGAATGCACACACCAAGATGATTTATCTAAGTGACAACTCACTAGGCTTGACTTACCGATCGGGTGAAAAGTGAAAAATTACCAAAGATACAATATCCACAGTGCAACAACATCAACTCCGAGACCCGAGGGTCTGGTAAATTGACAAGACTAGGGAAAAGATATTGCAACACTTCAAGTCCGATAAAGACGAGAACTTAGGCAAGACCAGGCAAGTTGAATCAAAACTTCCATTTTACCATTTCCTCCAAAAGCAGCACCAAAGCAAGCCAAAATCCAAGGAAGAGAGAAAAAAGGCAAAAAATGGGGTCCACATTTTACTAAGGAGCAAAGTGAGGAATGTTGTGAGACCACACAACAACTAGCAACCAAAAAACCAAACAAGACAATAGAAAGCCAATTCTAGACCTAATAACCATACTTCAACTTTATGCAATCCTTTAATTATAAATGGTTAGACCCTCATTCTCGCATTCCATATTCACTTTATCCAGCATACAAGATTAAATTTTACTGAGCTCATGTGTGTGCAATTGATTTATTCTTCTATAAATTCAAAGACTAGAAAATGTTTGCATTGACCTACATAATTTGAAAATTTCCTTTTAAGTCAACCTTGGATATAGCCTTGCTGCTAGTCAAGTGTCCATAGCCCTGACAAGGTTATCTTTGTAATTCTCCAAACATAGCTCTACTACCAGTCAGGCATCTATAGCCCAAGTAGAGATATTTGGATAGCCTAAAGAGTTGAATTTTTTTCTTTTGATATTTCTTTGAAAGCTCATTTTGCTTCAACTTGCAAGAACTAAAGCTTGCTATTAGGTTGGGAATTACAGCAATAGAAAAGGTCACCTTTTGATTTTTCACCCAATGCAAAAAATTGTTATCCTAAATTTAGTAGAATGATTAAAGTATGGGTGTTTGTAGCTCAACATCAACTAAATGATTTATGCGAACTAAATTAAATGGAACTTAACAATTCCCCAATAATCTATAATTAAAGGACTATTTCTGGTCAAAGCATGAATCACATTTCCAAAATTGACCATTCTATTGTTTTGACCACCTTCAAAGGTTGCTAATTACTATATATCTCAATGAAGCAAAACCCCAAAAGGAAACAAAACAAAACAAAGCACCCACCAAAAAAACAAAACAAAGCAAGACTATTTACAAATTGAAACTAATTAAAAAATATATATTTACAAAAAACTATTTAAAAAAATATATATTTACACATTTACAATAAGGACGAGCAACTAGCACTAAGCTTGAAAGTAATGCTTCAAGAATTGTCATTTGATAGGAAATAGAACATCCTCTCCAGTTAAATTTTTAAGCCTGTAATTGTTGTCACCTAAAATTTTAGATACCTAGTAAGGACCAGTCTGTAACTTGTCAAACTTACCATGTTCACCCTTATGCTCATGGGCTTTGTCCCAATACAAGACTAAATTGGATATTCTAAAGGTTTTCAATCTAGCCCTTTTGTAGAACCACCTTTTTACCACAGATTGGTGCCTAGCATAATGATCTATATCTCTGGTACATTTTTCATCTAAATTCATCACTTACAGCAATTGAGCTTCAGTCTGATTATCTAATCCAATGTATTCTTGGGAAAATTACCAAGTAAGGATTTTCAGGTTTATATGCAAAATAGGATCTATCCCATAGACTAAGTGGTAAGGAGAATTTCCCAATGTAGACTCGATCCTAGTGTGATCTACCAAAAGGGTGAATTTCAATAGAGAATGTTATTCTCTAGGATTCTTCTTAATTAATCTCCTAATTATATCCAATAGGTTCTTGCTTGATGATTATGCTAATCCATTTCCCTACTAGTAATAGTTAGAGGAGAACTTCAATGTTATATCATATTCAAATTCCCAATTAGAAAATTTTAATGAGGAAAAAGCAAGGCCATTATCACATACCACAACATATAGTACTCCAAACTTGGTAATAAAAATTTTCCTTTAAGAACTTGATCACTACCTCTGAGGTGCATTGCTTATTGTGGCATGCTTCAATCCATCGGGTATAATAACCAATGGTAGTCAGAACAAACTTCCGACCTGCAGACGATGGAGGATTAATTGTACCAATGAATTATAATCCCCATTGTTAGAAAGGGTGCATCTCCATCACTATCTGTAATGATTGAGCATTAAATATCCCTTTATCTGCAGCAGCTTGACATGTGTAATAGTGCTTTATGTGATCATAGGTATTTGAAAATA
Organism: Sequoiadendron giganteum; assembly: GCA_007115665.2. Taxonomy (NCBI): domain Eukaryota; kingdom Viridiplantae; phylum Streptophyta; class Pinopsida; order Cupressales; family Cupressaceae; genus Sequoiadendron; species Sequoiadendron giganteum. The sequence goes on along the minus strand of CM021110.1, from coordinate 414,169,908 downwards.
TTGAGCCCTTGGTCTACTGGTGAAGTTGAAAGGTTTTAAATGAGCCCACCAGGGATCAAGTCTTGTTGAGTGCAAATGCTCTAACACCGAAAAAGGGATGAGGTCAAAATTGTGCCCTAGGCTAATTTGGTGGAATGGATACCCCTTAGTCATTGGCCCTTACCCAAAGAGGTTCAGCCCAAGAAGGCTCGTGCTCCCGTATCGGATAGCAAAAAATAATTTGTGGATGACCTCCATCAAAAAAAAAAATTGAGCCAGTAATAGCCAGCTCTCAAGATGAGGTGTCCAGTAGCCAAAGGTGCTCTGTGAGCTGTACCAAATTTTTCATGTAGTTCTTGCAACACTTCACTCACCTTCATCTTATTCAAACATATTAAATAAATTCCTTCGTGATTTCTCTTGAACAAAACCCCTTTTTTAATCATGTAACTCTAAGCTTTTATTTTTAGGGATCTTCTTTGATTTCTTTGCATATGGTTAGGGTAATTGTTACTAACTAGATAGTACCATATATCTGAATACCAATCATCTTGGTCTTCTACATCTAGAGTATATTGTTGGCTAGAAATTTTTGGATCAATCTCAACAATCAATTTAACTAAGGCTTGTTTGTGAACAAGCTCCATGGGTATAATCTCTAAATCAAACTCTTGCAAAATCATAATCCATTTGGCTCTCTTTTCTCTGAGCTCACTCTATGTTAGTAGCATTTTTATTGCAGAATTGGGGACAATAGCCTTGACAATACTCTTGAGAATGTAATGTAAAAAAATTTGTACTACTTTAACCAAAGCAAAGTCTTGTTTCTCAATATCCATATATCTTAGCTCTACCTCTTTAAAGGGAAAAATCATGAAATAAATTGTTTTTTCTTCTTTGTTCTCACCCTTTTGCGTTAATGTTGTTGCACATGTGTGACCAGAAGCAAAAGAGTAAATATAAAAAGGTTTAATGTAATCTAGACTTACTAGCACTGGTGCTTCCATAATTGCAGCTTTCATAATTTCAAGTGCGAGCTTAGCTTCACATGTCCACTCAATCTATGCATTTATCTTCAACATATCATTGAGTGGTTTCACTATCTCATCAAATCTGGTGATAAATTTTTGAATGAAATTGATCTTACCGAAATATGACTTTAATTATTTCTTACTTCTCAAGGGTTGTAACTTGAGTAGGAACTCACTCTATTTGGGTCTATTGAAATACATGTCTTTTATAAATAATGTGTCCTAGCATCTTTCCTTCAATCACCCTAAAAATGCATTTCTTAGTATTCAATGAAACTCCATAAGTTTCACATTTTTGTATTATTGCTCTGAGATCTCGAACATGATCTCCTCTATTCTTGGAAAACACCATGAGGTCATCCATGTATATAATAATTCACTTTCCTAAAAAATATCGAAAGGCATAATCCATAGCTCTTTAGAATGTGGCTATGACATTTATTAATCCAAATGACATCCTTCTATAAGTGAAAGTTCTCCACTTTGTAGTGAACACGGTTTTCATCTGATCTTCCTTCATGACCATTACCTGGTTATACCTGGAGAATCCATCCAAAAAGGACATCATCTACAAACCATTAACAATTTGTAGCACTTCATCCTAAAAAGGCAAGGGATAGTTATCTTTTTTCAGACGTCTTATTAAAATTTTGGAAATCCACACATAGTCGTATATCTCCGTTCTTCTTCCTGGAAGGTACTAGATTAGACACCCAGGAAGAATATCTAATGGAAAATTTTATTTGGGCTAAGAGGAGCTTTTCTACTTCCTTTTGAATTAAAGGCTCTAAAAGTGCATTTGCGGGTCGTTGTTTCTGTTGAAAAGGCTTTGCATTAGGCTTTAACAGAATTGTATGAGTAATGATAGAAGTTTCATAAGTCTTCAAATCTTCATACATCCATTCTATAGATTTCCAATAATATTTGAGCGCTTGAGCAATATTTATTCATTCCTCTTTAGTGCATACCTTTCCTATAAACACATTCTTCAGATCTTCTTCAGTATTCGAATTATATAATTTGAATTGTCCTTCATTATTTTTAGGTAGATATTTCTGCCAAAATATCTAATTTGCATCAAATAGTCTCTCTAGCTCAATTATTCCTTTCAGAAAATTATTATCCCTAGCTTGAGCTAATTCTTCATCTTGAATTTCATCATCTGGGCAATATATTTCTTCAATTACCTATGCCTCGAACACACTGGTATAAGTAATAAATTCTAGTATATGACAATCATCTTCGAACACCTACAAATTTGTAACATTGTTAGGAACTAAGGGCAACTACACTAGCTCAATAGTAATCCTCTTCAAATCGGGAGCATCTAAAGGTTCTAGAGCAATAGCATCATTAGCCAGGGCATCTTCTCTCTGATTGAATCTTCGTGGGATATGAGTGATGTCAAAAGCATCAAAATCTTCTATCAGGTCCCACACTCAATGTCAATAACTGGACAAATGCTTATAGTGACAAATATATTATTTTTCGAACTAGCTTGACCACTAGTTCTGAGTCGCCAAAAACCTTAAGAATCTTAGCTTTCTTCTTGATCACGAGCATCAAATCTTGAATAAGAGCTTCATACTCTACCACATTGTTAGTACATTGAAATTGTAATGGATAATTAGCAAGAAAAGATTTACCTTGGGGATTGATGAGTTCAACCCCAACTCCAATTCCTTGTTTTGATTTTGACTCATCAAAATTAAGGGTTTGTGTTTCATCTTCAATAGCTTTAAGCTTAACATTCTTAGGAGCTAACAATTTGATATTTTTGGTTTGCTTTTCCTATGCTTTACCCTCAAGCATTATAGGCCCAAACCTATGACTAATAGTATTTTGTGAACAGTGTTGACTTTCAATCCTATGAATAATTTACAAACACATCACGCAACTATCTTTTAAATGTGTAGAATTGTGTAACCTACACCAACCATGCAACAATAAAATTTTTCAGTGAATCTTTAATTTTCTAGCTCTTTCGAGCTTCTTTGGCAATATTCTTCTAGAATTTATCTAAACGACAATCTTCTCCTTCGAAAGAATCATAATCTGATTTGACTAACACGTTTGTTCTAGAAGTTATCTGATTATGCTTCTCAACATCACATGTGAAAAATTATTCAATTTTAACTCTGAAACTTTAAACTCTTGGTTCTATATGTATGTATAGAACTTCATTTTTCTTATTGTAATTGGTGATCATATGTTTCATTTGTGGCTCTCTCTCAATCCTAATTTGATTAGGGATGCCTTTCCATAGTAACCACATATGTGAGAAGTCGGTGGCTATGTATCCATTCAAAGTCTTAGACCAGTCTCTACTCAATAGCATCCAGTAAGTAGTAGGTATCTCAACAACATGAATATCAATATAATACTAAATCTAGGGGTCCGACGCTAATTTCATATGAATATTGGTTAATTATTCGACTACATTTACTTCAGTTTTGTCAAGTTGAGTAACTTTCTTCAAGGAATTTTCCAAAGTTAAACCTAAAGCCTGACATATGGACAAAGTCATCACATTGGTGGATGCTCTAGAATCTACCAAGCAATTATGGATATTTTTACCAAATATTCTCAATGTGAGCAAAAATAGTGGGGATTCTATTTTTCCTTTGTAAAAAGCTACTTGTGCATCTTCCATAGGAACTATGTTTTTTTTTCTTTAATGATGTTTTTGTTCACCTATATTTATTTACCAAGCATGCTTTCTTTGAGAAAATCTTCTAAAGTATTCAATAAATCTTTCCTAATCATAGGTGTTTTGAGAAATTCTGATACAGAGAGGTTGATTTTCACCTTTTTAATCTCTTCTGCCAAATAATTGGTCAAATTATTTTGATCAGGGGATTCCACTTTTCTAGTCCTTGGAATATTCAATGAGTTATATTGAGGGGTTACCTTAGGCAACCTTCGAGTGTTTCTTGATTTATCATCTGGTGGAGTGTTAAATTTGTTAGGTGGGATTGATTTGGTCAAAGGCCCTTTGAATCTAATTCCACCATTTATATTACATCTTAGGTTACATAGCTATATCCTTTCAGATATTGTTGGAAAGCATGAATTTCATCAGCTTCATCCTAAGGTTCATTTTCATCTTGATAAGGAAATATGTAGGTTTCTAAATTCATTGTTGAATTGTCTCCTTCTTGTTTGTAAGTATGACTCGTTAAAATAGTAAGTGACTCAAAGCACTCATAACCTTCAAGAACTAAAGTGGAGTCATATGCTACCAGAACTAGCTCATTCCCTTGGGTTGGGTGACAGTCAAATTGGTCATTGTAATGTGTAGTGACTAGAAAGATATCTGACGTAGTTTTAAACTATAGACAAATCCACTTTAGAATGAGCATTTGTGTTGTGAATTTGACACCAATTTTTCATCGCAAGGTCAGATAAATTTATATTTGGTTTAGACTTGTCATCATATGGATTAGTGTTATCTAAAGGTGTGGATACTCCTCCATTATTTGTTTATGTGTTTCAAGGTATAGGTGGTCTAGGAGAATTATATGCTTGACTTTGCAAGTTTTGATTATTATTCTTAGAGTAAAAAATTTGATTTCTTAGTTGTGTAACCTTTGTGGTTAATCGTTATGGGTAATATCTGACTAAGTAAAATTCCCATTGTGTCTTTTGTTGTCTTGGTGAAGAAAAAGATGGCACTTGGTAGATGTGTATTGACTACAGAGCATTGAATAATAAGACTATAAAGAATAGGTACCCAATTATGTGGATTGATGATTTTATTGATGAGTTGCACAAGGCATGTTTCTTTTCCAAGATACGTCTTCGATCTGGATATCACCATATTGGGGTTAGAGAGGAGGATGTGGAGAATATGAAATTATGTTTCCATTATGGTCACTATGATTTTTTGGCTATGCCTTTCGGCCTAACCAATGCTCCAGCCACCTTTCAGTCCTATATGAATAGGGTCTACAGAGATCAATTGAGGAAGATAGTCCTCATCTTCTTTGATGATATACTAGTCTTCAACAAGACTTGGGTTGATCATCTAGCACATTTGGATTCAGTGTTGGGAACATTGGAGAGTGAATCTCTATTCACCAAGGAATCAAAATGTGACTTCAGCATGAGAGAGTTATTGTACTTGGGGCATATCATCAGCTCTGAGGGATTCAAGATGGATCCCAAGAAGATGAAGGCTATAGTTGATTAGCCTCCTCCTATGAATCTCATGAAGCTTAAGGGATTCATTCAGTTATGTGGTTTCTACCATTGCTTCATCAAGGGATTTTCACATCAAGCAGCTCCACTTACAGATTTGATGAAGAAGGGGGCATTTTTTTGGACTCCAAGGCACAATAGTGTTTTGAAAATTTCAAACAATTGATGAGCTTGTGTTTGGTACTCATTAGTCCAAATTTCACACAGTTTTTTGAACTATAGTGTGATGCCCTAAGAGAAGGCATTGGTGTTGTCTTGATGCAAGATAAGCACCCCATCAATTTTGAGAGCAGGAAACTTTGGGGTCGTGAGAGGGGTTACGATATTTATGATAAGGAAATGTTAGCCATCATGCATTCCTTGGCTAAATTCAGACAATATTTGGTAGGAAACAAAATTTTAGTGAAGATAGATCACAATTTAAAATATTTCCTAAGTCAACGTGACCTCAATAATCGGCAATAGAAATGGTTCAGCAAGTTGCAAACTTATGATTTTGATATAGCATATGTCAAGCGTAAGAAAAATGTAGTTGATTCCCTTTTGAGGTGACCTTACTTGTGCTCTCTAGGTGAGGTTATAGATTATTGGAGAGATTTGATTAGAGCTGAGTATTCTAAGGATAAGTGGGCTTCTGAGCTCATTGATGGTACAATTGCAAATGATAGGAACACCCTTTTGAATGACCTCATCATTTACAAAGAGAGGATTTTTCTTGTGCTAGGATCCTCTATGAAGAAGAGGATATTGAGAGCCTTTCATGATTCCCCTATGCCAGGTCACCCAAGCTACTTTAAAACCTACAAGAAGATTAGGGAGTAGTTTACTTGGAAAGGGCTCAAATCAGAGGTACTCAGGTATGTGAGAGGGTGTCCTATAGGAATATTAGGGATTGGCTTACTTGGAAAGGGCTCAAATCAAAGGTACTCAGGTATGTGAGAGAGTGTCCTACATGCCAGTAGAACAAGCAAGAGCACTCTTTCCTTGTAGGTTTATTGCAGCCCCTACCTACTCCTAATTGGAAGTGGAAGTGCATATCCATGGATTTCATCATGGGTTTACCCAAAAATCAAAGCAGGGATTGCATTTATGTAGTGGTTGACAGACTCATGAAATTTGCACACTTTTTCTCAATTTCAACTACTTTCATGACTATGCGGGTTGTTGATTTGTTTGTTAGAGAGATATTCAAGTTGAATGGGCTAATTCAAAATATCATAAGTGATTGACACAACAAATTTATGAGTCATTTTTGGTATAATTTTTTCAGACTCAATGGCACGGAACTCACTCTCAGCATAAGCTACCACCCACAGATGGATGGAAAAACCAAAATAGTTAATAAATGGGTGGAGGGATACCTAAGGAACTATATTTCAGGGCATCAAAAGGCATGGTTCAAGTGGTTGCATTTATGTAAGTATTATTATAATAATACATACCACATGTCTATACAGATGTCACCATTCATGGAACTCTATGGTTATGATGCTCCCATTTTTTTGGATTTGTTGTTTGGAGATAGTAGGGTTCCCAATGTAAAGAATTTATTGCAAGAAAGCTAGGACATCATGAGATCTCTGAAGGATAAAATACAAAAGGCTCAGAATCAAAAAATGCAATATGCAGATCATCGTAGAGTTGAGTGTTCCTTTGAGGAAGGTGATATGGTTTATCTCATGCTACAACCTTATAATAAATCCACTCTAAGGAAGAGTGTCTCTAAGAAGCTCAATCCACGATACTATGGACCATTCCAAGTTTCCAAGTGGATTGGTGAGGTGGCTTATGAGATGGATTTATCAGCAGAGAGTAGAGTTCACAATGTGTTCCACATATCTCACCTCAAGAAGGCATTGGGGAATAATGTGACACATTCTACAATGTTACCACCCCTAGATGAGGAGGGGAAATTGATTCTTATTCATGAGGCTATCATTGACACCAAGAGTGCAACTTGATATGGAGAGCCATCAGGGAATACTTGTGTTGGTTATTTTTTTAGAACCAAGCCGATATCACAATATAGCTATGGAATTTCCATTTTCCAATGGTTAGAAAAGTGGATGGATTGGCCAACAAATGAGTGAAAGAAACAATGCTCTCCTCCTACACTTTGGGTTGTGCAAAACTTGGGAGGGTGATCCCACAATGCACTTGTGACTTAATGCACCTAATAACCAAGTACATTGCAAATAACATATGCATTCTCACAACCTAATCTCAATAGATGAGATCTTTCAAGAATTTGGTAGATTCTTTACACATTTAATATCTAGAGTAGAGAATGATACACTTAACATGAAATGTTAACAATTATAATTCAACAGAAATTTGATTATGAATTTATATTTTCGTTTAATGATCAAGAAATTGCATCACAAATACAAAACCAAGACCAATGCCTTAACCTAGGAAACATATTCAATCTCAACACAAATATAATTGGATAACAGTTTAATACTTAGCATCATAAAGCTTCAACAATACTGCATTACATCATTATACCTTAGTATCCCAAACCAAAACTTCTTATCAGATCTAGGTACTCAAATTACATGAACCTATCATTGACAAATAATCTACCATCAAAGATGCCACATTGTCTTACAGTGAATGGGAAAAATTCAACTACTGGATTGGAAACAAGAATTGTGGCATACCTATTGGTAACCCTTGGAGATTACACTTGGGTAAACTGGTTGTGCCTAATGTCTACATACATATTGATCTTTTGAAGGTAGTGGCAGCTAATTATGACCTAATTTCTAGGGTTGTAAGAACCTATTATGGCGTTGATATGGTAAAGATTACCTAGGTTGAAATAGTTGAGGTCTTCAAGCTAACTGAATGGATTGAAGACATGGTTAATATTGATGAGAAGGAACTAAGATTTGAATATGAGAGAGTGAGGCCAACTTTCAAGATATCATTATTGCAACATTTTGGCATTTGTAAAGAGACAAGGGAAAATCATTTTAGGCATATCTAATAAGGAGCCCTTCCCTATAAATTACTTTGTGACATATTTCCAAAGGAATTTGTATTCCTTATGATAGATCTTAGGATTTGATCTAGCTACAAGCATGCCTATGGCTAAAATGTACATGGATACCCATATTCAACATCCCACTTGCAATACCCTTTATGACTTTGCATCATAATTGGTCAAATTGCATTAAAGAATGGCAAGGATAGGGTAAGGTTCTAGTGGTATTCCTTGCTCATGCATATGTTTCTATACAAGGGAGTTGGATTCTTTGGTAAGGATATGGCATTGGTTAGAACAAATGGTGATATTGACTTACCTATCCAATGTTGGACTAGAATCATGGATATAAATGATCACCAATCTAGTTTTGTGGTTTTTGAGAACATTTTTTCTTTTGAACTAAGGAGGTCCCTAATCATAAATATGTCAAGGATCCCTGCATCACTACATGATTTCTTAAGGTAGAAAGATAGAAGTCCTGATATGAACATTAAGCACAATTGGGGAGATGTGATTCCCTACCTAAGTTATACAATTCTTAGGGTTTATGGAAAATGTGTGGCACCCCATATACTTCTGAGGGATGTGCCATTAAGATTTGGTTTTATTAAGGTAATGTGGTAGTTAGGTGATGTGGAGGATAATCACCTACAAAATCATAGGAAGAGAAACTTGTTCCCTACATACACTATTTTTTCTAATTTTTTCATAAAAGAGGGAGGATGGAGAAAAATTGTTGATATACTCAAAACACTTGGGATGAAGAGGGTCAGAGCAAGGAATCATGATCCTGAAGGCTTCATGGTAGATCTAAATTCCAAGCTCAGAAGTTCTAAATTTATCCATAATTTTTACTTTCCCAAGGACATTTCAAAGTTAAATAATTCACAATATTTAGCTCCTGGGGATGTAAAGGATGTATTTCAGAGAGTTGAATGTGTGTTTCAAAATTTTGAGCAGGTTCTTGGGAGGTTGAAAGGAGAAAAGATAGTTCAAAAAAGGGTAAAAGGTGTGGTAGAGGATGAACAAGGCAAGGGGAAGGCCCCTGAGGTGGAGGAAATACCTACCTACCAACATCCAAAGAGAATACTAGTATTTACAAGGAGGAACGACAAAGTGAAGGAGAAGAAAACAATAAGCACCCATTCTCAATCAGAGGGGTCAAGAATTCCTTCACCAGCACATGAATTGCCACCATTGTCTCCCCCAAGGTCTACTGCTCCACAATTTATTGAGCTTAATTCACCACCAAGGGCATCATCACCACCAAATCATCCACCTCCAAAGAAACAAAAGATAGAATCAAGTGGTTTGGTGGACTATCTTGAAGACTTTGATGATGATATTATTGTTATTGAAGAGGAAATGTAGCAAGTTATGCCTTCTCCCCCTAAGGAGATAGTACCACAATAAATGGGTCTCAAACTAGGCAATGTGGACCTAACTGGTATGAACAATACTAATGATTATGGACAATGATTCATTTGTCAAGCCATCCACATTCATGGATTTTTCATGGAGAGAAAAGAGGGATGAATATGTTGACAACATTGCTAAGAATAAAATATTGAACCCTCAATTGTTGGATAGAGTCATTGAGGCCTAGGTTAGACAAGAAATGAGGGCACGTTTTCAAAGCATCACAGCTAAAGAGGTAAGAGAATTGGTAAGAAAGAGTGGTCTTATTTTGCTTCAAGAGTGGGATCTTGCTTCTAATATCACTTTTGATACGGTGAGGAGACATGATAAGCCCCTTTACACCATAAAAGAAGAAGAAATTGCTTTGTCGGGGTCTTCTTTCAGTGATTAGTGGGATACAATTGCAATTTGGGACTTAACCCCAAATACAAAGAAGCCTCTAGTTGTAGAGCCATCTATAGATTATAGGGGAGGGTTAATTATCAAGAGAGTGTCAAACACCCCTAAAATTGAAGCATCCACTATGGATGTGAATGTTTCCTAGTTTACAAAAGCAACAGTGGAGTCAGTGACTATAGAAAGAGATAAGTTAAAAAAAATGTATAATGACATGTTGGTTGAATACAACAAGGGTCAATAAAAGGTTGTAGAATTGAAAACAGAAATGGCATTATTGAAAGAATAGATGAAAAATATGTAGACCAATGTACGAGTGCAAACTAAATTTGCTTCTCCTCCTTCACCTTGAGAGAAAATTCCATTTTCCCTTGTTCCTCCTCGAGAAGTTTCATTGGAAATTATATTGTACAATTAAGGAAATGTGCCAATTTTAGTTGAAGGACCAAGTACTTCAGGTGCACATCAAACTAAGGAAGACAGCATGGAAAGCCTAATTGAAAAGTTAAAAAGCTATGAAGACAGATGTAAGAAGTAGGATGAATTGATTCATGCAAGCAATCTAATGATTATGACAGTGGTGTTGGAGCATCTCAATAAATGAATTAACAAGAGGTTGATTAGCATCCATGCAAATTACTCCTCCATGTTCGATGCGATAAAAAAATTTGATAGGGATAAAGAAGTGTTTATCCCATTAATGGAGAAATGGATTCCCAGACTTGTACTAGGATCTTAGGCTTATGGTTGTTGGGTCTAAGCATGATGCAAATAAGCCAAACAACATTAAACCCACTCTCAAGCTTGTGGGTGGAATCCAATAATTCCAAAGAAAAATTGAACCATTAGAGGAAAATATTAGAGAGTTGGTTAAGAGGTTTGATGAAGTTAAATTTCAGCTTGTTCCCTGACATGTTAAATGAAAATGGTGAAATAAAACTTTGTAAAGGTGGAAAGATCTAGAAAATAAGGTAATTGCAACTCAAGTAGCCTTAATTTGTGATGGAGCTGACATGTGGATGCTAAGGAGTAGTATGGACATGTTCACTCAAGCAAGGATTTTCCTTAAGGAGTTTGAAAAGGAGGCCACCCAAGTAGTGACCAAATACTCTCCATACAGGGCAAAAGTTGATAGGGTTATTGAATTTAATTGGCCTTTGGAAGAAGATTTTGAGCTCTAGAAAAGAAAATATCCCGATGTCCTAGATGAGTAGGTTGTTGCTATGGTGAGGTGGTAATTACAATTTTGGTTGTAGGTCTACAATAATAGAAATTACAGTAAGAATAATACAATACATGGCCTAGAACTATTACATATTAAGCCTTAGATACAACAATGTTAAATATTGTATACTCTCCAAATTGAAATTGATGACAAGGATTGCAAACGTGGAGGTACTTTGGGATTCTTCCTCTTTCTTTATTTTATGATTTTCTTTCTTAAGGCTTGGATTACAAGGAAATAATTTTGGAGCACATGGATAGGATGCTACAATGACTAAATGATGCCTTTTGGAATGCAGTACAAATCTTCATCGACAAATGCAAATTTTTTTTGTCCCACGTGATATTTTCCCTCCTTTGAGTTGTAAATATAACTACATTGGGGAATATGTTTTGTAGCGGTCAAATGAGAATAGGACATGTGTGCATTCTAGCCCAAATATTTTTCTCCTTCATTTCTATAAGAAGGAATTCATGGCCAAATGTACAGGTTATTGATTGATCAAAGAGAAAATTTTGTAATAGGAAATACAAAGAACAGTCTAGAGTTTTGTTCTAGGTTTTGAGTCTTGTTGATATGCAATCGTATTTTTTAATAATAGTACAAGCATTTGAATATAGAGGATGGTGCAAATTCAAGGTCATTTATCTCTTGTTGTATTTTTTATATGAGCTATTAATAAAGTGGTCAAGGGTTATTTTGTTAATATTTATTATGTTTCAATGAATGTATGGTTCTATCTTTGTTTTAATGCAAAAATTAATTAAATTTCTTGGATGAAGATATAGATTCATGTAATTTGGGTATCAGGATCTAATAAGAAGTTTTGGCTTGGGATACTAAGGTACAATTTTTTAATGCAGTATTACAGAAGCTTTATGGTGCTAAATATTAAACCGTTATCCAATTATATTTGTGTAGAGATTGACTTTGTTTCCTAGGCTAAGGCACTAGTCTGGGTTGTGTATTTATGATACAGTTTCTTGATTATTCATCAACAATATAAATTCATGATTAAACTTTCTATTGAGTTTTAATTGATAATATTTCATATCAAGTTATCATTCTCTGCTCTAGATGTCTAATGTGTAAAGAATCTACCAAATTTTTGAAGGATTTCATGTATTGAGCTTAAGTTGTGAGAATGCATATGTTGTTTGCAATGTACTTGGCTATTAGGTGCATGAATGCATAGGTACATTGTGGGATCGACCTCCCAGTTTTTGCAGAGCCCAAATTCCAAGATGAAAGCATTGATGCTTTCACTTGTTCATTGGCCAATCCCTTCAAGTTGTCAAGAATTGGAAATGGAAATTCCATAGTCTTCCTTGAAGATCAGCTTGGTTCTTGAAAAATAACCAATAGATTGGTGACTTTGCTGGGGAAATATTTATGAAAAGTATTCATGTCCTAGTATGCTTTGTCCAAGCATTATTGCAATATGTAAGATTGTTTGCAATTAGAGTTGTATACATTTCCAAATGGGTATCAAATTTTGCAAGAACTTGTCAATTTTTCCCACCATTTATCATTTTGAGGTCATTTGCGTAAATTTTTGTCTAGTCCTGAGACTTTCTTGTAAATCTTCCACCTAGATTGTCAAAGGTTGGCTTAGAAGTTCTCTATATTTGCAAATCCTTGTAATTCTCTGAAGATTTGCATAAGTGATATCATTATTTGTAATTTCCAATCATTTCGGGTGGTAACTCTGAAGTCTCTACACCAGTGTGCATTATTTGAAGAAATCAAGAAAAATTGAAAAGGAGTAATTATGAAAGAAGGATTAGGAAAACCAAAGCTCAAAAGAAGAAACATCCAGAAGAAAATATAGAAGGTGAACTTCAAAAGAATCCCAAGCAGTCATGGAAACAAAAGAATGCAATTACCAGTAAGCATTTTCGCATCTTGTGCCTGAATCTACTCAATCTCCTTCAAGAAATTGTAGTAGCATGAAAGCCAGCAAAAAAATTAGGGTTAGATTATGAGGATGAAGAAGGTTGCACAAATAAGAATGTTTTAAGTGTCAATATATTTAAACCCATACAAGGAGAAGTAGAAGTAGGAGCCTCCATCATAACATTGCTACTACCAATGTTGTTGCAAGTTGTATTTTCCCTCCAACATTTAATGGATATTCTCCTTTACTGCCTACCCCACTAATTGGATCCACTAATGATGCCAAAACCTTATAAATCTGGCAGAATCCTCAGATTCATAGATTACTCTCCCAGATCTTGATGAATCTTTTGGAGATATTAATGCTCTCCCAAGAGGTTAAAATCTAGACTGAGATAAAAAAAAAAGGAGAGAATCAAAATGGTTATGATTGAAAGAGATACATTAAGAAGACAATTGGAACAAATTAAATTCCTGAACCAAGAAGATATTGAACCAATCACCACAAGTCCTATTGTATCTGAAATCCTTGACAAGAATATTCAACCTGACCCATAAGAGATACCAATACCACCACTACGACTAAGTCTATAATAACTATAATTATTTCCCCACATCCTACAACTAGTGTCCCCAACCAACCAGTTGATAAGGGCAAGTAGCCTATGAAAATTTTGGTTATCAATGAAAAATCCACATCTCAAAAGCCTCCTCTACCTCCTAAATCAGAATCTATTGAATATCAATTAAGGAGGGAGAATGAGGATCTAAAAAAGGGATTAGAAAGGATGCAAATTATGGCAACCAATGTTGAGATGAAAAGAAAGAATGATTTCTTGAAAACTGCATGCCTTGCTAAGGGTGTTGTAGCATCCAATTCACAAGACCCTCCTCATTCCTCAATAAATCCTACACCTATGATGGATGTGAATAATTCATGTCATACATATCAATCCATCCCCAATTATAAGCCTCCTAACACAAGTAACACTGATTTTACTTACAATCAATTTGCTAATAGAAATATGGATCATAGGAGAGGAGGAGGTGATGCTAGTAGGAGTAATGAAGTCAGAGAAAATCAATTTCATAGGTGACCTATGAAATTGGAAAGATATAGGTAGTTGTGCTTTGATGGAATACCTGACTACCCAAATCCTATTGATAATGATATTAGGGTTGTGTTGAGAAAATTCACTACAAACAATGCAATCTCCGATGAAGATCACTTGAGGACTTTCCTTAATCTTCTTGACGATTATGAAGTAGAACATGAGGGTGTGGTCATGAAATTATTAGTGGTCATTAATAGAGGATGCAAGGGATTGGTATAGATGCTTGCCTAAAGGTAGTAGTGGCTCATGAGAATTTAAGAGAGTCTTTAGAGAGTAATATGGAGATAAAATTGACCCCAAGTTTATGCTCAATGAATTTAATAATATTACCAAAGGGTAGAATGAAATGGTATCTGATTTTAACATCAATTTTTTTGAAGGCTATGAATAGACTACCACCACATTTGATCGATTGAATGATCTAGTGTGTCTTATTACATATTACAACGCATTTGATTCTAAAATGAGTTGCATCCTGAGAGATAAAGACCCTCAAATTTTGAGGGATGCATTCAAATTTTCCTTGTACATTAAAAGTAATAAGAAATCTTTGAAAATGTGGGAAGCATAGATGATGTTAAAATCCTAAAGAATACTAAAGATAAACAAGAAAAGACCTTTATTTCAAATCCTACTTATGATGAAAGATGGGATAAAGTGATGAGCACTATCAAATATATAAAATATACTATTGCAAAAAATGAAAAGGGACTTGGAAATGATAAACAAAATTTCCAAAAAAATGATAATCCCCTGAGGCTACAAGATTATTCTTATAAAACATTGGAAAAATGGAAAGCCAATCCACAATAATCAGAAAAATACAAAAAAGATCAGGTCACACCTGATCCTTTGCAAAAGCATTTTACAAATTTTACTAAAGAAACTCCTTGGTGCATGGTTTGTCATTTGCTTCATTCTTCTCACCAATGTGCAATTGCAAAATTGGTGGAAGTTGAATAAGGTACAACAAAATATTATGATTAGTCTCATTATGATTATGTTGAAGTCAATGTGATCATGAGTAGGTCTGATTTTTCTAGTAATGATTGCTCATCCAATGAGGAGTCCCATGAACTTGAAGTGGATGGTCAGAGGCAAAGAGTTAATGCATCACCAGTAGGTTCTCCTTGATGAAGATAATGATTATGATCATGAAGTGTGCACATTGGAAACAACTGAGGATGATGTTTCTTTAAGGAGACCCTTAGATGAGGAAATTGCAAAGTTGATAGTAACCTTGGTTGCACATGCAAGAGGCTCTTACCACCTGACAAATAGATCAATAGGTGGAGATCAAGGTAAGGATGGTAGCCTCTTCATCAAAGAGAAGAATGTAAAAGACAAAGAACCCAAGGTCGATAATAAAGTGGATGGGGCTAAATCCAAGGAGGGAAAGGGAGACAAAATTTGGGCAAATATCTCTTGTCATGAAGGTAAAGACACAAAATTAGAACTTTGAGCTTGAGAAGAAGGAAGCCAAGCCTAAAGCTAAAGTGAAAGGAAAATAACAGGAGGAGAACAACACTAAACAAGGTATGATACCAATTGGTCTACCTAAATATACTCATGTTTATATGTTTCAGTTACTTTCACAAGTAAAGGTTTTTGTCCCCTTGCTTGAAATGATGAGGATTGGTGAGCATAAACAAAAGGTTGTAGCCCTTATTAATGGTGCTAATATAGCCTTCAATGAATCAGTGGCGTCTACTCCACCCAAAGAGAGTGGAAAATAATTGAAAGAAGAGGAGGTTGAGGGAACAATTACTTAAATCCCTCACATTTACCTAAGAAATACAATAACCACCTATCCTAGTAATATAGACTCATTTTTCGTAACCTTAATTGTTGATGAAAAGTTCTTAAAGAATTATATGATTGATTGAGGAGCCTCATGAAGGAGATGGGATTGAAAATTGGTAGTTCCCATGGCAAGTGTTATGATATGAATTCTAGATAAGTCCCTATAATTAGGGTGATCAATGAACTCCCATATAAGCTAATTACATTTCCAAAAAAAGGAATTCAAAATGAGTGTAACAGTGATAGACATTCCACCAAATTATGGAATTTTTGTGTCAAGAAGATGGAATGCCTCAATGGGGGGTTGTATGAAATGTGATATGTGTTTTTCCACCTTCCCAATTGATGGAAAATATATAAAACTAGTTAGGGAATCAAGGGTTGCACACATAATTGAACTTTCCCTTGAAGATGATAGAATCCACTTTGTTGATACTAACATTAGTGATTTTAGGATACAAGAGTTACTAAGGGAAATTAATAGGCAACCTACACTTATTGAGAAGGAGATGAAAAAATTGTTTGATAACAATGATCTTTGGACCATGTATTTTGATGGTGCAAGCTCCAAGGAAGGATCGGGTGCAGGGATATTATTGGTTTCACCTAGTGGCAATACATTCAAGTTTTCTTTTACTTTGTCATTTTTTTGTACAAACAAAATGGCAGAGTATGAGGCCTTGTTGTTGGGGTTAAGGTTAGCAAAAAAACATGGGATAAAAAATCTGAAAGTAATTGGTGATATCCCAAGATAGATCCAGATTTGCATCAAAGAAGAAGAGATTGAAACAGTACAAGAATGTCATTTGGGATTCCATAGAACAATTTGATGCTTTTAGAATTGACTGGATGGAAAGAGGCCAAAATCGAGTGGTAGATTTGCTGGAAAATATTGTACTCAGGCCTGATGATATAGCTTTTGCTAATATCTCCAAAGTAGAGGTACAAACAAGGCTTTCAATCCCTAAAAAAATACAAAATTGGAAAGTCTTCAATGATGATGAATACATATTGATATTTTTAAAATGTGTAGACCAGTATGAAAATCAGGAGATTGATTTTGGAGCTTTTATTGAGACGGTGGATGGAAAGGATACGGTCTTTGGTAATGAGGCAATTCAGTTAAAGAGTAATAAGATCTCTAAAGGCCTTGTAGCCTTAGAGAGAGTCTTTGATAACCAAGATAAAAGCAATGCCAAGACATCTGCCACCCACCTAGAAGATTTAGAAGAGGTGAACTTAGGGACTGAAACTGCTCCTAAGAAAGTTCATGTGGGCAAGAAAATGAAGCCCAAGATCAAAGCAATGTTGATTACTTTGTTGAGGAAGTATAGGTATGTATTCGATTGGTCCTATGATGATTTGAAGGCATACAAGGGGGAATTGTTTCAGCATTAAATTCCTCTAAAAGTAGATGCAAAGCCTTTTAGTCAAAATCAAAGACATATAAATCCCACCTTATCACCAAAGATGCAAGAAGAGTTGGTGAAGCTAAGGGACTCTAGCATAATTAAGCCTATTAGGCACTCATCTTGGGTATCTAATCTAGGGCCGGTTACAAAAATAATGGTGGCATCAAATTATGTGTTGATTTCAGGAATCTCAACATGTCATCATTAAAGGACAACTATCCATTGCCTAATATGGAAGCCATGTTGTAGAAGGTGACTAGTTGTGAGCTCTTGTCCATGATGGATGGTTTTTCTGGTTACAACCAGGTTAAAGTAAAAGAGTTTGAGTAGTATAAGACTATATTTAATACTCCATGGGGCACCTATGTTTATGTTAGAATTCCATTTGTCTTAACCAATGCAGGTGGAACTTTTTAGAGGGCTATGGATGTAGCCTTTTTTTATTTTATTGAATTATTTCTGCAATCTACTACGATGACTTGACTGCATACTCCAAGAAAGAAGAAGATCATTGTATGCACTTGGAGAAAATTTTCATAAAGGCCCTTAAATATGGAATCTCACTTAACCCAGATAAATGTGCCTTTGGATTCACTAAAGGCAAGTTGTCGGGACACATTGTGTCAAAGGAAGGAGTGAGAACTAACCCTGAGAGGGTAGTTTCCATTGATAGGATTCCATAGCCAAAGAATGTGAAAGGCATCCAATTATTCTTTGGGCAGATTAGTTTTCTAAGAAGGTTCACAAACTTTATAGAGATCAGCCACCCCATATCAAATATGTTGAAGAAGGGTGAGAAAGTGGATTGGACTGAAGATCCAAGAAAATATTTTCAAGAAATTAAGCAAGTAATCAAGGAGGCCCCATTTCTAAAGACCCCTAATTTTTCCAAGCCACTACAAATCTTCTCATTTGCAATCATTCCACACTATTGCAATAGTCTTGTTACAAAATAATCAAGAAGGTTTTGAACAACCCATTGAATTTTTTAGTAAGTCTCTTCAAGTTGCAGAGTTGAAGTATGACTTAATTGAAAAAAAATCCTATGCATTGGTCAAAGATGTTAAAAAATTTAGAACCTATCTTGTGGGAGCAGTGGTTGTTGCATATGTTCCTAGTGTTGTTGTTAGGGACATCTTCACCCAACATGAAGTCACGGGTAGAAGATGTGGGTGGATAAATAGGATACATGAAATTAACATTGACATCTAGATCACCAAGTTGGTAAGATTCCAAGGATTAACCAAGCTAATGGTTGAGACAAATTTGGATGCTAGTCAAATAAACCAAGAGGACGGTTTTGACATGTCACATGTTTGTGATATGCAAGAATTTGATTGGTACAAAAATGTTGTCTATTACTTACAAAAGATGTAATTCCCTAAAGGATTGATAGACAATGGAAAAATTACTCTCAAAATATAGGCTATCAAATATGTAATCATCAATGGTGAATTATGGTGGAGAAATCTGGACAGTGTCATGTTGAAATGTGTTGACAATGCCAAAACTTTGGATTTGTTAACTGAAATGCATAGTGGAGTGTGTGGAGGATACTATATGGACAAGACCACCACTCACAAGGTCTTAAGAGATAGGTTTTGGTGTCAAACACACTTCAAGGATGCACACAAGCTTGTAAGAAATGTGATGTATTTCAGAGGTTTTCTGGGAAGCTCAAGTTCTCAGGTAACTTACCACTTAGACCAGTTGTAGTCTAGGCACCAATTCAACTATGGGGTATTGATTTTATTAGAGAAATGTCATATAAGTCTAGTGGAGATCACTCTTGGATCCTTGTTGCCACAGATTATTTTACGAAGTGGGTGGAAGCAATTCCAAAAAAGAGAGCAACAAGTAAGGTGGTCAATAATTTCTTGATGGATAACATATTAACCAGGTTTGGAGTGCTTAAGAAAAAAAATTTAGACAATGCAATGTGCTTCAGGTGTGAATAATTGACAAATATTTGTTCCAAACATGGGATTCAAGCATCCTAGTCTTCACCATATCACCCATAGGGTAATGGTCAGGCAGAATCAAACAATAAAATCTTGGTGAAGATCATTAAAAGGAGCATTGAGAAGAAAAAGAGAGCTTGGGGGTCCAAGTTGAAGTTATCTTTGTGGGTGGATAGGGCGATAGTTAAGAAAGCAACTATATATGCTCCATTTGACTTGGTTTATCATATTGCAACAAGATTACCCCATAACAATCTTATGAAAATATTTTTTTTTTTCAAAGAGTATAATGAAGATGTGTGTGATGAGATGCAACATAGAATTTATTCCCTTATGGAGTTGGATGAGATGAGGAGAGATGCTCAGAATAAAAATGCTAGGTTGCAATTGCAGTTCAAGAACTTGAATGACAAGAAAGCATCTCTGAGAAAGTTTGAAGTAGGAGAAATGGTATTAATGTGGAATTCAAGGTCTGAAAAACAAGGGAAAGCATGGGAAATTTGATGAACTATGGCTAGGCCCTTATCTAATCAACAATACCCATGATAAGGATTCCTACTTTTTGCAAGATCTGACTAGTGAACTTATTGAGTTTTCAATACATGGACAATTCTTGAACCCATATTTCTCTTGAAATATGTTTTTCTCCATGTACATTGTAAATTTTGTATGTTATGTATATAGGTTTATGTTTGCTTTGGTTGGGTCTACTTTGGTATGACTACCTTGTGTAAATAGTTTCCTAGTTTTGGTTCTCTCTATTGGTTTACTCTTCCAGGAGATTTTTGAGATCTCACCATGCCTATTGAGAGGAATGCATCCCCAACTAGAGCCACTAGTGGAACCCTAAACAAAATTTCATGTTCCATTTATTTTGTGCTTCTCTAATCCTACTTGATATAGTGGTTATGTTTTTAGGTATGTGTCTTAGGGTTTATCTTCCATTTATTTGATCAAAGCTTTTGCTTTTCCTTTACTACGTTATAATTTCATGTTGACTTGTTATTGCTAGTTCTTGGTTATGTTAGTTTGGAATTATGTCATTGAACTCATCCAATTTATAGGCCCCTTTTCCTAGTCTACTCGGTCATTTCACCATTGGGAAACATTATGCATCAAAGTTTTAAAGGGTTTAATATTCATTAATTGTCTAAAGTCTTGACCCTAAGTATACATCCCCATTTCTCATTGACCTAGCAGGGTCCCATTTTAAGTCGCTAACATTCTACACATGCAGATTTGAGCTTTTCATAGAGGCGATTGGATCGTTTGATTGCAACCTGACCATTCCCCTCTCCTCATTGTATTTTAATATTAATTAAAAAATGCCAGCAAGCTGGTAGGCAGGTGGCATGTGTCCTCTTCCAAGGCGAGACCCATCATCCTTTGAAAGCAATGACCACCAAGACTTAGTCGATCAATGGTTGTGATGAGATGTTGTAGCTTAACCTTGGTCATTCCTCATTTCCCCTCAAGGAACCCACCAACACTTCTCATCTCTCAGCAGGGCAGCGGGGAGGCACCACGTGGCACGATTTGAGCCATTAAGGGGAACTATAATAAGGCATGAAATTTTTTTGGAAATATTTCAACATGATATTAAGGGAGATTAACTACAAAGCTACTAAAGGGTTGTTCAAGCACATGGTTAATTTCAAAACGATATGTTATAATCATATTCGTTCATTAGATATGAAGGATATGCATATGGGCGGATGATTTGAAGGGTTAAAAGCATGCAATTCAAAGGTACCAAATGCAATCTAGGTCGTTCCCCGCCACCCTATTGCCATAAGATGTGCATGAGTTAAACCCAAAGGGTAAGCAATAGACTAATGTGTGGAGATCTTCAAAGTTCATGGGGATGGTGAAGCTCGTAGGATGGCATGGAAATGAATCCACATGGTCTAACTTGATTTTTCGGCAAAAATAGTCATCTAGAGTCAAGTTTTCAAACTTGTTTGACTTGATCTGGGTCGTTGGATGGACCATCTTTTTGCAAGATCAATGGTTGGAATTTGAAGTTTGAGATTGAAGCTAAGTGAGGCGTTATGATTCACGCGAGCTAATAGTAATGGCAGACATGATGCTAAACTACCAAATTGGTCTACTTTAAAGCCATAAAAACTTGTTTTAAAGCATAATTACAATTCATTAAAACATATAATGCAACTACTTGGATTTCTTGTTATGCATTCAAGCTTGTTTGACGTCTAAAAATTAGGGTTTTCAAAGCATCTACAAAATAGTAAGTAAAATCGATACCTTGTACTTCAATTTCTTGAAAATTTGTTGAGAGTTCTCACTCTTTTATTTTCTCAATAGAATTACTAGTTTGCTTCCTTTTCTTTTAAGGTCTGATTTTCAAATTGAATGATAGGTTTGTTAAGTCTTGTTGTTTCTTTGCATCAAACCCATGCCCTAGTGGTAAGCTTCTAGTTTTTTGCGAAGTAAAACCATAGTTTGCAAGAAACCTTATTACCATGGCACCTCCACAATCCAAAGCCTCGGGGTTAGAAGGGAAGAAAAGACCCCTTTCCCAGGACCTCGTTGATCAATTAAAACCATCAACATCTGATAAACCCAAGGGTCAGCTATTTTTCCAAGGCACTCAAATTGTAGAAGGTACCATTGACAAACAATCTACCATTAAAGATGCCACATTTCCTTACATTAGATGAGCACAATTCAACTAATAATCTGGCAACATGAATTGTGGCATACCTATTGGTAACCCTTGGAGATTGGACATGGGTAAACTAGTGCCTAATTTCTACATGGATGTTGATCTTTTGAAGGCAATGGCAGCTAATTATGACCCAATTTCTAGGGTTGTAAGAACCTATGATGGCATTGAGATGGTAAAGATTACCGAGGATGAAATAGTTGAGGTCTTCAAGCTAACTGAATGGAGTGAATACATGGTTCATATTGATGAGAAGGAACTAAGAGTTGAATATGAGAGAGTGAGGCCAACTTTCAAGATCTCAGTATTGTGACATTTTTTGGCATCTGTAAAGGGACAAGGGGAAATCATTTTGGGCTCGTTTGATAAGAATCCCTTCCCTATAAACTACTTTGTGACATATTTCCAAAGGACTTTTTATTCCTTATGCCAAATTTTAGGATTTGATCCAACTACAAGCATGCCTATGGATAAAATGTACATGGTTGCTCATATTCAACATCCCACTTGCAATACCCTTTATGACTTTGCATCATACTTGGCCGAAAGGATACATGAGGGCTTGATTGCACTAAATAATGGAAAGGATGGGGTAAGTTTTTGGTGGTATTCCTTGCTCATGCATATTTTTCTATAAAAGGTATTTGGATTCTTTGGTAAGGATATGACATTGGTCAGAATAGAGGGTGATATTGACTTACCTATCCAATGTTGGACTAGACTCTTGGATAGAAATGATCACCAATATAGTTTTGTGGTGTTTGAGAAAATTTTTTATTCCAAACTAATGAGGGCCTTGATCATGAATATTCCAAGGATCCTTGCAGCACTACATGATTTATTGAGGTTGAAAGATAGGAGGCCTGATATGAACTTTGAGCACAATTGGGGAGATTTGATTCCCTACCCAAGCTATAAAATTCTTAGGCTTTATGGCACAAGTGTGGCACCCCATATACTTTTGAGGGTTGTGCCATTATGAGTTGGTTTTCTTGAGGTAATTTGGTAGTTAGCTGATGTGGAGGATAATCACCTGCTATTAGAGGAAGCGAACCTTGTTCACTACATACACTATTTTTTTTATTTTGTCATGAAAGAGGGAGGATAAGGATAAATTGTTGATATACTAAAAACACTTGGGATGAAGAGGGATAGAGTAAGGAATCATGAACCTAAAGGCTTCATGGCAAGGCTAAAGTCTAGGATCAAAATTTCTAAATTTATCCATAATTTTTACTTTCTTGAGGACGTGATTGGAAATGTTTTTTATTTCCAAAAACAA
Source organism: Sequoiadendron giganteum (assembly GCA_007115665.2). Taxonomy (NCBI): domain Eukaryota; kingdom Viridiplantae; phylum Streptophyta; class Pinopsida; order Cupressales; family Cupressaceae; genus Sequoiadendron; species Sequoiadendron giganteum. The sequence goes on along the minus strand of CM021110.1, from coordinate 414,146,511 downwards.
GATGATAGGAAAATGAAGTGGATTGTATTTGACAAATTGGAGAAGGAAATTCAGTCAAAGGATCCAAAGTATTTAGCTTTTGGGGATATCAAGGATGTATTTTAGAGAGTTGAATATGTGTTTCAGAATTTTGATCAGGTTGTTGGGAGGTTGAAAGGAGAAAGGATAATTCAAGAGAAGGTAAAATGTGTGTTAGAGGAAGAACAAGGCAAGGGGAAGGCCCCTGAGGTGGAGGAAAGACCTACCTACCAACATCCAAAGAGATTACTAGTATTTACAAGGAGGAAGGATAAAGTGAAGGAGAAGCAAACAATAACCACATCTTCTTAATCATAGGGGTTAAGAATTCCTTCACCAACACATGAATTTAAACCATTGTCTCCCCTAAGGTCTACTGCTCCACAAGCTATTGAACTTGATTCAACACCAAGGGTATCATCACTACCAAGGCAGCCACCTCCAAAGAAACAAAATATAGAATCAAGTATTTTGGTGGAGTATCCTAAAGAATTCGATGATGATATTATTGTTACTAAAGAGGAAATGTAGCAATGTATGCCTTCTCCCCCTAGGGAAATAGTACCACAACAAATGGGCCTCAGACTGATCAAGGTGGACCTAGTTGGTATGAACAATATTGATGATGTGAGAGAGGAGGCATGTAATAAATTTATGGACAATGATTCATTTGCCAAGTCATCCAATTTTATGGAGTTTGCATGGAGAGAAAAGAGGGATGAATATGTTGACAACATTGCTAAGAAGAAAAGCTTGAACCCTCAATTGTCAGACAAAGTCATTGAGGCCCAGGTTAGATAAGAAATGAGGGAAATTTTTTAAAGCATCACAGCTAAAGAGGGAGGAGAATTGGTAAGAAAGAGTGGTCTTCTTTTGCTTCAAGAGTGCTATCTTTCTTTTGATGTCACTTTTGATACATTAAGGAGATATGAAAAGACCCTTTACACCACAAAAGAAGAAGCAACAATTTCTTTGTAGGGGTTTTCTATCAGTGATTAGTGGGATACACTTGCAATTTGGACCTTAACGCCAAATACAAAGAAGCCTCTAGTTGCAGAGTCGTCTACAAATTATAAGGGAGGGTTAGTTATCAAGAGAGTGTTAGAAACCCCTAAAACTGAAGTAGTCACTATGTATGTGAATGTTTCCTAGTTTACAAAGGCAACAGTGGAGTTGATGATTGCAGAAAGAGATAAGTTCAGAAAAATGTATAATGACATGTTGGTTGAATATAGAAAGGTTCAACAAAAGGTTGAAAAATTGCAAACATAAATGGCATTGTTGAAAGAACATATACAAAATATGCAGACCAATGTGTGAATGAAAACTAACTTTGCTTCTCCTCCTTCACCTTGAGATAAAATGACATCTATCCCTATTCCTCCTCTAGATTTTTCATTGAAAAATGTGTCATACAATTTGGTAAATGTGTCAATTTCAATTGAAGGACCAAGTACTTCAAGTGCACATCAAATCGAGGAAGTCAGCATGGAAGACATAATTGAAAAGATATGAAGAGAGATTTAAGTAGTAGGATAAATTGATTCATGCAAGCAATTTAAGGATTGTGACACTGGTGTTGGAGCATCTCAATAAAGGAATTGACAAGAGACTGATTAGCTTCCATGCAAATTACTCCTCCATGTTCGATGTGATAAGACACTTTGATAGGGATAAAGAAGTGGTCATCCCATTAATGGAGAAATGGATTCCCAGGTACCAGGATATTAGGCTTATGGCTATTGGGTCTAAGCATGATGCAAATAATTCAGAAAACACTCAACCCACTCTTAAGGCTATGGGTGGAATCCAAGAATTCCAAGGAAAAATTGAACCACTGGAGGAAAATATTAGAGAGTTGGTTAAGAGGTTTGATCAGTTGAATTTTAGCCTGCTCCCTGAAATCTTAAATGAAAATGGTGAGTCAAACCCCTGTAGGAGTGGAAATATCAAGCAAATAAGTTAACTGCAACTCAAGAAGCCTTAATTTGTGATGGATCTGACATGCGGATGCTAAGGAGTAGTATGGACATGCTCACTCAAGCAGGGATTTTCCTTGAGGATTTTGACAGGGAGGCCAACCAGGTAGTGACCAAATACACTCCATACAGGGCAAAATTTGATAAGGTTATTGAATTCAATTGGCCTTCCGAGAAAGATTTTGAGCTTTGGAAAAGAAAATATCTTGATGTCTTCGATGAGTAGGTTGCTGCTATGGTGAGGTGGTAACTAAAATTTTGATTGTAGGTCTACAACAATAGAAATTACAATAAGGAGAATATAATGCATGGCTTGGAACTATTATAGATTATGCCCTAGATATAACAATATTAAAACATTGTATTCTCTCCAGTTTGAAAATGATGATAAGATTGTAGGCGTGGAGGTACTTTGGGATTCTTCCTCTTTCTTTATTTTATGCTTTGCTTCCTTAAGGCTTGGAGTACATGGAAAGAATTTTGGAGCACATGGATAGAATGTTGCAATGATTAAATGATGCCCTTTGGAAGGCGAGATAAATCTTCATCGACAAATACAAATGGTTTTTTTCCCATGTGATATTTTCCCTCCTTTGAGTTGTAGATGTAACTGCATTGGGGAATATGTTTTGTAGTGGTCAAATGAGAATAGGACATGTGTGCATTCTGGCCCGAATTTTGTTTGTTCCTTTGTTTCTATAAGAAGGAATTCACTACCAAATGTACAGGTTGTTGATTGATCAGAGAGAAAATTTTGTAATAGGAAATACAAAGAACAATCCAGAGTTTTGTTCTAGGTTTTGAGTCTTATTGATATGTAATTGTAATTTTTTATAACAGTACTAGCATTTGAATATAGAGGATGGTGCAAATTCAAAGCCATTTCTCTCCTAGTGTATTCATTATATGAGTTATTAATAAAGTGATCAAGAATGATTTTGTTAATCTTCATTGTGTTTCAATGAATGTATGGTTATATCTTTATTTTAATTCAAAAAACTAATTAAATTTCTTGGATGAAGCTATATGTTTATGTAATTTGAGTATCAGGATCTAATAAGAAGTTTTGGTTTGGTATACTAAGGTACAATGTTGTAATACGGTATTGTAGAAGCTTTATGGTGCTAAGTATTAAACTATTAGCCAATTATATTTGTGTAGAGATTGAATTTGTTTCCTAGGTTAAGGCACTGGTCTAGGTTGTGTATTAGTGATGCAATTTCTTGATCATTCATCAACAATATAAATTCATGATTAAACTTTCTATTTCAAGTTGTAATTGATAATAGCTCATGTCAAGTTATCATTCTCTACTCTAGATGTCTAATTTGTAAATAATATGCCAAATTCTTGAAGGATTTCATCTATTGAGCTTAAGTTATGAGAATGCATCTATTATTTGCAATGTACTTGGTTATTAGTGCATGAATGCATAGGTACATTATGAGATCACCTTCCCAGGTTTTGTAGAGCCCAAAGTGCAGGAGGAAAGCATTGTTGCTTTCACTCGTTCATTGGCCAATCCCTTTAGGTTGTCAAGAATTGGAAATGGCAATTACATAGGCTTCCTTGAAGATTAGCTTGGTTCTTGAAAAATAACCAACAACTTGGTTAAGCGAAACGACCTACCGGTTGAGGTTGCAACGTGGGAGAATGAGGGAATTTTGCAGCATCCAAAGTTTAGATTGTTTGTGGACAAGAAATTTATGGAGGGCGAATTGTAATGTCCCCTTTCTAGCCAGTGGTTTGGGGTTTTGGGGTTAGCCTATGACTACGGTTCCCATAGGTTAGTGAGACGTTTAGGGAACCCATTGGGGAGATTCAGGCTCTTCAATAGGTGTGATATTTTATTTCGGCTTATTCAACTCAATGTTATAGAATTCAATTGGTCGTTCAAAGGTATTTTAGGAGTTCACCATTGATACTTTCTATTTATAGTAATTAATATCAGGCTTTATGATGACGTACCTATAGTTGACAATGGTGACGGGACACTCGAGAGAGAGATTATTGCTAGAATTTTTCCAGGAGTTATTGAATTATTAAGTCATGTTACTTTACTAATATTCTATTATTAAAGTGACATATTAATTTAATGTTATAAAGTTACTTTGATAAAGTACTTTATAACTTGGCCATTAAATAAACTAACGACGTGAATTTATTAAAAGAATGCATTTTTAGTCACTTTATGAATATTTAAGTGAAGGGGGTGCTTTTCAAGACAAAGATAAAATATTCAATTATTATGCAAAGGTAAGTTGGCATGGGATTTTGAGTTGGAGAGATATTAATATTTTATTGTAGAAAAAGAAAAACCATAATCTTGGGCGTGGATTTAGAGAAGGCATAAAGATAGGAAAGAACATAGTTTTTATCATCCAAGATATTATTTACAAAATAATGGTTGAGCAACAGGTTTGTAGGTTTGAAGCCTCAAGGTGATTAGAGGATGAAAACCCTCAATTAGGACAAGATCTACAGGTGTGAAAGATCGTCCAAGGGTTCTAGATTGAATGGTCTCCAACAGATGTCATTATTAGAGCATCTCACAAATTTACTTAGCAGTTTCTTTCAACATTTACAGTTTACATCAACAAGTTTGAATAAGAAAAGTCATTTCAATATTGCAACAAATCGTACTATGCAAGAGGCATAAGGAGAGTGCTTGAGTTTGTAATTGACAGTGGTTCTTCTCCAATCCAAGGCATACATATTTTCAAGAGAAACCAAGGTTTTCAAACAAACAAAAAAGGCATTTAATTTGGCATGAGGGAGTCTAGAATGTCGTATAAGATATGGGAAGAAGCATGTGGGAGCTAGGAGGAAAAAAAAATTGATTTGAAGGCTACAACTTCCTTGTGTGGAGGCATCTAGCATCATTCAAAACATCAGCATCAAATCCCATGGTGAAAATTAGATGCAAGGATGCCATGCTTCTATTTGTAGCAAAGAAGAAAGATAATTTTGCAATAAATCACACAAATGAAGTCAAAATAATCCATTTTTTTTGTAGCTTACCATAACCTAGGTTGCACTTTCCCAGAAAAATCTCCCAAAAATAGATGTTTTGTAGCCTTGAGAGAAAATTTGTTAGAAATCCTAATTTTTCAATAAATTACTTAATTACACTCTAATTACTCTAATTTTTTATGGTAAAATTATTCAAAAACCCACTAATAATTAGGAGTAAATTTAATATGATTTGAAATACATGCACTTTCTAAACAAACTAGGTAGAAACCCTAATTCTATAATAAATTACTCAATTATGCTCCAATTCCTCTAAAATCTTGATGGTAGTTGCTTGATGATTCTCTTCAAAAAAAAATTAAAAATTAGACAAAAATTTACCAAAATATGGGAGATATGTGTTTCACAAAATTACCTCCAAATTTTTTTTAAAATGCCTTGTCATCATGGTGCCAAGATCATGCTTTGATACCACTTGTTATGGAATAACTTGCACAATAAAATAATATAATAATAATATGTTGCAAATACTTGATAATAATATGCCATTTCAAGAAGGAAACCTCCTAATCCACTTTGATTGGGATACCTCCAATAGACTTCAATACAAACACAATACTCAACATGATGATAACAACCTGCCTATACCTCATTTACATACCATACTTATGCCTAAGATATCACCCAAGCTAACCTAGATAACCCTATATAAGTGTTAGGCCAACCAAAATAACAATATAATAATGATAATATGACTTAACTAAGAGTTAAGATAGTTTCAAGCCGACTGCTCATAGCACTATACACACTATAGGGGTAGGGTCATAATAGAGTATGCAATATCTCACTTGTGAAACACTTATTTGGAGACTTTTACAAATAATTATAAATCTCTACATTTTATAACTTACTTATAATGGAGGCCAATTGATGGGAAGGGTTGAATAGTGTAGAAGGAACAACTAAATAAGACATTAGTATAGGGGGAGTCGTAGACACCAATGACATATGTGTGGAAAAACAAATAATAGAAACAAAATGTATTATAATGGAAAAATGAGTACTATAAATGTATGGGATATGGGTAGTCAAGGGAGGAGTATAAATAGGTTGAGGCATAGGTATGGTAGGCATAGAACTAGGTATAGGTATGGATATGATAGGTAAGCACATATTAATATATAGGAAATGGGAAAATAATTCTCATAGGCCATAGTAATGGGAGGGATACAAGTAAATCTAGAGGTTGATTTCGATCTCACTCAAAAAAATTATGAGAAGTATGTAAAGGTTGATAATTGAATGGGAGAATATGACACATCATATGAGGATCTTTTGTATCATCAATAATTTTCCCTATATATTTATATATTAAATTCCATGTGTAAGAGTTGAGGAAGATGGAATGGATTGATCATCAATGGTTTGGACATCATCCTTGAATGAGAAAAATAAAGATTGAATATATTTTCTATAAGATTCTTCTTATTTATGTAATTTTAAGCCATGTGTTTGCTCATATGAATCAATAAGATATGTTAAAGGGACCACATGATAATCAAAATTCTCAAAAGATACATCATGAGAAGAAAAATAATAGTCTATAAGACAGTTTTCATAAGTATCTAATTTTTTTTATCAATTTTGCAAGTTTGAAGGTGTTGTCATTGGTGTCAACTGGTTTTTATTGTCATTGATGTCAACTATGTGTATGGAAGCTGGTTATTGATTATATATGTCAGGGATATTGAGAAAATTGTAATAAAGAAGGTTTGTAGGTTGTGCATGTATAGTTGTGATGTTGAAGAAGTGCTATGAGTACATGGAGTTATCTTTGTTATTTTTGGACGTGTGTCAGAGTGAAGTATGTACTACAATGATGTCTTTGGTACTTGGGTTCCAAGTGCTTTTGAGAAAATTTGATAAATAGAGAAAACAATGTTATGTAGGTATTTAGTGTATTCTCTAGGATGTGCTTTGCATTTGTTCTTGGTTGATTCTATGCTTGTGAAAATTTGAGGTATTATTCATGGTTGTTAGTAGTTTTTATATCCAAAATTTGAGTTTTTGGATCATCATACAGTGCAAGATATTTTCACCAGTATGTGAACTATGCATTTTTGTGTGTTTGGATGTGGTTTGGGAGAAATGTATTTGCTCTGCATTTCTCTACATTTTGGTTTTAGGATGTGTGATTCTAAGAATAATTTGATAAGGTTTCTCTCTTTCTTGGTTCAAAAGGATTTTAGATTTGGTGTTGTTGATGAGTTTATGAGTTATAGTGTATTCCAGTGGTTAACAGGGTTATTCAAATGTACAGAATATTCATACTCTTCAAGTGAAGTTTGTTTTGAAGCTTCTGGATGAATTTACATGTGTTTATTACATACTTTAGATCATGTTCAAGTGAAGTTTGTTGTTCGAAAAGATTGGATGAAGTTAAGGATGTGTGTGCTTAATTGTTTTATGATTTTTACACGGGTGTTGTTGACCTTGTGTTAAACACTACTTGAGAAGATCATAGAACCATGTTGAGGCATGTTGGGACTTATTTAGGTCCTCATTAAGTATATGTATAGGTCTCCCTCATTCTCTTCTACCATGGGAATTCTTTGGCATCGACCTAATTTGAATTTATAAATGCAAATTGTGTATGGATGACCTTGAAAGGGTTTCAAGGTTGAAGACAGTATAAGTACAAGTTGAGATGTTTTTGAAAGGTAAGATAGATGCAAAATATGTGTGTTTGATGTGAGTTTGAAAAGATCGGTGTGAAATTCAAGTGTTGAGTTCCTAAAGGCAGTGAGTTGGAGTTGTACTCTATCTTTCAAGCATGTATGCAAGTGTTTGAGTGAATTGAGGTGGAATTCATGTTGCATTGAGATAGTTTTCTCCCTATTATAATTCTCTTTTATCTTCTTTGTAATTATGTGGCAGTAAGCCTGGGCAGTGAGCCCACATTGGATAGTTTGTCTTGTCTTGGTAGTGAGCCTTTGTATTTAGTTTTGGAATTATTTATATTATGATCTAATCCTCACCGTGGTTTTTCTCTCATTGGGTTTTCCACATAAATCTAGTGTACTTGTGTGTATGGTTTTTCTATTTCTAGTTTTTGTTTCTACATTTAATGATTAATCACACTACTAGAGTAAAGGGTATATGAATGTTTGTAAATCTAACTTCTATTCAGGGTTTTGAAGATTAAAATTGCTAAAATTGATTCACCCCCCCACTTAGTTGTCTTGTTCAATAATTGGTATCAGAGCGAGGTTCCTTGGAGAAGAGCTTAACCCCTTAAGGAAGGTCACGAATGGTGAACAAGATCACTATGAGTGTCCTAGGTTCGATTGCACTAACCATGCATTCTAGAAAATAAATATGGAAGGATATTTGTCATACTATGGATATGAGATCGAAAAGTCTATTTAGAACTAGTATGTTGCTCCTACAAATGGTCTAAGTATTGCTGATGAGATCAAAGTGCATGAAACCAACAATAAGGCAAGGTTTATTATAGTAAATATTCTTTCACATTTTGAATTATTTAAAGTTATGAATTTGAAGACTGATAAAGAGGTTTGGGATAAGCTGAAAAAGATGTATGAAGGAGATGAAAAGGTTAAACAAGCTAATTTGCAGAATTTGGAGGCACAATTCAAGATCATGTGAATGGGCGAAGATGAGAAAATTAAATCATACATGTAGAGAGTAGATGAGTTGGTAGGTGGAATGAGAGGACTTGGTGCACAAATAGATGAATCCAAGATAGTGAAAAAGATACTTAGAACTCTCCTTGATATATACAGTGAAAAGGTATCTGCTATAGAGGAAATTGTAGACTATAATACTTATACTAAAGATCAGTTCATTGGTACTCTAAATTCATTTGAAATGAGAAATCTTGGTTTGAAAAATGGAACAAAGATAGAATTTGCATTCAAGGCTGCAAAGGTGGAAGATCTGGATGAAGAAAATCTTGATGAAGTAGAAGCAAATTTTGTAAGACAGATGAAAAAGGGCTCTAAAAAAGTATCAAGGTAAATTACCATTCAAATTTTTTAGCTATGGAGGAATAGGTCATTATGCTTCAAGATGTTTGAAAAGAGCTGAAAGAAATAAGCATAGAGAAGGTAAAGAAAATAAAGGAAAGATGATCAAAAGAGAATATTATGTCAATGAAGATGTTGGTGTTTCTGATGATGAATTTGATTATGGAGATTTTGATGATAATGAATGCTTGTTTCTAGATTTAAAATATTAATCTAATCTTGAAAAATGTGTGAAGGAAAGTGCTTCAGAGAAATTTGAAGGTACTATGGTCTCTACTCTTCATACTAAACAAGAAGAGAACTACTGGGTGTTGATAGTGGCTACTCAAATCACATGACCTGTGACAAAAGTAAGTTTGTTAAACTTGATAAATATGATGGAGGCTTAGTTAAATTTGGAGATGATTCTAGTGATAAGATCTGTGGGATAGGTTCAATCAGTTTTGATGGCAAGCATAGTATTGATGGTGTCTACTATGTTAATGCTTTGAGACATAATCTCTTGAGTGTTGGATAAATGTGTAAAAAGGGATATAATATTGTGTTCAAGAATGAAGAATGTGAAATCAAAAAAGGGTTGGGAACTTTGATTGTTGTTAGGAAGAAAACTTAAGGAAATATATTGAACCGTAAATAAAATAGGATATGTTGAGATTCCCATATTGTTCCTTAGGTCATTCAATAATGTCCTAGGATCCCAAATTGGATTCACTATCAACCCAAAGGGTGAGTCAATTTCCAATATGGAAGACCTAAGAGGGAGTTCTTTAAACTTAGAGGGGTTCACCACCAAGAAAAATCTTGGAAAAGACAATTTAACATTCAACTCACAAAACCTAGTAATGCAAGTCAAATGATGAGTGTAAATGATGAAACTATGCAGCAACAAGTTAGGGTATGTGTACCTGGGAAATTTGGAAATGTGATGAGGATTCTGAAAATGAAAGAATGTTGTCAAAATATGCTAAGGATGACTAAGATTCCCTTATTGTTGTATTAGTCCTACTGCTATTTTTTGGGGCAGATGCTTGATCTTCAGATGTTAGAATCGGATCTAAAAGAATATTTGAAAAATACCCTCGGGAGGACTAAGATGCCCTAGGTGGTGACTTAATCCCATCTGGAATTTCTAAAATCTTTGAATGTGATTGTGAGTTCTAATGTCTACACTTCTTCTCAGATCTCAGGTCCTGAAACTTCTAAATCTAGCCTGTAGGTAAATTTTTGTGAAGATGACAACTTTGTAATGCAACTTTGCACTCCAAATGATCTTCAAGTCTTCAACCTAAATCTATAAACACAAACATGCAAGAGAGGGAAAAATTGTTGATTTTAGTGAATGGGGATTTTTCTTGGTCAAATCCCCTATTTGTAATTAAACCTTGAAATGAAGGGAAATGATGAATGAACAACATGCAATGTTACAACTCACCAAACCCTTGCTATGAAGTCTGCAAACTTGTGTGAAATGACTAGCTTGAATATAGATCTTGAATCCAATGAATGCTTCATAGATCTTGACTTGAATTTCTTGCTTGAATCAAAACCCTACATCACAAATGTTAGCTCAAAAACACACATGTTGCAAGAATATCCCTAGTATGATGCTTGAATCTTTATAATGGCTCCAAATGCTTGAAGAATATCTCTTGATCTCATAAGCTTGTTTTAGGAAAGAATACTCAAGTTGCTAGATGAGAAATGAGTGAATGAACCTTGTATTTATACTTATTCATTCTTAATATCTTGAAATTACACCATAACAAGCCGATGTTAACTTTATTTCACGAACCACTAGACTTTGCAGTTATCTTTCCTTCGTGGCTTTTCCTTATCTATTATCACTCACAAATTTTTGGTGTTTTCCACGTGGCCTCCTAACGAGGATCCCTATCGCTCTGTATCGCTTTGCCTCTACCGAGTTTCGTGGGTGTGATGTGTGGCTTTCTCTAGTCGTTTCCTGAGTTGGGCCCACTATGTAGTTATTTTCGCTCGACGTCACCCACATGGCTTCCTCTCAAAGATTTTTGTTGGGGCATCCCTCATTCTTTTTCCAAGCTCCATGTGCTTGATGCATGGCGTATTCTTGTGCGTCGGTTATCTAGGAGTTTTCACCTGTGTCGTTTGTTCTCTTTTCCTATCGCTTTTTCTTCTTTGATATCGTGTGTCTTTTGCTACTGTTGCATGGCCATCTTTTCTCTAAGGACTGATTTGTTGGCACACTGCTGGGTGATCTTCCTATTCAGTGTCGACTCGAGGAGATTTGGGATGTCGATGTTTTTCCAGGGCATCTTTCTCAATGTGGCTTTCAAGCAGTGGGTTGGCTTATCTAAGCAGCTCTTCTTCTCTTTTATTTGGTTGTTGTTGGATAGACAAAAAACTTCCCGAGCACTGGGAATAACCTTTGTAATATTTTTATTGAACTTGAAGTTTGCAGACTGTGCCAATCAATTCGGCCTTTTATGTTTTTCATGCATTTGATAAGATATTTAGACTATGATTTTATTTTCCTATAGCATATGAATGCTTGTTCTTCAATTTTTGTAATCTTCTACAGCTTAATAAATACTAGATCAGGTTTGACTCTTATGTGTTGGCCGAAGTTGTATTAGATTATGCTATGCAATTAAAGGATATTATTATGTTTGAAGTGCTTTTGGATAATCTATTTGATAGACATCAGTTTATTCTTCAAGCCTTTTCTTTTGACATTGTGCTAAATTAGTTTCATTCATGATTTGGTACATCACCTTTAGTCTAGATTTTAATATTTCCTATTATCTTTCTAACCTTTTACCTCCCCCACTAAAAATAAAGATTCGGCTTCGATAAACTCCGGAGGTCACTTAGCTAAGTGCACTATGTCCCCCAATAGCTAAGTTTCCCATAAGACTGCTGCCCCCTACAAAATTTTGTGTCAATAGTTCTTTTTCTGGCACACCCGGTGGGACACAAACTAGCACATTCATTTGATATATAAGTGGGTATGTCATAAGCCCGTAACTAGGTCACAAACTACAAGATTCTCTGGCCTATTCATACCATCGTTAGTTTTTGTTCGCCCAAAAGGTCAGAAAGGTAGTCCTTCACCTCCACCTTCTCCTTCATCTCCTACACCTATGGCCACTAGAAATTATGTAGCCTGGGATGATGGTAGTCCTTTAGTAGAGCCTATACCTCCTGGAGTATGGGCCTCAATCCCCACTTTTTCTTTAAAAGTTATCCCTAAGTTTTTCGGAGATGAATCAAAGACACTAATAGAGCACTTGCAAGATGTGGCAGACATTTGTCTAGTGCATGGTGTTTCTAATGAAACGTAGCTCTAAGATTGCTTGTTGCCTCATTCCGAGGAAAGGCGTTGAACTGGTATAGAACTCTTATGGCTAATACAATTGCTACTTGGGACGATCTTGGAACCCTGTTTTATGAGCGTTTTTTGAATGTTGGCGATAATTCTTCGCTATATCATCAGCTGGCTAGCATAAAGCGAGCTCCTCATGAAGCTCTACCTGACTTCAACGCGTGGTTTCATTCGACTTGGCAGAGAGTTCTTGTTAGTAGTCGGTCACCTCCAGATTTGGCGTTCATATTCTATTTTAAGTCCATTAATGCTTATATTTCCATGATGCTATAGGCTCTTGGCAGAAATACTCTACTCGATGCTTACAGTCTTGCTATCACTACAGAGAATAACCTTATTGTTGTTGGAAATTTGGCACCAAGACCCATCATGCCATTTTTCCCAAAATTCAATGCCACGACAGCTGAAGCAGCTTCGACCAGTGCTCCTGCAACTCCTCCCTATTCTATGTACATGTACCCGAGAACGATGTCGAGTGCAGCTCCAGTGCCTAACCCCTTGATAGCCGAGATGAACAAGATGAGAGATCAGATGCGAACTATGACAAATGAATTTGACTACCATGAAGTGGCAACAATATAGCTATCAGAGGTCAACTTACCAAAATTATCAAGGTGGAAAAGCTCCTTACCAATCAAATCAGTGGCAAGATAGATCACGTGGAAATACTCAAGTTCAGTCGAATAACCAAGTTGTTCTAGTGACCTTGCCGATGCAAACCATCCATCCTAGTTCAAGTAAGGAGCTAGTGGCAGGACAAAACAACCTAGCCGAAGACGCTAATTCATAGTGTTTACCTTATAATGATGCACACATGCCCCAAAATTGTTCACGAGGGAATTTGCAATAGAATATTATGGAGCAATATAGCGAAGGAAGCACACCTAATCCTGGAAACTAGTCATATGCCTCTCAGCAGATGGATAATGCAGTCCTCCCTGATTAAATGCAAGGGATCTCCATAGAGCAGGAGTTAGATATAGTTTCAGACCAATCGCTCTTTTCATGGATGGAAGGAGAAGAGTCAGAATTTCCAAATGACATTCATGTAACTCAAGTGCCCCAAGTGCAATCAGACTATAACACATTTTCAAAGCAGAGACTCATCAGAGAATTTGCATCTCCATCGACTAATGGTCCATCTCAGTCAACGCCCAGTCCGTCGGTAGGATCATCATCAGTTCCACAGCAGTCTAAGGTAGCTACTCCTAGCTCTCTAAATCCACCTCCTCCGAAAGAAAAGGCTCCTATGATCACCCCAGTTGTTGTCAAAAAATCAGATACACTAGTTGCAAGGCCTAAGGAGCAAGCAATCATGACTCATTAATCGTGAACGCAATTCAATGCGGTGGAAAAACTAAAGAAATCTTCTACCAATGTTTCTTTGTGGGATATCTTGGCTATTTCGAAGCAAAAGGATCTATTACAAAAATCATTTTTAGGAGAGGAAGATGTGAATATGCGTAGTCAGCCAAGTGAAGAAAAGATATCCAAGTTGGACTTGGATAAAGTGCTAACAAATCAACCAGAAGAAAAGCTCGAAGCCGAAAAAGAGAGTAAGCCTAAACCTAAGCCTTTCTTTCTAACACTTATCATTGGTGACAAGTTATTGCATAATTGTATGATCGACCCTGGTGTTAGCACCACTGTCATGCCTAAGCAAGTAGTTGATGCTTTGGGGCTAAAATATGAGCCTCTTAACAAGGGAGTCATGCAGCTAGAAAAAAATAAATTTGATACCATCGGGGTAATCAAGGGATTGCCTATGACATTATTTGTCTGCCCTAGTATCACTATGAACCAAGATACCGTACTCATTGATGTCCCTCCTCTGTTCGGGATATGTTTGTCCTGAGAGCTCACAGCAAATGTTGGAGGATATCTAGCACTAGACTAGTCACACGGTCTAATCTTGAGAACCAAACATGGAGCTAAGATGAAACTATTGTCAGAAACTTTTCATTTCGAACATGTTGCTAATGAGTCCCTGCTCAACTTTGAAGTGGCACATACTTCAATTAGTCTGGAAGAAAGGTTCAATTTGAATTTTTGGAGGAAGAAGAAGCAACTAGCTCCAGGATAGAGAGTGAAGAAGCTCTATTGAATGAGTTTATAGACACAGACCCTTTTGGAAATTATCATGCAACTGGGCTCGAAACCTATGTCATACATGAGGAAGGACAGATTATGCCTAGAGTTACTAAAGATTATGGAGGTGAAACATCCTCGAAGTTATGGACTTTGCACTTTGAAGGAGAAAGATGCAGAGTAGGAGCGGGAGTGGGAATATGTTTGACATCTTCATCTGAAGAAAAGAACTTGAGGTCTTATCGCTTCCAGTTCACATGCTCAAATAATGAAGTAGAATATCAAGGTCGTGTCCATGGTTTGAGCCTTGCAGAACAAATGGGCACAAAGCAAATAAGAGTGTTCGGAGATTCAGAATTGCTGGTCAACCAAATCCGAGGGATTTCTCCTGCAAAGAATGTTCATATGTGATCATACCGGCATATGGTATGGGATCTTATTGAAAGCTTTGAGGCATTTAATATTCAGGTTATATAGAGGGAGCAGAACTCTGAAGCTAATCGGATGGCAACTTTTGAGGCTCAATTTAAGCGAGCCTCCGAGTTGTTAAAAAATAAACATGCAGTGAGAGTAATTGTACGACCTATTATTCTGAACAATGATCAAGATTGGAAAGTGTTCAATAGTGATGCTCATATTGCATCATTTCTCCAGTCATCTAGGAAATTTTCTAACCAATTGTAATCAAAGATCATCGAAGCCTACGAGGATCAAGTAATCCAGTTGAAATCCAACAAGCTTCCTAGAGGCCTAGTCACTCTAGAGATTCTTTTTTATTCTGATGATGCAAGTAAAGATAAAAGGAAGCTTGTAGCTGAGAAAGGTGACTACACCAATTTGCATATCGGAGAAGAAAAAATCTTAAGGTCGGTAAGGGAGTATCTCAGAAGAATAAAGACAAGCTAAAGCACTTTGCGAGGAATATCCAAGCGTAGTAGCTTGGTCATATGATGATCTTAAGGGATATGATCTCAGAATTATTCAGCATACAATTGAGCTATTGGAAGGAGAAAAGTTGATTCGTCAGAGATAGAGGCCTATGAACCCAAAGATTGAGTCACTCATGTCACAAGAGTTGAATAAATTGATTGTGTCCTGAATAGTGTTCCCAATCAAGCATAGCACTTAGGTGTCTAACCCGGTGCCAGTTCGAAAGAAGAATGGTGATATACGACTGTGTGTAGACTTTCGAGACTTGAATAGGACATCCCTGAAGGATCATTACCCCCTTTTTCTTCTATGGAGGTAATTCTACAAATCGTAGCTAGTTCTGAAATTTTTTCAATGTTGGATGGTTTTTTGGGCTACAATCAGATTCGTGTAAAGGAGCAAGACCAACACAAAACAGTGTTAACCACAAAGTGGGGAACATATACATATGTTAATATTCCTTTTGGACTTTCAAATTCTAGATCCACCTTTCAAAGAGCTATGGATATTGTCTTTAGGGATTTAATACATAAGATTATACTTATCTATCTGGATGACTTGACAGTGTTTTCCAAATCCGTCGATGATCACTTTGATCATTTAGAGCTTGTCTTACAGAAGAGCCAAGAACTCAAGATTTATCTAAACCCAAAGAAATGTGTGTTCAGAGTCCCCCAAGGGAAACTATTGGGATATTTTGTCTCGAAGGAGGGCATTTCCATCGATCCAGAAATATTTGATGTAATTTGGGGGCTTCCTCTACCCGTAAACAAGAAAGGAGTGCAATATCTTTTGGGTAAGGTCAATTTCATCAGTTGATTCATTGCAGACTTTGTAGGGCTCGTTCGTCCAATTACCTTGATGCTAAAAAAGGACCAGACTTTCAAGTGGATGGTGGAGGCCATAAAAGATTTTGAGCTTATAAAAGAAGTTATTTCTTCAGCCCCTGTATTAATCAACCTGGACCTGTCGAAGGACTTTATCATGTATGTTTTTGGTGGTGGCAATAGTATTGCCACTGTGCTTATGCAAAAGGATGATGAGGATAAAAAAGAATCCCATGTTGCTTCCTACTCGCACACCTTAAAGGAGTATGAGGTGAGGTACAATTTTGTAGAAAAGAAGGCCTTTGCTATTGTGAAAGGGCTTAATAAGTTCTGGCACCTGATATCATTTAATAAGGTGATTGTTTGTGTACTGCATCCTAGTGTGTGGGAATATATTATGGAAGGAGAGATCACCAAGAAAAGAGCTAACTAGATTACCAAGATCTTGGAGTATGATATTGAGATCAGGCATGTCAAGACTATTAGGGGAAAAGAATTGTCTGAGTACCTCATTTGAAAACAATGAACCAGTGACAAAGCTCAAAGTCTCGAAACCTCTGTTACTGAATGAAGAAAGCTATGAGGGCGATTGGATGGAGGCTAGGATAAACTTCATGCAAACAAGAAGGTATCCGACCAATCTCCCTTCCTTTAAGAGATGGTTCTATCAATTGCAAAATAGCAGTTATATTCTCCTAGAAGGGATACTTTTCAAAAGAAATTTTAATGATGTCCTACTAATATGTGTGAATGAGGAACAAGCCAAAAGAATATTAGATCAATATCACAATGGTCCAGCTGCAGGGCACTTTTCAACAAGAACTACTGTAATTAACATCATTAGTGCAAGTTATTTTTGGCCAACATTATTCAATGAATCATTTTCATTAGTAAATTCTTGCAGTGAATGCCAATTTTATGTTGAAAAGAGAAATAATGTTGCTATGCCACTAAGACCTATTGTAGTGGAGGAACCTTTTGCTCAATGGGGTATGGAATTTATTGGTATGATTAACCATTTTTCATCAGCTGGATATAGGTGGATATTGACAGCAACTGACTACTTCACCAGATGGGCAGAGGCGGTGCCATTAAAAAATGCAACAGAAGTAGAAATTGTTAACTTCCTAGAGGAATTGGTAGCCAGATTTGGCCCACCGAAAATAATTATTTCTCACAATGCTAAAGCTTTCCTCAACTCTACGATGAGCCAATTTGCATTGAAATATGGGGTTTTCTTGAAAACCTCTTTAATTATTACCCTCAAGGGAATGGCTTCATGGAATCCACAAACAAAAACCTCATCAAGTTAATCAAAAGGATAAGCTCAGAACACCAAAGGGAGTGACATAAAAACCTTCAAACAACGTTGTGGGCAGATCGTATCATGCCCAAGCAGATATTAAAGACATCCCCTTACAAGATGGTGTACGAGGAGGCATTGTTGTGTATTGCTATGGAAATCCCTGCTCTCCAATTGCTCAAATCTATTGAAATCGTGTAGAACGGAGCTATGGAGGTACGGTTTTCTGAGTTACTGTAAGTACAAGAGAAAAGAGAGCATACTCTTGAGGCCATGAACAGCCGCCAATAGGTGGTGAAGAAGTGGTTTGATAAAAATACATCTGACCAAGAGCTAAAATGTGGGGACCTGGTGCTCAAGTTCAACGAGCGCGAGGCAAAGCCCGACCAACACAAAAAGTTTGATAGTCTTTGGGAAGGGCCTTTTAAAATCATCCAGTGCAAACTATAGACATCCAAATTTGATCACTTCCATATGATCAAAATTGTCTACTTTATTCATCTATTTCATTAATAGTGATTAAATTATTTATTTAATCATTATTTCATTTTTTGCCTAAGGTTCCTAAAGTATCTAATTAAATAAATTAAATACTTTACCTTACACCCTGTTCTTCTCTAAATTAAATAAATATGATAAATTATTTAATTTAGTCTTTTAACCCATTTGAATTAAAACCAATTTTTAATTCATCTTTTTCTCTTTCCTTGTCACATTCTCCAAAACCCTCTTCTAATCCAAATTAAATTAATTAATCTATGATTAGGATGTGCACCACTTAATCTTGATTAAGTGTCACATCCTCCATAATCTCCCACTTGCCTCTAACCTCTCATTAACTACCTTAATCCTGTGTTTGCACAACCTTAATCAAAATCATTAACCATATTTAACTTACCTTTTCTGATCAACCTTATCACTTACCATTTTTGGTATGGACTCCCTTCCCCATGTGAATTTTTAATTCACATTTATTCAACCAAAGTTCCCCTCTTCCCCGTGTGAATTTTTAATTCACTTTTATCTTCCCAAGGTCTTCCCCATCCCCCATGCAAGATTCTAGAAGCCTTGACTTGTCACTTCACATGTGCCAAGGGCTTCTAGAACCTTGGACTTGTCACATCACCCACATGTGACAAATCTCCAACTTTTTGGAAACCCTTTTTTATCCACTAGATTCTTCCAATCATTGTGAATTTTTAATTCACTTTTATTCCTCCAAGGAATCTTCTCATCCCCCAAGATCCACCTCATTTCCACATCACTCCACATTTCAAGATGTGAGGGCTTGTGAGTCCTCAACTCACCATAGCCCTTCATCTTAATCTTTGTTGGATCAATCTCAACCATTGAATTCTCTAGAGAATTCAATTTAACCTATAAATACCCCTTCAATTCCCTCATTTTGAAGATCAAGTCTTTTTCAAATAAACTCTGGAAAAATTGTCATTCAAGCTCTCATCTACCATAGCATTTAGTATCACCAATTCATCTTGCATCCATTCAAATCCATTGCCATCCAAGGAGCACACAATTCTTGAAGCATCAAAGGGCCAACCAAAGGAAGAGACAACAACATGAAGGTATAATAGCAATCTATTTGTTTATCTTGCTTTCATATTGTTCATTTTCTTAGGCTAATCATTGAGGTGCCCTATTATCTTGTTGCTTCTCTTTACATTGCATTATTAGTTTCTTATTTAGCATCTCATATTAAGAAGCAGCATTTTATTAGGATCACATTTTTGGCACACCCGATGGGACCCACAAAGGGGTCTCTTTCTTTCACGTTTTCTGTTGTTAGCTTGTTTGCAGATTTAGGTCATAGAGGGGCAAACTTTCCCTCTCGGACATCGTAGAAGGGCGACCTTACCCTCTGTTTCCAACTGTTTTCTGCAGAGGGGTGACCTTGCCCTCTGTTTCTGACTATTTTCTGCAAAGGGGCGACCCTGCCCTTTGCTATTTTCTGACTGTTTTCTGCAGAGGGGTGACCCTGCCCTTTGCTGTTTCCGACTGTTTTTTGTAGAGGGGCGACCTTGCCCTCTGTTTTTGACTATTTTCTGCAGAGGGGCGACCTTGCCCTCTATTTTCAACTATTTTCTGCAGAGTGGCGACCTTGCCCTCTGTTTCTGACTTTTTTTGCAAAGGGGCGAACTTGCCCTTTGTTGTTTTCGACTGTTTTCTATAGAGGGGCAACCTTGCCCTCTATTTCTGACTATTTTCTGTAGAGAGGCGACCTTGCCCTTTGCTATTTTCGACTTTTTTTTGCAAAGCGGCGACCTTGCCCTCTGTTTCCGACTATTTTCTGTAGAGGGGCGACCTTGCCCTTTGTTTCTGACTATTTTCTGCAGAGGGGCGACCCTACCCTTTGCTGTTTCTGACTGTTTTCTGTAGAGGGGCAACCTTGCCCTTTGTTTCCAACTGTTTTCTGTAGAGGGGCGACCTTGCCCTCTGTTTTTGACTGTTTTCTGCAGAAAGGTGACCTTGCCCTCTGTTTCTGACTGTTTTTTGTAGAGGGGAGAACTTTCCCTTTGCTGTTTCTGACTGTTTTCTGCAGAGGGGCGACCTTGCCCTTTGTTTCTGACTATTTTCTACAGAGGGGTGACCCTGCCCTTTGCTGTTTCCGATTATTTTCTGCAGAGGGGCAACTTTTCCCTCTATTTCTGACTGTTTTCTACAGAGGGGCGAATCTGCCCTTTAGTCTGTTTCTGACTGTTTTCTGCAGAGGGGCGAACCTGCCCTTAACAGCACATTCAAGAAGTCAGATTTGCTGCAAATCACAAAAAAGGCAAAAGGATAAACAACTAACATTTTCTTGTAGGGCCTTCCTTTTTATCCTGATTTTTAAAAGTCTTTCCTTACCGTTTTATCTATTTACTTAGTATAAGTAGAGGAATGTAATATTTGCTGCTTGTTTCTATTTTATTTATTTCACCCTAAGGGGGCATTAGTTTGTTTTCATCTTCCTCCTTTGCACGTTGTGTAGATCTGAAGGAGGTAGTTGGAAATGATTACTGTCTTCTTCTTAGCAAGACCTGCTTGGGGATTTCATCACCCCAAGGGACGATTCCAACCATGCGTACTGATGGGGTATATAAAGGGGGGAGAGCCAAAGTTGTACCCCAATTCAATTGCATCGTAATTAGCGAAACGTTGAAGCTAGGGTGATACCTAGATAGACGTGAAGAGTTGGTCTGAGCCTTTCAGTATCTTGTTGGGGCTCCCGAATCATGCT
This sequence comes from Sequoiadendron giganteum, assembly GCA_007115665.2. Lineage (NCBI taxonomy): Eukaryota > Viridiplantae > Streptophyta > Pinopsida > Cupressales > Cupressaceae > Sequoiadendron > Sequoiadendron giganteum. Next base: position 414,125,748 of record CM021110.1, on the reverse strand, counting down.
TGTGATGGACTGGTGTTCATGGTTGTGCCTCATGTATTGAGCGTATATCGAGGACTCCCTAGAAACCTTGTTCATCCTAGAGTAAGACCTTTGCCGACCATACCCGTTAAAACGTTAATCATAGGATTGTGCTTGTTCAAAGTGTCTTTTTGTGAAGAACCAGTAAATTTTGGTAAGTCAAACTGTCATTAAACCATTTTAAGTCCTTGCCAAAATCTCTTATCTAGACCAAGTTCAAATTTTCACTGCAGAGGGGCGACCTTGCCCTCTGTTTCAGCCATTTTCTATAGAGGGGCGAATCTGCCCTTTGCTGTTTCAGCCTTTTCCACTACAGAGGGGCGACCTTGCCCTCTGTTTCAACCATTTTCTACAGAGGGGCTTATCTACCCTTTGCTGTTTCAACCTTTTTACTGCAGAGGGGCGACCTTGCCCTCTGTTTCAACCTTTTCTATAGAAGTGCAAATACGCCCCCTGAATAGACAGTTTCATCCATTTGACCCTTTTAAACCTCTGTTCGAATCCCCAAAGCCTCCATTTGACCATTTGATCAATCCAAACCTTCATTTGGCCATTCCAAGCCCCCATTCACCCCTCCCGACCATCTATCTATCCAATCTGAATATCCGATTACCCGTTCCAAGTGGTCGTTTCCCTGTTCCAAACATCTGTCAACATTTTCTGAAAATCAACGTTTCATCGACCAGACTGCATAAGTGCTTCTTATAACATTATTGGAGTCCATATCTATCATCAAATCATCCATCCCAATCATCTAGACTTTATTTTTGAAATTTTTTATTTTTATGCCGAAACTTCTAAAGGCCATAACTTTTGACTTAGATGTGGGTTTTGGCTGATATTTTACGGGTGGTTGCATTAGGAGCTGGCATTTGGATTCCCAACCGACTACTAAGCCCATTGAATCCTACTTTCACACGTTTTCAGAGCCTCAAACTTTCATCTTGACCCTCAAAATCACAAATTAGCATTTATTTTTTCTAATTTTCTAGTTTTTGACGAACTGTTTCGTTAATAACTCTGAATGCATGTCTCATATTTCCGATGTTAGTTGGCAATTCATCCTATCTTAGTATTGGGTATTTTTTGGAAAAAATTGGACTCTCAAACGTATGCCTATGAAGTTTCCTAAAATGGCAAAATTTGACAATTTTTGAAAACTATCAAATTTGGCAAAAATTTGATTGTCAACACCTTACGTCCTCTAGTTAAAACCCATGATAATGTTTTCAAATCAATCTTATCATATCCTATGATCCAATCCCAATCTCAGCCCCAAAATAGTCCTAATCTGAGCGTTAATCCCATCATCCTAGTATGACCTTTCATCTAATCCTAATCTGAGCTTTCATCCAATCCCCATACGAGCTTTCAATCCATCCTAGTTCTCTATCCATCATCTATTCTTTCCTTCTAATCTATATCCATCATGAATCTTTATCCCCCTCTCACACGACCAATAATAGTAGTCAAGGGGAATCCTAACTCCGTTGATGACAATATCGAAAATCTTGTTGATCATGAAGATTGTTATATAGATCCCCTTGATGCTATCATTGCTAGCAAGCTCTCTCCAATCGCCTCCAAAAATCCCACTACTTCTTCAAACTATCCCACCATGCCTTCATCCACATCTAATAACAGTTCTTATGCTACCCTTGACAAGGGATATCCAACATCCTCACCATCGACATATTCATCATGTCCTCCCTTTCAACCTCTATCCTATCCAACATCCACGTCCTCTTATCCTCATCATCATCAACAATCCCAATACCTCTACCTTAATCCCACATCCTAATCTTCTCATCCTAATCCAACACTCACACATTCCTATCACAATCCCCCATATGAATATTCCTCCTATCCTAATCCACCATTCTTAATCCTCTCATCATAATCTACCATCCATATCCTCCTATGCCAACCCACCATACATGTCCTCCTACAATGGTTCACCACCTCAATCTTCCTATTCTAATCCAACATCCACACCTTCCTATCACAATCCCCCATCCCCACACCCTTACATTAATTCCACATCTCCCCATTCTAATCCTTCATCTACATCTTCCTACTATCACTCCCCATCCCAATCTAATCCAACATCCACATCTTCCTACATCACTCTCCCTTTCACCGCATTATATCTTAATCCTCCATCTAATCATAGTCCTACATCTCCTCCAACCACTCCTAGTACTCCATCTAGTCCCATCCACTCATCTAATCATAATCCTCCATATCTTCCTAGTCCTACATCCAATCCCATCCCTTCATCTAATCCTAATCCTCCATCTCCCCCTAGTCCTACATCCATTCCCATCCCTTCATCTAATCTTAATCCTCCATCTCCTCCTAGTCCTCCATCCAATCCTAATCCACAAATCCCTAATCATAATCCTCCATCTCCTCCTAGTTCTACATCTAATCCTCCAATCCTTAATCCTAATCCTCATCCACACATCCACTCATATAATCCTCCAATTCTTAATCCTAATCCTACATCCAATCCCCTACCCACATCTAATCATAATCCTCCATCTCCTCCTAGTCCTACATCCATTCCCATCCCTACATCTAATCCTAATCCTCCATCTCCTCCTAGTCCTCCATCCATTCCCATCCCTTCATCTAATCTTAATCCTCCATCTCCTCCTAGTCCTACATCCAATCCCATCCCTTCATCTAATCCTAATCCTCCATCCATTTCTATCCCTTCATCTAATCCTAGTCCTCCATCTAGTCCCATCCCTTCATCTAATCCTAATCCTCCATCTCCTCCTAGTCCTACATCCATTCCCATCCCTTCATATAATCCTTATCCTCCATCTCCTCCTAATCCTACATCAAATCCCATCCCCACGTCTAATCCTAATCCACCAATCCCTAATCCTAATCCTAATCCTCCATACATTCCCATCATTCTACCTAATCCTACATCCCTTCCAAATGTTTCCCAAGGACTCATGCAAGAAGAGACACCATTCCCTCCCACTCTATCATGTATTGTCACTAGTGATGAGGCCCTCCGCTATCCTACACCTATACCTCCCATCACCATTCTTGACACCATCCAAACCATTGAGCTAGTCAAACCCATTGAATCCATTGAATCACCATATTCTACTACTAGATCCACTGAATCCATTGAAGACATCCAATCCCCTCCTCCTAGTCCTAATATTCACAAACTTCAATCCAATGACCTTCATGAATCCTCCATCCTCCTCTCCCCCTAATTGAGGAGTCCCTCCAACACTCTTCCATCATCATACATCCCACACAAGATGAGTCATGCCAAGAGATTGATCCAAAGCATACAAGCATATCCCCTCCTCCAAATCAAAATCACTCAATCCCATCTACTCCATCTCAAGAGCATAGTCTTCCATCCATTTCATCTCATGATCCATATCCTCAACCAAGTCATGATCCTATCCTCCCATCCACCCCATCTCAAGATCACACTATCTCCTCCACTCCATCCCATGATCCCATTTGCCTTAAAGATCCAATCACTCCATCTCATGAGCCCTTATCATCCACTGCCATAAATCCAAATCCCATCATACTCCCCAATTCCTCTCATGATCCCTTATCACTCATTCCTCTTGATGTGGCTATCCCCTCATCTCCATCACATGATACTTCATTGCCCTCTAGTCCTACCATCCCAATGCCACTTTTGTACCACCTTGGTCACATTACACTTATCTGTGGTGGCCTTCTTACAGAAGCAAAACAACATATATGCACCACCTTTCCTCCTCCACCTGCTAACACACTCGCATCATGTTTCCAAAAGAATAAGCATCCTACCATAACTCACATGCTACAAAAAATGAAATATCAAGGAAAAGGTTTAGGCCTTCATGAGCAAGGTACTTTAGAGCCCATCCAAGTCAAAGAAACATCTAGGCACACATGGTCTTGGATATGTCTCCCAAAACTCGCACTCTAAAGATGTTGGTACAACCTTCGTACATCCTAAACGATCCTCTTCTAAAGGCACAAGAGGTACTTCCCATCGTTCTACCAAGACATATGCCGCCATCCCCCCTCCTCCATCATACTACATAAAAACAATATCCATCTTCCTCCCTCATCCTCTCAATCCATTTTGGGTCCTTATGTCCCTCCATCCATCATTGCTCATCCTTCATCTACTATGGTTTCTTATATCCCTCCATCAAGCCCCACACATCCTCCATATACACAGTCTATTTTGGGTCCTTATATCCCAAAATCACCCCCTCCATCTTATCCTACACATCCTTTCATTCATCCACCCCCTCTCCCTTGCACACAACATAAACATCCTACCTTCATAACTCTTAATCAAGATCAATAAAGGCACATACCTACACATTATCCATCTACACATAATCCCTATCATCCTACCTCCATCACTCCCCATCTTCCATCTCCTCGCATCTATCCCCTTGCTACTAAAAGAAATTTGGATACCAAAGCAACAATACATAAATCCAAACATCCACATGAATCTAAAGCTCCTCATGTCCCCTTCCACAGACATGTTGAAGAACAAAAAAATCGAATCCAAAATCCAAATCAATCCAAAAGGCCACAAAGGCCCACCGAAGAAAAAATAAAAACCATGTGGATCCCAAAGAAAAAAGGTGCCATACCTTCAATTGAAAAGTCCATAACGACATACAAAGTTGTTATTTCCCCACAAAATCATTCACCTCCTCCATCTCCTAAATCTGTTTTGGGTCCCTACATCCCAAAATTCACTATCCCAATGCCTCTATTATCGTCACTCTCCATCCATTCATCCACCTATCTTTTTGCATCCACCATCACATGTGCCCATGTTGGTCCTGAACACCTTCCCCCATCACCAATCCCCTCCATCATTCCACCCATACACTTTCCAACACCCCCTCATACACTATCCTCTCTATCTCCCCCATCAAATTCCTTTAATCCATCCTCTTGCATAAACCATCTAGTCTAATAAGATTGTACCAACATCCAAATAGTCACTTCAAACATGGGCTCTTATTACCTCATATGGAACTTGATGTGTGAGTCCTTCATCCCTATCCTTATCAATTGTCCTCTAAAAATCCGCATATCCATATCCCTATCTTTATCCATCCTAGTCCAAAAAATCAGCAAAAAAAATCAACAAAAAAAAAAAAAAAGAAGAAGTAAGGAGAAAATCATTCGTCCAATGGTGAAAACTTGGAAAACAAGCACCTTGGATAAGTACCATGATGAAAACTTGGCACACAAGCATCATGCGTAAATTCCCCATCTAGTCTCCTTCCACAATTGGGGGCAACATCCACTTACGCATTCCTTTCCTCCATCTCCTACATCTACCTATCTTCTGCATCATATCCATCCTATCCATCCTATCCCATTTATCCCACTTCCTCCCTCTTCCTTGTGATCTTGATAAATATAGGGGCAAACCTATATACATGCTTTGGACACCTCTTGGCATATATTCCCATCCATACACTATCATATTCCTTATCCACCTCTATCTATCTTACATTGCCCATCTCACTCCCTTATCCACCCATCTTGCTATCCCTCTTGCCTCGTCATGCATGACACATATAGAGTGGAGGCATCTCCTTATTTGCAATTGGGTCCTTGGAGACATCATCCATCCATTCCACCAGGTAATCTTCTCCATCTCCCCATCCTCTCATCCCATAGTCCTTTTCATCCTCTCATCCTTATCTCCCCATTCATCTATCTAAACATCCAATCCATCTCCCTATCCTTATCTTCCTATCTACCCATCCACAAGTCCTTTTCCATCTTTTCATCCTTATCTCCTCATCCATTTATCTACCCAGTAATCCATGTCATCTTTCTGAATCCTTATCCTTCTATCCATATATCCTAGAATATTTCTATCTCCCCATCTTTATCAATCCATCCATTTTCCTTCTATCTCATAATCCCTTGTCATTGGTCTCTAGCTATAGGCTACCCTCATGCAATCCAATGACTTGATATTTCACTATCATCATTCCTATCTCTTTCTCACATATTTCCAATCTTCATCACTCATCTATCCGTCATCTATCCACCTATCCTAGCATCTTCTTATCCATCCATCCATTTCCCTCTATTATCCCTTGTCATTGGTAACTAGCTCTAGGCTACCCGCATGCAACCCAATGCCATTCACATCGTCATTCATCCCTCCTCTCTATTTACCACATCTTTCTCACAGCTTCATCACTCATATATCCATTGTCTCACCTCTCAAATTCATAGTCTAATGATCTGAATTACCTATCCCATCCATGAGCTTTACATCCTACATATCTTACACATATCAACCATCGTTCTATCCAATCATGCGGCCTATCCTAGCTCATCATATCCACTCCATCATTTTATCCATTTATCTTGGTCATCTCATCATCCCTTATCCATTGTCTGTCGTCGATCTCTTGTCGAACTACGTTGCCCCTACGCTTTCACGTAGGCAAGGTCAATCATTTGATCCGCCCCCGGGGTTCTATCTTTTGTCTGTCTTGTCTCTTCCATCGTCTATCTTTGGCCTTGTGTTGAGCTACATGGCCCCTACACTTTCACGTAGAAAAGGTCAATCATGTGGTCCACCCCTTGGGCATTTTTTTTTTTTTTTCCATCTGATCATTGTCCTCCATCGAGGTCTTCATTTTCCTCTTTCCGCTTTTATCCATGGTCTCTTATCGAACTATGAGGGCTCTACGCTTTCACGTAGGCAAGGATCAACCCTCGAGCCCCTAGGTCTTTAGGGTTTTTATTGCCTTTTGTCCTGTCATCATGTCATCTTGTCGTGTCATCAAGTATGTCCCTATCCAAGCTAGTTCTTATCAAACAATGGTCATCTATATCCCAAGATCCAATCAGTTTCTACTATCCTACATCATGTCCATCAACCAATCTATCCTCCATCTTTGGTCTCAACAGGATGTATCCTTCCTAACAGACCGCATCAACCCCATCCATCATCTTGATCCTATGGCAAAGGACGTTTCAAACTTGATTGTGATCTTTTGATTTTTTGACATTTTGTTTATCATTTGAGCTCCCTATCATCACTTGTCATGGTCGCCTTGATCTATCATATCATGGTGTGCTTTGACTAGTAAACATAGGGGCGTATCTTGATCTTTTTTTATGTTTTTGTCTTCTTGGTTGTCCCACGTAGTACCCACCAAGACTCTTGCAGTCTTGTGTTATGTTGGGGCATCCTTTTGTACTTGTGGTTATCCCAGTACCAGGCCCAACCACTGTCTTTATGACTTTGGGGTGTTGGAATAGCCTTCTTGTCTGTTATGTTTGTTTTAAGCATTAGACACTAATCTGTCTTGGTTTACATACCCTGACGCCCGATGTCTTATGCTATAGCAAAAATCAGTGCTCTATGGATGGCAAATTGCATTAGGATTGCATTTCATTTTCCATTCCATCATCTTGCATATCTCCCCCATCCCCATCCATTCAAATCATCTAATCACACTCTTGGTTTTAGCCTTGCTACAAGCCTTGATCCAATCATCCTCATCATCCTCATCATCCTCATCATTATCATCTATGGGATGTATCCTTCCCTATCCTTGTGTTGTTTTGGGATGTATCTTTCCCTCATCAACAACACTCTCATCGGGATGTATCCTTCCCTATCATTGTGTTGTTTTGGGTATGTATCATTCCCTCGTCAACAACACTCATCCTCATCCTCATCATCAGTGGGATGTATCCTTCCCTATCCTTGTGTTGTTTTGGGATGTATCATTCCCTCGTCAACAACACTCATCCTCATCCTCATCATCAGTGGGATGTATCCTTCCCTATCTTTGTGTTGTTTTGGGATGTATCATTCCCTCGTCAACAACACTCATCCTCATCCTCATCAGGATGTATCTTTACCTATCCTTGTGTTGTTTTGGGATGTATCATGTCCTCATCAACAACACTCCATCAACCATCCACCCAACCTGGCTTGTACCTGGATTGGGGCACCATCACATTTTTCGTTGCATCCATTTGTGCTCACCTTTATCTCCCATCGCTTATCATCATTTTTTTGTTTCATCACTTTACATTGTCATTTTCATATCCCCTCTCATCTCTCATCCTTTCCCCCATCCATTTCTTCCTATTGAGAGGTCACCCGGGACCCCTCTCTTTTCCCCCGTCGCCCTCTTGAGGGGGCGTACCCTTCCCATTTATCTATTTTTTCAGCCATAATCTCCATCCATTCCCCTGCTAATTTGGATAGCTCAAGTCCTCCTCCCCAAGCTGGGGCATCATCCTCTGGTGAATTCCTCTATAGAGTCATCTGCACTTTCTTTTCTTTGAAGCACGGTTATTCTAACGGTACTTCAAAGAGGGGAAAAATGTAGACATCCAAATTTGATCACTTCCATATGATCAAAATTGTCTACTTTATTCATCTATTTCATTAATAGTGATTAAATTATTTATTTAATCATTATTTCATTTTCTGCCTAAAGTATCTAATTAAATAAATTAAATACTTTACCTTACACCCTGTTCTTCTCTAAATTAAATAAATATGACAAATTATTTAATTTAGTCTTTTAACCCATTTGAATTAAAACCAATTTTTAATTCATCTTTTTCTCTCTCCTTGTCACATTCTCCAAAACCCTCTTCTAATTCGGATTAAATTAATTAATCTGTGATTAGGATGTGCACCACTTAATCTTGATTAAGTGTCACATCCTCCATAATCTCCCACTTGCCTCTAACCTCTCATTAATTACTTTAATCCTGTGTTTGCACAACCTTAATCAGAATCATTAACCATATTTAACTTACCTTTTATGGTCAACCTTCTCACTTACCATTTTTGGTATGGACTCCCTTCCCCATGTGAATTTTTAATTCACATTTATTCAACCAAGGTTCCCCTCTTCCCCATGTGAATTTTTAATTCACTTTTATCTTCCCAAGGTCTTCCCCATCCCCCATGCAAGATTCTAGAAGCCTTGACTTGTCACTTCACATGTGCCAAAGGCTTCTAGAACCTTGGACTTGTCACATCACCCACATGTGACAAATCTCCAGCTTTTTGGAAACCCTCTCTTATCCACTAGATTCTTCCAATCATTGTGAATTTTTAATTCACTTTTATTCCTCCAAGGAATCTTCTCATCCTCCAAGATCCACCTCATTTCCACATCACTCCACCCTAAGACATCTCACACTCTACATGTTAAGATGTGAGGGCTTGTGAGTCCTCAACTCACCATAGCCCTTCATCTTGATCTTTGTTGGATCAATCCCAACCGTTGAATTCTCTAGAGAATTCAATCTAGCCTATAAATACCCTTTCAATTCCCTCATTTTGAGGATCAAATCTTTTGCAAATAAACTCTGGAAAAATTGTCATTCAAGCTCTCATCTACCATAGTATTTAGCATCACCAATTCATCTTGCATCCATTCAAATCCATTGCCATCCAAGGAGCACACAATTCTTGAAGCATCAAAGGGCCAACCAAGGGAAAAGACAACAACATGAAGGTATAACAGCAATCTATTTGTTTATCTTGCTTTCATATTGTTCATTTTCTTAGGCTAATCATTGAGGTGCCCTATTATCTTGTTGCTTCTCTTTACATTGCATTATTAGTTTCTTATTTAGCATCTCATATTAGGAAGCAGCATTTTATTAGGATCACACAAACAGTTTAACTTTTTCGAGTTAGAAAACATGGAAGGTAATGCCTTGGGTATTCCTGTTAATGGAATACACCTTATAAAGTTTAATTAGTTCTGCTTATGTAGTGGGTTTGTAAATTATAAATATGTAATTATTTTTCCTGCTTTAAGTTTTGGGTTTTCTCAATGCTTTTTAAAAACGACAACACTATTAAGAAATTGAGATACATTGTAAATGAGCCAAGATTTGAAAAATATGCGTATTATATTATTTTTGGAATATTTACATTATATATGGTGGAGGCTAGTGGCCATGTATCAAAACATACATATATAACTGCTACAGGGAGGCAAAGGCTGGCAAAAAGGAAAAAAGCAAAATTGGGATTATCTTTTCTCAATTCTCAAACAGAGGAAGGACCAGCAACAACAGCAACTGGTGGCACAAGGTGAGGAAACACCATTCTCTCAAAATTCTTGTACCACTGCATGTTTCAGTAGAGTTTAATATGATGTATCTGCACCATAAAGTAGCAGCCAACACGAACCTTGGAGCGGTGTTCTTCGTGGGTCTCCAACTCATAGTCGAACAAAAAGGGCCTGGTTGGCATGGGTCCTCCATGTAGCATTAGCCAACGCAGGTTGCGAATAGAAGGGACCCCACGATCAAATTCAGTGGCCCACGCTACTTGCTCCAATCCTCCAAGGTAACACCGAGGGAAGACTCGCTTGGTCAGCTTCAGAATTTTGCATTTGGTAATGTTGATGTCCAGGAGCGAAGTGACAAAGTGAGAGCAGATGCTTTTGTTTACCCTGTATTGATCCTCGTATTCTACACAGTCTTTTCCTAGGACCCATTTGATCATCTTTACATATAACAGGTGTTTTATGCTTATTATGCGCTTTACGCGCCTGCACCTAACCTTTCCTAGAAATGCAACCTGGGTCATTTTGCAAACTAGTCTAATTGGCATCTCCATAATTGCTTGCTACTCTAGCTAGAGGATGAAATTGCTAAGATTAACTAGGGCCTACTAAGTAAGAATGTTGAAGGTAATTTTGATTAGTAAGGTTGCTAAGGGCCCTATTTATAGATTGGTCAGGGTTCGCTCGATGAGGCAAGCTATGATTACGTCAGAGGAAAATGGTGCTATCAAGCCTTGATAATCAGTATTGCGGCGTGTGAAGTGATGTGAACGATTAGGTATAGTTGCAACTTGCTTTGTTCAAGTTGTTGAATTAAATGAAAATAGGCTAAGTGTTTGAATGATGAGTTTTTGTCCTGATTGAATCAAGGCAAATCTTTTGATAAATTCGTTGGATGATGCGCCCAAGTACAATCAGGAAATCAATAAATGCAAAGGAGCTTGTGAAAGATATGGTAAGGTTGTCTTGGTGTGTTGTCCAAAAAAAATTAGGCGCCACCTCATGCAAAGTCATGTCCCTTAAATATGAAGAGTATTTTGGTAGGTTGACGATCTCTTCGCATGCAAAAAAAATTTGGTGGTGCATGTAGCAACTAAATGTGAAAGGATGGCACATACACTTGCTAAGCCATTTTCACAAAAAATCAAAAAGCTGGTTAGGCACGCGAAAGGAATTTATTGTGAGAATTTATCAAAGAGTTAAAACGGAAAAGTCATTTGCAAAGATAGAAAGTGTTTTCAGAAGTTAAGTCATTTACAAAGTTTGTGAAGCCTCTTGTGGATACAAAGAAATGGTTGGAATTGTACGAAGTTCAACACAGGCCCTAGTCCTAGAAAATATTAATGAGCAAAGATTGATGGTGCCCTATGTAAACATATATAGCCAAGAATATTATGCTACTCCAGGCATCCCAACAAAGCCATCCTGGCCCTTTACCAATCAAGCGGACCAGAAAACAATTGGCACGGTTTCTCCTAAAAATCAAGCCCTAGTATCAGAGGATTTGGATAATGTTTTGGGTCCTGAGTTATCTTAGAATCCCAAGAGCCTGAGGGAGGTTGCATGTGAAAATATGAAGAAAATGTCAAACCCTTTCCACAAATGTTTATGGAACTGTGGGCTTCCCTAGTACATGGTTCCTTTGGTGCATTATTGCCCAAAAATTGTGGCGGCATGCAAAACAAGCTTCAATCCTCAGATTGGACTTATAAGTGGCCCTAATTTAAGGGTAGTTATCAGCCCCCAAGCCCTGCAATATATGATATGCATCTTGTTCCCCTCACTCAAGAATGTTGAAAATTTTGACATTCAAAGGATGCAGGAGTACTGGAGAATGCTCTGGTTGGCGTATCAATTTTATCACACTGAGACTACTCAGCTGATAGATATTTCAAAACCTCCTAGATTCCCAATTGCTTTGGGTGCTTTAAAATCGAGGTCTTCTTTCATTTGTTTTATGTTGGCATTGGTTTGTGGGTTGGATACAGACAAGGGGGTCTTCGAATTCCAAATGAGTCTCAACTTTATGCTGAGGAAGAACAACACGCCTCCGCTTATGGACTTCGCGAAGGTTATAATTTATGGGATGATCCAACAGCTGCATGAATTTGAGGTCGGTTCTAGATTCAGGTATTCTTTTTTCCTAGTCTACATGATTTTGCATCAGAATCCTGATTATTTCAAGCAATTCATGGCCCTAACTGTTTTCAATGAAAGTGGTGTGAGGAAGCCAGTTTCAATGTGGACTCCCGTCCTATCGAAAACTTTTGATTATTATGCATTTTTGGAATCTCTCCTAGCTCCGACTTTGTGGGATTTGAATAGATCTGGGAGTAGCATGTCCATGCGATTGTCGCCTAGACTGAAATCATGGTTGAGAGACCTCTTGTTGCCTTCTGACTAGTTCTTTAGTATGGATTTCACTATGCTCTGGTATGCAAGGTTTTTTCTAAAAACCCTTTCGGCTCTCGCGCATTATTTTCGACAAAGTGTTGTCCATGGAGGCAATGTGACAGCTATGTAATGTTGAGAATGACTACTGGGGAGGAAGGAATTTGACTTCATATTTGACGTTGTCGATCATGTTCGGCTCGGTATCACTAGTAAAGAAGAAGGACTCGAAGGTTAACAACTTGGAGGTATTGTACTCTTAGTTGGGTAATCTTGGGTTGGTGATCATCAATGACACATGGCAATACAACCCAAAAAATAATCTGTCAAAGGTTGGCATAAAAATTCCACACCAGCTTCAACCATTCTGGGACCCTCGGGGAAATGTTAAAGAGGGGAATTTGAAATTTTATGTAGGCCTTTAATATTTGCCTACTAAAGAGGGGTGACCATGGTGACTCAACTTTTACCATGTTGTGGGGAAGCCCAGCCAAAATCAGAAGATGAGCCCGTACCTATGCAGCCAGTTGGGTAAGCTCAAAAGAATTAGAGATTTCTGAACATACAGGCAGGAGATAAAGACAACAAATGAGATTTTCTAGGAAGTGGAGTCAAACAACCATTTTGATGACATTTGGCTGCATGAGAATTCAGACAATGAGAACTCCCTAAACCCTTCGATTTTTGAGAATTTTTTATGTGAAAGGAAGTGTTGCCACAGAACCCACAGAGGAGGTAACCCAGAACGCCCATGTCACTAAAAAATATCTAATACACAGTGCGACTTTTAGTGGATAGTATGCACAATAGGAGGACTCTTCAAACACACAAACTTCAGAGCCTTCCAGCTACTCTAGATCAAGTAGGAAGAGGCCAAGGAGTTTCGGTCGTAGGCCGAGGGTTATTGTGAACCTTGAGGATTCTCCAAAGGAGAAGCGGCCGTGAATGAGAGAGTCCACTGGAGGGGAGGAGTCACAGCATGAAGAAGTGGTGGTATCAGTTGCACTTCTTTAGGATCCTCGAGTATTATTTCCTCCCTCTTCCCTTTTTTCTATGTCTTTGGTCTCCTCCTCGTTTGCTCCTGCTATTTCATCTGCACTAGCTATTCCCATCGCTAGATACCCAAGGCAGTCAAATATTTTCCCTCTCGGTTTTCCATTTCCATCCCCTGCTATTCATTCCACCCTTGGAACACAATTGGTCACCAATCCTGACCTTATGAGCCAATAGTTTTCATCCCCAAGGCTCGGCCTTTCAGTTGGTGCTTCCCTGGCCTTTCCTCATATCGTGTTGTCATCATCTCTGAGTGGCCAATTTATTCCACCCTTCTCCCTGGTAGTTATTATGAGGCCTAGCAAGTCCACTGATGCATTGAGCATGCTTTCCTTCTCACTAGCAGTTCCTTGGGAGTTTCCTTTTGTTGGTGAACTGGGTATTTCTTCTCAGGAATATTTTTCACAGGTGGATGCAAACAAAAGCACCCGCACAAGCCAAATTCAAAAAAGAAGAGAAAAGGATGTGGGCAGACAAGCAAAGCCTCTTTTGCAAATGGTATTCCACAAGAATCAGAATTCATTGATGTTTGCAAAGATCACCCCCAACATGATCAAACCAGTCAGAGAAATGTTGGCGAGTGATTATTCTGTCAATGACATTGGGTTGGACTTGCATCAGGCTCGTCTGCAAGATAAAGTCGAGCTGATGGAGGAGACTCAAAGGGTAGTGACCACCAACTTCCTCAAGCTCAATCACCAAGCAAAGAAAAAGGAGGAGCAATTCAAAGAGCTAAAAGGAAAGGTTGATATTTGGGAAAACAAGTATAGGGCCCAGGAAAACAAAATTAATCGCCTACAAGCCAAGAAGAATTCCTTGGAGGGCAAAGTGAGTGAGCTTCAGGCTTTGGGCGTGGATGTCATTCTGGCCCTGCAAAATGAAATTGAACAATACCAGGCAAACGAGGCAACTCTCCATGTTGATTTGAAGCAGAGAGATGATGGTATGAAGCACCTCTGAAAGAGCATAAATGACAAATTTAATGAGATGAATGTCACTCTAGAGTCAAAAATTGAAAAGAGGAGACAGGCCGAATTGGCCTTGGAAGAGAAAGAGAAGGAAATTTCACTCTAAGGAATTGGCAGGAGATGACTTCCGATAAAGTTCTGGAGGCCAGGATTTTGTTGGGAAATTTGTATATAGCTTTTGATGAGGCTCTTAGCGATGTAGGTATTAAGGATTAGACAACGGCAGCTATAGGCGTAAACATTCTCATTTCCATGTACGAGGTCATCTAGCATGTAGCGAAGTGCAGAGCCAGATTGAATCAAATTACCAGTGACATGCGGGCAAAATTTTCCCGCTTAACTTAGTGAGGCCTCTGGTCACCCTTCATCGCAGATTAGGCAGTAGCAAGTGTCGAGCACATAATTACAAGGATCGAGGAGAAGAAGCAGGACCTCTTTTTTTCCAATCTTTTGATCAGTCTTCGACCGTAGAAAAATATTGAAGGTATCATGCATCAGCTAGCGCAACTCTTTTTCCGGCTTGAATTGGAGGCGAAGGTATCTGGCATATTGCCTTTTAAGGGAATCATCGATCTCAAATTGGCACATGAAAATCTGTGAGCCCTCTTCACACTGTCAAATGAGGTTTGGACCGGCCTACAAGTTTCCCTCTCTCTGTTGTGAGTGATAATGGGATGTTGAACCAAGGTTTATGGTGTTCTTCATTCCGCAGGTGAAATGTCCTTGTGAGTCACCGAACTATGAACTTTATTCCACAAACCACTAGCCTTTGAGGTTATCTTTCCTTCGTGGCTTCACCTTTTCTTTTATCGCTCGCAAATTTTTGGTGTTTGCCACGTGGCCTCCTAATGGGGATCCTTTCCACTCTGTATCACTTTTCCTCTACTGAGTTCTGTGTATGTGACGTGTGGCTTTCTTTGGTCGTTTCCCAAGCTGGGCCCACTATGTAGCTATTTTTTATCAACGTCATGCATGTGGCTTCTTCTAAGAGATTTTTGCTGGGGCACCCCTCATTCTTTTATCAGGCTCCGTGTGCTCAATGCGTGGCATATTCTTGTGCCCTAATTATCTGGGAGTTGTTGCCTATGTCGTTTGTTCTCTCTTGGTGCCTCATTTTCTTCTTTGATGTCATGTGTCTTTTGCTATTGTTGCATGGCCATCTTTTCTTTGAGAATGGATTTGCTAGCACGTTGTTGGGTGATCTTCCTATTCGGTGTCGGCTCGAGGATATTTGGAACTTCGATATTTTGCTAGGGCATCTTTCTCAATGTGGCTTTCAAGTGGTGGGCTGGCTTATTTAAGTAACTCTTCTTCTCTTTTATTTGGTTGTTGTTGGATAGACAAAAAAACTTCCCGAGCACTAGGAATAGCCTTTGTAATATTTTTATTGAACTTGAAGTTCGCAAACTGTGCCAATCAATTCGGCCTTTTTTATTTTTCATGCATTTGATAAGATATTTAAATTGTTCTTTTATTTTCCTATAGCATATGAATGTCTGTTCTTTAGTTTTTGTAATCTTCTACAGCTTAATTAATACAGATCAGGTTTGACTCTTTTGTGTTGGCCGAACTTGTATTAGATTATGCTATGCAATTAAAGGATATTCTTATGTTTGAAGTGCTTTTGGATAATCTATTTGATAGATAACAGTTTATTATTCGAGCCTTTTCTTTCGGCACTTTGCTCAATCAGTTTCATTCATGATTTGGTGCATCGCCTTTAGTCTATATTTTAATATTTCTTGTTATCTTTCTAACCATTTGCCTCCCCCACTAAAAATGAAGAGTCAGCTTTGATAAACTCTGGAGGTCACTTAGCTAAGTGCACTATGTCCCCCAGTAGCTAAGTTTCTCATAAGAGTGTTGCCCCCTAAAAAATTTTACGTCAACAGCTGACATATGAATTCATTAATTAAAGGAGGCTAAATCCTGCCAAAATTTGAAATTAAATCCTAAAAAAAGCTTAAGGTGTAAGTAGCATCTTAGTCCCAAGCCTTGAAACTTGGGGCACAAACTCAAAAAAGGGGCCCATTTAAGGTGCCTTTGAAATCAGGGTCCCAAGACCTCAAGGGGACAAAGATGCCCTAGGTGGCATCTTAGTCCCAACCCAAAAATTAGAGATACACATCTAGAATCATTAAACTATCATTTATTTTTTGATGTTTGTTGGGATTAGCCATGAAAATATGTAGTTAATTAGGCTTGTGAATGCAAAATAGGATCAATTAAGACATAAATAGGGATAAATAAAGCAAGGTGGGCCCCAAAAAGTGTGAAAATGCAAGGGTGTGCATTTTCCTACACTACATTTAGCCCCCACTTTAGTGAGAGGATGAACTTGCTTCAAACTCACACTAAAGTAGCTAACCACATAATCAAGAGGGGTTCAAATGTATGAATGTTAGTAAGATAGGATGACAATACCCAAGAGGGTGGTCAAGCCCCTAGGATCAAGATCCTATGGAAAACCAACACAAGCACAAAATAACACACATGTGAATGATATATGAAGCCATAACCAGATTACAAATATACACCATCAAAGATAGGAAAAGGAAAGAAAAGGAAAAAGAAAAAAGAAAAATGCAATGGATCAAGCTTCGATTGACCGTCCAACACGTTTTGGACCGGGTCTAGGTTGTTTTTCCAAAAAGGTTTACAAGTGGAACACACTGTCCACTATGCAAACAAAAACGCATGCTCACAAGGGCTAGTGAAGCTAGTTGTCCACTAGGTGAGCCCCAAAAAATCCATACCAAAGTCATACCCCATGACTATGATAAGGATAAAGAAAAATGTACACTCACAAGGGCTAGTGAAGCTAGTTGTTCACTAGGTGAGCCCTCAGGGAATCATATCAAAGCCATACCTCCATGACTTTACTAGGGTACAAAAATGCAATGCAACAAGAAAGAGAGATGTTTGAAGGGATTTTGCTTTGTTTGTACAAGGTCTCTTCTTAGGGAACATTGTGCCTAATGCCTCCAAGAGAGAACAAGTCAAATAAATATCACACTCTCATAGGAATTCAAACCCAATGACACCACCAAGAAAATAATGTATCATAAGAAGAAAGAAAATTGCGCAATGAAACATGAGTGTCAATGTATGCCCCCACTTTAAAGCAGTTTCTAACACCATTGTTGTGAGAAATTGCTTTAAATGAGAAGAAGACATGAGTGTATGTCACATGCGATCAAACTTAAGGCATGTCGTCCACATCCCAATCTTGCTCTTATATATACATGGAAGGCGGTCAACTAGCTAGAAGAGAAAATGACAAGTGACATATGAGGACAAGGCTACCTAATCCCTTGCCCCCACTTAGTGTGAGACAAGGGTGAATTGAAATGATTTTTGAGAAAAATACTCGTGTAAAAATTAGTATCAATTAGAGGAATTAGGTGATCCAACATAAGAAAGAGCACCACACTCCTTAAGATGTTGAATTTTATCACTTAAAGCCTTGCATTCATTAGTGGAATGACCATGAACTTTGTGATATGCACAAAATTAATTCTTGTAGTAAAATTTATTTCGTGTTCTTGGAGGGAGAGATATCAAAATATCTTGGAGGAGTCTCAACAAGATACTTTATTGATCAAAAGTAGAGGGTGTTTCATTATTTTGTGGCAAAGATATCTCTTGCTTAGTATTAGTTGGCATACCTACACAAGACTCTTTGGATTGCAAGATTTTGTTCTCTTCTTTAAAGGAAGATGTTAAATCTATGAAATTTGAATCATAAGTGTTTTGCATGATGACATTGATGTTAAGCGAGGATTTATTTGTTTCTTGCAAATGATAAAAATCAAGACCACTAGTGCCTATCAATTCAGGATGCATTATTATTAAAATCGGCTTAGAGAGATCTTTTGTAAGAGTGTTGATATTGAGTAAAGGTTTTTTTGATGGTTTGATTTCTATCATAGGGCAATATCCAAGACCATGAGTTATTTCTTGCATGTTAGGTTCTATAGGGACATGGATACCTTATTCTCTAGCACCACATCCTTTTCCACTATATCCAAGTTTTTTCATAAGCTCATAACTTTTTTCATAAATCTTTTTCGTTTCTTTTGGATTTGGTGGTTATTCGTAATTAGCTTCATTAAAGGTTGTTGTGTATTTTTTTGTCTTTTGTTCTAAAGTAGTGGAGGTGGATGCTTTTGAAGGGTCTTTTGAATTTTGTGTTGACATTACCACTTTTTTTTCCCTTGTCAGAGTCTTTGTCTATGATCTTGTATTCTCCCATGAATGTTGGTTTGAATTTTAAGGAACCCCAATCATCTTCTAACAGCTTTGTGACTTCTTCAATGTGTTTTTCTTTGTCTTTCTATTGTACATGTTCCACTTGTGTAGTTGGTGTCAATGTGTTTAAAGGATTCTCTTTGTTTTTCTCAATGCTCAAACAACTATTCGGTTCAGGGTCAGCTTCAAGTGTGTACACTTTGTTGTTATAGACATACTTCATTTTACGATGAAGAGTGGAAGTCACCCCATTAATTGCATGAATCCATGGTTTGCCTAAAATAATATTATATGAAAGATCATGAGGCATAACATGGATCGGTCTTTCTAATGTGGCATTTCCAACTTTAATAGGTAAAGTGATTACACCAAGTGGTTGTTTTATGGCATTTTCAAATCCCTTAATAGATAAAGATTTAGGTTGAATTTTTGATTTATCAGTGCTAAGCCTATCAAAAAGGGTCACACTACAAACATTAAGAGTTGAGACATTGTCAACAAGGGTTCACTTTATCCCTATCATATTGGATTGAGCTATGATCATGAAAGCATCACATTGTTTTTACACTTCCAAAGGAGGGAGTTCACTTTGGTGGAAAACAATGTCAGTATTTATTCCTTGAATCATGGATGCTACGTCATTCAGTTGCACATTAGAAGGGATAGGAACTTGTGGTAGGGCACCTTGAAGCATAGTGTGATAGTTAGGTGAATTTTGAATCAAGTCCCAGAGGGATATCTTAATAGGATTATTCTTAAGTTGTTCAACAAGATCATACTCATTTCCACTTTGTCAAGGTAAACAAGGGTCACTAGGCAAGATAGGATTAGGCAATGGGAGGGATGTTGAAGGTGTTTGTCTTGGTTGTGGATTCTTCCTAGTGTTGTATGTATGATCAATGATATTGTAACTCAATTGTTGTGAAACATTGTTCCTAGGTGGTTCGAGGATAAGGACGGGTTTGTTTTGAACTTGTGGTTTCTAAGAGGGTGGATAAATGATAAGTTTAGGCTCAGGAGAGTACTCCAAGGGGTATCTAATGTGCAGCCTCATAAGACTCGTCCTTATTTTCATGATATCTTAGTGAAGGGGATTCTAGTGTTACTTCATCATCTTCATCTAGGTAGTTACTATTGTCAATGTTCTCATTATCTTCCACCGTTCTTCCCTAGTAGGAGGGTTCTTAAGAGAATTACAAACCAAATATTCTTGATATTCAAGGGTTGGTTCTTTCAAGATGACTTCATCACATGTAAGGGAGATATCAATGGTTGAATTGTCTTGTTCATCAATAGCGGGGATATTAGGAGAAGGCTCTATTTGATTGTTATGATTGTTCATGACTATTATTTTTCTCTAAGGTCTCATTCTCTTGTGCTATACCATCTACCCTAGTAGGAGAGCTTGTAAGATGTTCATCACATTCCATGGTCAGATTTTGTAAAATAGTTTCATCACAAGTAGGGGAGGCATTAAGAGAAGGAAAACTATGATTTTCATGCTTACCAAATAGATCTTTCCAAATGGTAGCAGCATTAGGGAAGGGAGGAACAAGATTCTCATGACTCTCAATGGGTGATTCTTCTAACACCAACCTATTCTCTTTACATCGAGGAGGGATATTAGAAGAAGGGAAATTTTGATTATCATGGCTATCTATGATATCATCCTCTTTCACTAAAACATTCTCACAAGAAAGGGATGAATAGAGACTAGGTAAGGTGATGTTTAGAAATGTTACTATGATATCATCTTCTTGTTTTCTAATATCTTCCAAAGGAGATGGACAATAAATATTCTCAATGCTTGTATCTTCTTTCACCAAGATACCTTTATCACTAATAGGAGAGGTATTGAGAGAAGAAAAATTATGATTGTTATGATTGTCTATGATTGTATCCTCTTGTATCATACCATCCTCACCAATAGGCAATGTAATATTAAGGATTGTGTCAATGGTTTGATCCACTTTCTCTAATATGTTCTCATAACTATGAAAGATAGTAGAAGGATGACTAACATATTTATTAATGACCTCATTGTTGTAATTTAAATTGAACTCATAAGAGGGGATGTTGTACTTATGCAATTTATTTTTAACCATATCAAAGCCACATCTCTTGAAATAAAATATGCTATCATAGAAAATTAAATAAAGTGCAATACAATGACCTAAAGTGAAATATTTAAATGTAATTTTTGTATTTTAAATTAGGTAATTTATTGATTGCACCATGCAACACCCTAAGAGATTAAATGTTGTAAATGCAAATTTAGAGTTGAGTAATGCATGAAATGAACCACTTTAAGCTAGATTTAATGAAATTCATGTAACAAAAACTCAACCAACTGAAACAAATAACCAATGGCATCAAACAGGAGCACAAAAAAGTAGATTTAAACCCTGAAAACTGGAACTTCAAAGTCAACATGGATGAAGACACCAACAAGGGCATCTTGGTCCTATTGGTGAAGTTCTGATGTTTCAAAAACTAGAACAAAAAGAAAACAACAGAGATGGGATTCAGAGCCAAAAACCCACAGAGGAACTAAGACACTAGGAAGGGCATTTTTGTCCCAATAGAGGTTTTTTCAGAAAAAAAACAACAAATTTTGAGTTGTTAACAGTGTTCCTAGGTTGCCTACCCAAGGACATAATTTTTAGAAACATAAAAGTGTGCAAATGAATGCAATAAAAAGTGACTAATGACAAGAAATTGGATGTAAAGTTGAATGCATTTTTTTCAATTTTGAATGCAATAACAATATTCCTAAATGCAATTAGGATGATTAACAATGCACTTTTAAATTTTTCAATGAGATAAAATGATGCAAGAAAGAAAAAATGCAACCTATATGCACTTTCACTAATGCAAGATGCAATGCAAGAATGATTGCAACCTAGATCTAGGACTTTAATGGATTCCAAATTAGAAAATGAATGTTCTAAAAGGTCGAGTTGACCAAAATGAATCGTAAAAAAAATAGGATGTGTTGAGATGCCCCTATTATTCCTTAGGTCATTCAATAATGTCCTAGGATCCCAAATTGGATTGACTATCAACCCAAAGGGTGAATCAATTCTCAATAGGGAAGACCTAGGAGAGGGTTCTTTAAACTTAGAGGGGTTCACCACAAAGCAAAAGCTTGGAAAAGACAATTTAACATTCAACTCACAAAACCTAGTAATGTAAGTCAAATGATGAGTGCAAATGATGAAATTATGCAACAACAAGTTAGGGTATGTGTACCTGGGAAGTCTGGAAATGTGATGAGGATTCCAAAAATGCAATTTTTTTGTCAAAATATGTTGAAGAGGACTAAGACGCCCTTACTATTGTCTTAGTCTCGCTGCTATTTTTTGGGGCAGATGCAGGATCTTCGGATGTCAGAACTTGATTTGAAAGAATGTTTGAAAAATACCCTCGAAAGGACTAAGATGCCCTAAGTGGCAACTTAGTCCATCTAGAATTTCTAAAATCTTTGAATGTGATCTTGAGTTCCAATGTCTACACTTCCTTCTTCTCGAATCTCAGGTCCTAAAAATTCCAGATGTAGCTTGTAGCTGATTTTTCATGAAGATGACAACTTTGTAATGCAAGTTTGCATCTTTGCACTCCAAAGGATCTTCAAGTATTCAACCTAAATTTGTAAACATAAACATGTAAGAGAGGGAAAAATTATTGATTGTTAGTGAATGGGGGTTTGCCTTGTTCAAACCCCTTGTTGGTAATTAAACCTTGAAATAAAATGAAATGGAGGGAAATGATGAATGAACAACATGTAATGTTAAAACTCACCAAATCCTTGCTATGAAGTCTACAAACTTGTGTGAAATGGCTAGATTGGATATAGATCTTGAATCCAATGAATTCTTGATAGATCTTGACTTGCATTGTTTGCTTGAATCAAAACCCTACATCACAAATGTTAGCTCAAAACACACATGATGCAAGAATATCCTTGATATGATACTTGAATCTTGATAATGGCTCCAAATGCTTGAAGAATTGCTCTTGATCTTATAAACTTCCCTCAGGAATGAATACTCAAGTTGCTAGATGAGAAATGAGTGAATGAACCTTGTATTTATACTTATTCATGCTTAATATCCCAAAATTACACCACAACAAGTCAAAATATGAATTCATTAATTAAAGGAGGCTAAATCCTGCTAGAATTAGAAATTAAATCCTGAAAAAATCTTAAGGGGGACTAAGACGCCCTAGCTGGTGTCTTAGTCCCAAGTGTTGAAACTTGGGGCATAGACTACAAAAAAGGGCTCATTCAAGGTGCCATTGAAATCAGGGCCCCAAGACTTTAGGGGGACAAAGACACGATAGGTTGCGTCTTAGTCTCGACCTAAAAATTAGGGACACACAACCAAAATCATTAAATTGTCATTTATCTTTTGATGTTTGTCAAGATTAGCCATTAAAAGATGTAGTTCATTAGGCTTGTGGATGCAAAATAGGACCAATTAAGACATAAATAGTTATAAATAAAGCAAGGCGGGCCCAAACAAGTGTGAAAATGCAAGGGTATACATTTCCTACACTACACATATATCAACTTAAAGGTGTTGATGGACATTGCTTTATGTCTCAGATTAACGACAGTTGGCTATGGCACCGGAGGATGTTCCATTAATTTTGACAACATGGTGAGAATCAGTGTAGTACATGCTATGAGAGATTTACATATAATTACAAAGCTTGTTAATGCAATCTGCAAGGACTGCCAATTTGGAAAGCAAGCTAGAAACAACTTTAGGTCAAAAGAACAATCTACTCCTAGAATATTGGAATTGATTCATATAGATCTTTGTAGTCCTACAAGGGTGAGAAGTCTACAAGGTGATAGGTATTTTATGCTTTTGATTCATGATTACTCTAGAATGACATGGGTTACTTTTCTTAGAGAGAAATATGATGTATTATGTTGGTTGTTTTTACTGTAACCAGGTTTATCTCTTAATCTACCTATGGAATTGCCAATTCTAATCAAGGGAAGCTCGAAGAACCTAGACCAACTAACAAGGTTTTTAATAAACCTCCTACACTTTGGGCTCTAAAAAACTCAGGAGGGTGATCCCCTTAATGTGTTTATAATCTCTACCCCAAACTTATAAACAACATCAATAATAACATATCATCTCACTTAATAGCTCAACATAATAGGATAAGATTGAAACGAATCGGCTATTCATCAATAATATCAACTACTTGGAGCATGAGATACTACAACAATATTACACAACTTAAGATAGTTATTAATTTGCAATTTGTAGCAAGATTTAAGCAAAGACAAATGAATACAAAACCTCACAAATGATTACAACTTAGACCAGTGCCATATACCATCGAAGGAGTCAAATTCGTAAGCATTTAAGGATCCATGATAGATTCAGACACGACATATAAAATATCAAATAATATTGCCTTACAATACTATCAATCTGTATTCTAACTCAATACTACTTATCAAATCCTTAAATAAACATATCCATTTATAACCTCACTTAAGCATGTTAATTAATGCCTTGAATTAAAGCTAAAATGAGAATCATACACACCACAACAATGAGATGAAAAAAATAACCCTTTATCATTTTATTAAAGATAATGATATATTCATACAATGGAAATACATGAGCTCGAAATGAGTAATTTTCAAATAGATGTTAGTACTATCCTGAAACATCAAGCACTCATGAAACTAAAACCTACAACAGAATAACACAAAACCTAAGAGTAGCATTTCCACTATAACATCAGGCTATTTACAATTCGCTCTACAACTTTACTTAGACTTGACCTAAAGATATCTAACTTGCTAACCCCCATTTTTGGCCTTGAAATCCTTCTTACAGAGAATGGAGGAGCAAACAAGCATCGGGCCAGAAATACACATGTCACCAATCAATTGGACCGCCCTATGACATTTCAAAAAATTATTACAACCATCAGGTCCCTAGAGAATCTTCTTGTTAATCCCACTCATTTGAGAATAGTTGTTGCATTGGCCAAACCTCAAAACCCGTGCCAAAACCCCCATCAAGACATACCCAAAATCTATTATAACCATAATCGTTGAGTTGTTGACTGTCGGTAGCAAACTCTATCCTATTCTTCTTTAGTTAAATATTTGTCCACCCATCATTGGTATTCCTCATATGTTGGCCAATCAAAATTTACCACCTCATTCACCTTAACACTGCAAGGTGTATACTTTACTGCTACCTGATTCACTTCCTTTTCAAAAGACTCCAAAAATGTGTTAGTATTAATGATTTTATCCATACTACTCACCAGCATGTCATAATTTGATTCACAAATCAATTTTATTTGTGCATTGATGACTTGATCTACCCTATCCTGCCACTGCTCCAGTGATCTAACATTTCCTTAGGCATCTATTACATCTGGTAAAGATGTGTCACTCCAGTCATCAAAATTCTTTACCAACTCCTTAATCCTCCTACTCAAATCATTAGGTAAGGCTTGGAAACCTTGCAGTGATTTTAAAAAAATTTGAGTAGGCCTTAATGATTGAGGCATGTTAGCTACATCAAATCTAGAGGCCTTATACATAACATCTAGGTCATTTTCCCTAGGGATCCATTTCTCAACTAAAGGAAAAACTAATTCATGATCCTTAATAATTTTATTTAATGAATTCAAGAATAAAGAATAAATTGATGGCAATCTACCATCAACTTTCTCATTCAGATGCCTCAAAACTATTTCCACAACTTCATTATGCTTGGAAAATTCTCCCTCACTTTCTTTTACAGTTGCTTGTAGCTCTGTAATCTTATTTAGCATCTTATTTTTGGTGGGATCTACAGAGTACTCAACCTCCTCTTCAACTGGCTTTAATAAAGGTCTGGGAGCAGGAGTCTAGATGGGGGATCCCGAAGTTAAAATAATTGGAGAAGTTGGAGGTACAAACCTTGATGTAGAAGGTAAGGACAAGGTACCAAGAGCACTAGAAGACTCCCCCACTTGTTTGTACTTCAACCTGTCTACCTCAATTTGTAGCTCAACATTCCTTTGCTACATTCTATTATACTCTCCAATAATGGTGTTATACTTCTCCATCAAACTTTTCTTCTCAGCTTCTTCTCTTTCAGTTGTCTTTTGGACCAATTTGGCCACATTTATAGTCCATTTTGTAGCTTCTATAGTTGAGGTCTCAAAATCTCTTTTGATGATTAATCCTCCCCTTAAGTTTGGTCCAATATCAATAACATTTGGCTTTTTGTACTAGGTTGCCAATGCCCAAATAGCCAGGGTTTGATATTCTTCATTAAAGGTAGGATCTTGGAGTGTTGCCTTGACCTCCTCCTCGGTGTTTTGCATGGGATGTTTGGACTTTAAAATACCATTGAATTCCACTACATCTACTATGTCCCACTCAGGTAAAATCAGAACACCAACCTAGGTCACCAACTTCCTTCCCTCCTCACTAGTGATGCTTTTGAATTAATTCATGATTTTAGCCTTCACCTCATCATCATTCTCCTTATTAGACCTATTAGGCCTCAATTCTCTTCTCTCCTTGCATTTGGCTTGATATTTTTCTAACTTCATCTTCCACATCAGTTGCAAGAAAACTAGAGTCTTCACTAATGCATCATCATCCAAGAATGCCTTGCATGCTTCCATTCTGGCATCTTGTACACATTGGCCTTTTACATCCATATCAGATAGTACCAATTGAGTTGATCTGGGAGGGGATGAAATACCAACTTGCATATCTTGATCAGTAACAATTATTTCATTCATCAGAGCCTCTTGTGTTTCCTCAACTTTTTGCCTCTTAAGGCTTGGCTCTGATGGTGGAAATGTGGGATCAGCTTGTGGTGGAGAATCTAAATCAATTATTTTTATTCCTCCAAGTGCTCTGATCTTCGGCCTTGGGTGAGTTGAGGTCTTCATTATCTTCTTTCCCTTCTTATCCTCTTCCTCCTCATTGTTATTGTCACTCCTCTTTCTCTTGTAAAGAGGCCATCTCATTGTGGGTTGATAAGTCGGCCTTGTTTCTCCAGGTCTCACATCTGGTCTCTATATACCAAAATCCAAATCTAAATTGGCCTTCTTGGTCATCAGAGTGCCCATGAACACCACTTCTCTTTGTTCAATTCTTGTATGTTCAAGTCAAAAACATTCCCGATTAAATCTTGAGGAAAATTAAACTCATGGTTAAAATTTCCACCCTTAATTTGTTGCCTAAACAAGGCAAAGAAACCCTTAGGATCATGTTGCCGCCTAGGACCATTCCTCAAATGAAAGTCATCAAAATATCTCTCGAAATGGACCCATCCTCCCTTCAAGAAAACAAAATCTAATACAACAGTGTAATCAGGGAAGAGAGTCCCTTTCCCCTTCCCTGTCAAGTTGTCCTCATGAATACAACCTATTTGCCACATTACCTTAGCAAACCCCATTCTAGATGGCACATTAAAAGGGAGGATATGTGGGGCTCCCTAGAAACCATACACTTTTAGAATAGTATTGACTGGGTACAAAATGATGTCACCCTAGTTGTGAAGAACCTTTAAATTAGGCTTTCTCCCCTTAGGTCTGAGAAAGTCATGAAGATCCTCAGGAATCCTAGGCACATTAACAATTAACCGAGCCTTGAGTTTGGAAGTAAAGAAATTGTCAAATTGCACAAAACTAGCGCTTCCTCTGTTGTATGACAGGTTTGTAGTCCAAACCTGCATGAGTAACCTTTCTCCATTTGTGTCCTGCCTTAACTCCATCTTCTATGAGAAGAAGTTGGTATTCTTATATAAAAGCATGTACATTAGCAATGAGTACCAGAAAAAAAGGATTGCTAGTATCTCCTACTTGCAATTTCAACAATCCATCATGTATCTTTTAGGCCAGAAAAGATGCAAAGTCATATACCAGGGAGAAATAAGGGTGTTGTATCTAGCCCCCCATGAACATATATGCAATTGGCATAACAGTATTTGGGATAAAACCCAGAATCTGGCAAAGTGAGTAGAAAGTGGCCAAAAAGTGATTGGAAAAGAAGCTTAGCCTGAAAGGCTCCTGGTCACTGGGACTGATGTAAACTAAAGAACTTCCTGCCTTGGCTAGATGAGGAGGAAGCAGGTTCAACCTAAACAATGGCTTTGATCTTGCATATTCTTGCTTCATCTCTTCGAGATCAATTTGAACCAGAAATGAATTGGGTTCACTCAAATCAAATACTTGTTGAATTTCCTCTTTGCTTATACTCAACATAACCCCTGCATCATTATCCCTAATCACTCTAGTGACAAGGTCATATTGTGTTGCCACAACCCTGAGCAGGTCCACATCAGGGAACACGTTTGGTACAACCAGTTTCCCCATATCATATCTCCAGGCATTAGAGAAAGGGTGAGGTAAATTGCGATGTCCATACCAGAGTCTGAACATTTCTAAACCTATCATAGGAACCCTAGCATCTCCAATGTTATAATTTTTGCACACTAATCCTTCACTTAGGGTTCTTCCATTCATCAAAAATGAACCCCTCCTCCTATCATTTTTTGACAATGGCAATTGGTCGAGGAAATCATCATACAAATTCCTTTGTAAATAATCCACATGGCCGGAATGTTGCTTTGGTAGTGCCATCTCAAATAAACTAGGGCTTCTTTAAAACTTAAAATTTGAACATACTGGGGCTACTCGACAATGAAACTACAATAAAACCTTGCAATTCGCCACAATTCAATCAAACTAGTAAACCTACGACAATAATCAACAAACCCTTTGACTAGCACACTACAATTCTTCACAAAACCACAGTCTGAGTAACTAAAACAATACAAAAAACAACTCATGGGATTATGCTTTGCAGAAGACCAAACTCTCGCTGTGATTGCTCGAAAACTTGTTGCTGGCTCTATAACTAATTTTTGAAAATGCTTGAATGCTTTGTGATGAAATAAGATGAAGGAAAATTTGCTTTATGTCGCTCAAATTGAGCTAGTAAACATCTCATCCTCCATTAAAGCTTACTTACATGTCGCGCCAACAGCTCCAATCACATTTGATGTGAATTTAAAATCTAACCATCGATCTTTTACCTTCGTCAGATCATCAAATGACCACCTTCAAAAAGGTTGATGTAATCTCCATCTCAGCATCGAGCGCCCACCATAGTATGTAGCACCAAAGGAGTACACGTGGCACGTTCCCATGATATCATAATTAGTAAACACCCTGCATCTTTGGATCACGCAATGGCGAGCAACCGTTGATCACCACTATCAGAAATCATGTTCATTCATAGCAGTCATCAATACTAAACATAACCGTCGAGCAAATTTTTCATCAAGATTATAACACCACTGTTGATCTTGAGCACATGCATCTCATAGTTGTTTTAGTAACCCACTATATAATGTATTAAAACCCAACATAAAAATTAAAGCACTTTTTTATTCCTTTTCAGCGTCAATAGCTGAGACACATGGCGCTTGCTCGAGATATTGCAACTAGTTGAAACTCAGCGGTGAGGCCATCACGGGATCGCGAGGAACGGTCAAGATCAACTGTTTGATGATCGACGATCACCAAAAAATGTTCCTTGCAAAATTAAAAAAATAATTATTAAAGGGACAAGGGGACATCGCCTAGGCCAACGACAAACAATGGCTTAATGTTGTTCTTAAAAATGGGGCGCAGGCCAAACAAAACTTAGGAGATAATAAAGTTAGGCAAAAATATTTAACATTGTTTATTAAAAAAGGGCCTGACCTAGATGAATCAATGGGACATAAGTCATTTTAAAACCCCCTTCAAAAGGTAATGGCCAAAAAGATCCTACCCAAGGTACTAGATAAAACATGAGGATTTTCATGAAGACAAAAATTAAAACCCAACCTTAGGTCACTTTCAAATAATAAGACAAACTAGTACAGAGACAGGATAATAATGGAATTCAAAGAACAAAATTTGAAGGTCTATCAGTGGCTCCAATTGGGGATGTTTATTCCACTGGAATGAAGGGAGAATTGAGAATCTCAGATAGACAAGACCAGTTGCAGAGACAACCAAAAAACGATTTTCAAGACAAGACAATCCAACAAGAAGGAAACCTAAAGCTAACATATATACAAACTTAAGCTACTTGTTCATGGAAAACGATACTTCAATTAAAGTATAATTTCAAGAATTGTCCATGAGCTGGC
The DNA here is from genome assembly GCA_007115665.2 of Sequoiadendron giganteum. Taxonomy (NCBI): domain Eukaryota; kingdom Viridiplantae; phylum Streptophyta; class Pinopsida; order Cupressales; family Cupressaceae; genus Sequoiadendron; species Sequoiadendron giganteum. The sequence continues at coordinate 414,095,763 of CM021110.1, read as the reverse complement.
AATTCTAGAATGTCACCTGTCAAATCCTGAAGAAAGTATGAATCCTCTTCCCACTTACTACTTATCAAGAACAGACCTAACTAGATTGCATCAAATTTACCATGTTTTCCTTTGTCCTCCAATCTAGCATTCCACATCAAAACCATATCTTTGTCTTGGAAAATCCTTACAGTTGTCCTTTTTTCATATAATTTTTTTACTTGTAACTGAAATTTGGCATTTTTCATTTTAGCTTCCCTCCTGGCCTCATCCAACTCTATGAAAGCTTCCACCCTCAACTGCATTTCATCTTCTATTTCATTATCATACATCTAGAAAAACTTATACATCTCCATTAGATTATTTTGGGGAAACCTTGCATTTATCCCATAAACTAAGTCAAATGGGGCACAAACTATTGCCTTCTTCATAGTCACCCTGTCTGCCCAGACTGCTAATCTCGATTTAGAATCCCATGCCTTCTTATTTTGAACTAGGATTCTCTTAATAATCTTCATCAAGCTTTTATTGTTTGATTTTGCTTGTCCATTTCCTTGTGGGTGGTAAGGTGATGAGTAAGAGACTTGGATGCCATGCTTCTAATAGAAATCCATGTATTCTTCAGACCTAAAACACATTGTATTGTCTGACACAATCCTCTTTGGACATCCAAATCTAGTCACTATGTTACTCATTAAGAAATCAATTACCACCTTACTAGTTGCTTTCTTTGTTGGAATTGCTTCCACCCACTTGGTAAAGTAATTAGTGGCTAATAATATCCATGAATGGCCTCCACTTGATTTACATGATACCTCTCCTATAAAATCAATACCCCATTGTTGGAATGGAGATTGCACTACAATTGGTTTTAGAGGTAAATTACCAAAGAATTTCAACTTACTAGAGAAACGTTGACAAGCATCACATGTCTTCACTAATTGGTGTCCATCTTTAAAAATAGTAGGCCACCAAAACCCATCCCTCATCACTTTGTGTGCAGTTGTTTTGGCCATATAATGACCTCCACAAACTCCACTATGCATTTCATTTAAGATTTCTTGTGCTTGATCTTGGTCCACACATTTCAACATAACACCTTCTCCATTTCTCCACCAGAGCTTTCCTGCTATGCTAACATACTTGATAGCATGCAACTTCAATGTCCTCTTTTCATTTTCACTCAAATCATTCAGACATCTTATCTTTTGTAAATAATATATCACATATTTGTACTAATCAGAATGTTCCATGTCACATATGTGTGATTTGTTCTCTTCTTCAAGCAAATTTATTTGATTTGCTTCCAGATTACTCTGGGCCATAAGCTTGGCCAATCCTTGTCCTCTCACTAGATTATTAATCTAGATTTCAATGTTGAATTCTTTGATCTTGTTGATCCATCTACATCTCCTTCCTGACACTTCCTGATGTGTGAAAATGTCCTTTGCAGCAACACTAGGTACATAGGCAATTACAGTAGCTCCCATCAAGTATGTCCTGAAAGCTTTTACTGATTTTACTAGTGCATATGCTTAATTTTTATTTATGTCATATTTGAGTTCTACAGCTTGCAAGGATTTGTTGAAAAAGGCTATAGGTTGTTCAAAACCCTCAACATTCTTTTGCAACAACACAGCTGCAATTGTGTGAAATGAAGCAAATGAGAAAATCTGTAAGGGCTTGGAAAAATCAGGGGTTCTTAATACAGGAGCTTCCTTTATAGCTTGCTTAATGGCTTGAAAATATTGTACTAACTCTTCTTCCCATTCAACCTTGGCCCCTTTCTTAAGTATCTTATAAATAGGGCGAACTATCTCAACAAAATTTGTTATGAATCTCCTTAGGAAATTAATCTGTCTAAAAAAAGATTGTATTCTCTTGACATTTCAGGGTTGTGGGACCTTATCTATTGTAATTACCCTTTCTAGATCAATTTTGACCCCATCCTTAGAAACAATATGTCCCAACAACTTTCCTTCCTTTACTCCAAAAGCACACTTCTTTGGATTCAAAGAAATACCATATTCCAATGCCCTACAAAATACTTTCTCTAGATGTTTGCAATGGTCATCTTCTTTCTTGGAATATGTCGTTAGATCATCTTGATAAATCACCAAAAACAAGTTAATGAAATCTAAGAATGCCACATCCATGGCTCTTTGGAAAGTAGCCCCTGCATTTTTTAGACCAAAAGACATTCTCACATATACATAAGTTCCCCAAGGTGTAGTGAAAGTTGTCTTAAACTGTTCAGAATCCTTAATCATGACTTGGTTATAGCCAGAAAACCCATCCATAATAGATATTAGCTCACAACTTGTCACTGTCTACAACATGGCTTCCATATTTGGTAATGGGTAGTTATCCTTTAATGAAGACACATTCAAAATTTTGAAATCCACACATAACCTAATGTCTTCATTTTTCTTTCTCACAGGCACCAAATTTGATACCCAAGATGAATGTATGAATTTCCTTAACAAATCATTTAACATCCTTCTCACCTTTGGTGATAATTTCTTTCCAATATACACACTTTTCGGTGATGCCTTTGTTCCAATTTGTATTTCCTCCAAGTCATTAGGATGGGAAGCAACACAATTAGCCTTCGTCCTATCCTGGTTGTCAAACACTCTTTCAAGAACAACTAAACCTTTAGGAATTGTATTGGTCTTTAACTGAATAACTTTATTCCCAAACATAGTATCCTTACCATCAATTTTTTCAACAAAAGCTCCAAAGTCAATTTCTTGACTTTCATATTCATCCACACAATTTAAGAACCTCAATATATCATCATCACTATCAAAAAATTGCCAGTTTTTTATATTATCAGGAACATATGGTCTGGTTTGCACTTCAACCTTTGAAATTCCATATAAGTCGTGTCATCTGGTTTCAATAAAATATTTTCTAGAAAATCTGCCACCTTATTATGGCCTCTCTCCATCCAATTTATACCAAAAGCATCAAATTTTTCCAATTCATCCCAAACAACATTTCTATACTATTTCAACCTTTTATTCTTTAACACATATCTAGACCTGACATGGGAAATCACAAGCTCAGAATCTCCAATCACTTTGAGCTTCTTGATCCCATGTTTTTGAGCCAATCTCAGCCCCAATAACAAGGCCTCATATTTGGCTACATTATTGGTGCATTCAAATAACAGAGTGAAAGAGAACATGAATGTCTTTCCACTCGGAGACCTTAACAACACACTTGCACCAGATCCTTCCTTTGAACTCGCACCATCAAAATACATAGTCCACAAGTCATTAGACTCTGAAAAATGTCTTACTTCTATATCAACTAATGCAACAGGTTTATCACAATTACTAGGGGATTCCTCAACCCTAAATTCATTTATGCCACTGTTAGTAAAACATGTCAAATTTTCAGTCAAATCATGCTCAATCATATGAGGCACTTTAGACTCTCTTTCAATCTTGAAATCTTTCCCATCAATGTAGAAGGTAGAAAATGATAAATCACATTGCATATTACCCCCCATTGATGCACTCCACTTCCTTGACAAGAGAATCCCAAAATGAGGTGGGATGTTTGCAACTAAAACAGTCATGGCCAGAACCTTCTCGGGGTATTGGGTCAATTTGTAAGGCAATGCTTTAATAGTCCCAATAACTTGCACTTCTCTTGAATCTAATGCATAGCATTTACCTTGAGTAGTGTCTACTATTAAGCCCATTGCTTCCATGATCTTGACTGGCATAACATTATTTGACCCACCTAAGTCTATCATACAATTTTGCAGAGTCTTCCCATTTATATCAACACTCAAGAAAAAAGGGTTATATTTTCAAGGCACATATTGATAGAATTCCCTAGATACACAGGGGTAATTTGTGACACAATTCCCTCCACTTATTTCTCTTTTACTTCTTCTTTATCCTTTTCTTCTTTACAATTTACTTGTTTAATTTTACTACTAGCAAATCATGTAATCAAGGCTATTGTTTTTTCCTTATGCTCAACTATTCTCATCATTTTCAGCAAAGGTACAGTAACTTTAACCTGGGATAGTACTTGAAACATGTCTAAGGGTGTGTATTTAGGCAAGTCAGGAATCGTACCTTCATTATTGTCTTTCTTCTCTAGTTGTTGATTTCCTTCAAGTTTCTTTTGCTTCTCTTCTAGAGCAGATTCAACAGACTTGGTAATCACTTTGGTCTTTACCAATAAAGGAGTAACATCTTCATGGGGATTTGGGGTTTCAGTCTTTTTCGGACAAATCTTGTCATTCTTGACCTCCTTAATTTTGACAGCATCGTTTTTGCTATCCACTTTAACACCCTTTTTTTATCTTTTTGTTCTTTAATAAAAAGGCCAACAGGTTTACCCTATTCGCCACCCACAGTTCTATTTCTTAGCTGAATTGTACTTTTGATCTGAGCAGCCAAATCCTCAATCAACCAAGAAATCTCATCTTCTGATGGTCTCCTTAAAGACACTGAATCTTCAGGCTACTCCATATTGCAGGCATGATGGTCAAAATCACTCTCCTCATCAGAAAAAACCTGTAGATGATAAATTTCACTTCTCTATCATTGATTATCCACATAAACTTCTTGCAATTCCTCATATAAAGAACATTCAGCTTCATCAATATATGATTGGGCCATACAAACATTTACATCACCCTACTCATAATCAAGAGTTTTCTCATGAGCATCCTCTTCTTTTCCTTCAGCCACAAGCAATTGGGAAATGCCACAATAATTTTGATCATGTGGGTGTTCACACACCTCACACCATGGTCTATCTTGTACCAAATTTACAGAATGATTTTGCAATGGATCTTGTGTCTACTGATCAGTTTTAGGCTTTTGGGTTGGTAGAATTGGTTTTCCATCCTTCCAATTTGTATTGTAAGGATATTTTTGCAGTCTAGGGGGTCTATGATTTTTATTATATTGCTTCTTATAATTTCCAAGACCCTTCTCTTGCTTAGAATCAGTATACTTTATGTCCTTCAAAGTGTTGAGGACTTTATCTCACTTCTCATCATTCTTAGTGTTTGTAGTAGAGACCTTCTCCGTCTTATCCCTAGGATTTTTTTAAAGAGTAGGTTCCTCCCTCCTACCATATTTTCTAGAAACTTTCCTATTACTTTCAATATTAATGGCCACTTTGAAAGCATCCCTCATGGTCTGAGGGTCCTTATCTCTTAGGAGATATACCATTTTGGCATCAAAAGCATTGAAATAAGTGGTTAAACAAACATTTTCATCAAGTCTCATCACCTGAAATAACTTATACATTGCCTTTTGAAATTTAAGGTTAAATTATGTCATAGGATTTTTCACTGACTTCTTGATGTTGTTGAATTCATTTAGCATGAAACTAGCATTAGTCTTATCACCATATTATTCTTTGAAGCATTTTTCAAACTCTTCCCATGAACCAATACTAGCATTTGGTAGACCTCTGTACCAATCCCTTGCATTTTTTGTCAAATATTGTACAAATATTTTCATTACTACATCTTCATACTCTACCTCATAGTCATTTAACATATCCATGAAGGCTTTCAAATGTTCCTCTGTTGAAAAAGCATTATTTCCAGCAAACTTATTCATCTTTTCTCTTAGCTCATTAGGGACAGGATTTGGGTAACCCAAAATACCATCAAAGAATAACTACCTATACCTTTCCAATTGTATAGGTCTCCTTTAAAATAGTCCATCAGTCCTCTAAGATTCATCACCAAACCGTGTATTCCGAGTCTTAGGACCATCTTGATGTAGATTTACAAATTTGGTTGCATGAACCTTTGGGCCAGAGTTATTTGTGGTATTTTCCAGACTGGTTGTAGGACCATTTTTCAAAACATCTTGGTGACCTGATGAAGTTGTAGCTTGTGTAACCTCATCCATACTCGACATTTTTAGGAAACTTATTTTCCTTATATTTTTTGTATTTGTAGCCTCAATTTCAGTCCTCTCTAGCTCTTCTACTAGAGATTCCTCTTCCCTCCTAGCCTTTTCCAAGGAAGTCTCTACTTGTGATGACACATGTGGAAGGGGATCTTGTTTAGGATGGTGAGAAGCCACCCTCTCATTTATCTTAATCCCTTCAACCTTTTTTTTCCCTTGTCCAAAATAGGTTTAGGATCTGGATTACTTGGTTGGGTCTTAACAGGGTTCAAGGGTTTTGGGTCTACAGGCTTTGGTTGGAAATCAGTCTAACCTACAAAAAACAATTTAGACACTGGCTTCACCCCCTTATCAACAATTTCCTGCACAACAAGACCTTCCTCTTCTGGCTCAGGTCTACTTTGGTTCAAGAGTTTCATTGTTGCCAACTGTCTAATTAATCTATCCCTCTAAATTACAACATGCATTAGTTTTGTTTCCTTCTCCTTGTCCTTTTTCATCCTAAGCTCAGCTTTCTTTTGGATCTCTTGTCTTAAAGAATCAATATTTCCAAAAACATCATCAAGGTCATATCAAAACTTGATGTATCACTTAGGTCTATCAGGTTTACTTCTTCAAGTACTTGCCTAGATAATAAAGGAGTTTCATCATCTTCAACGGGAGGAGGCAAATCACTGGTGCATTATTTGTGATGGCTTCGACTTCTACTCCTACTTCTTCTTCTTCAGCATATTGGACACTAATGAGCCCTTTATTATGAAATGCTACATCCTCTTGAACAGGTGTATTAAATAATGCATCAAAAAATCAACAATTATCTGATTCTGAATGTCTAGACACTTGCTCAAAAGTCTCAGAGATAGGATGTAAAGGCTTACTTGTACCTTGGTGTACAAGATTCTATGACGCGGGAGCAACATTTTTGGTTTCTAGTTTCTTCTTGATCCAGTCCTTCTTCTTCATCTTAGGAAGTTCACCTTCCAATTTATGTTTCGGGTGATTCTTCACGAACGGACTAATGTTCTTCATTATCCGTGCTCATCAAAAGATCTTTTAATTAGTATTAAATTTTCAAATAAAATGCACACTGGTGCAGATACTTCAAAGTCACCACCCAATTATCTTGGGAATACCGACTGTTCAGAAACACTTGGTGGAATTTTAAAAGACCTTTAGGGCTTATTGTACTAACAATGCACAAAGAATACTTCACGAGATAACACAAACCTTTTGAATGACAGAAGAAATGGATAGACAAAAAACCATGGGCTCGACCTTCAAATCACATAAATACTATGATAACTCTATGCAAAATGGGCAACCGACCACTGACAAGAAATATTCAAATTAACATTCCCCAGTAGAGTCACCATTTTGTTGGTTGTTTTTACTGTAACCAGGTTTATCTCCTAATCTACCTATGGAATTTACAATTCCAATCAAGGGCATTTCGAAGGACCTGGACCAACTGACGAGGGTTTTAATAAACCTCCTGCACTTTGGGCTCTGCAAAACCTGAGAGGGTAATCCCCCTAATGTGTTTATAATCTCTACACCAAACTTATAAACATCATCAATAATAACAGATCATCTCACTTAATATCTCGACATAATAGGATAATATTGAAACGAATCTGTTATTCATCAATAATATCAACTACTTGGATCATGAGATACTACAACAATATTACACAGCTTAAGATAGTTATTCATTTGCAATTTGTAGCAAGCTCTAAGCAAAGATAAACGAATATAGAACCTCACAAACGATTACAACTTAGACCAGTGCCATATACCATTGGAGGAGTCAAATTCGTAAGTATTTAAGGATCCATGACAGATTCAAACACATAGCATATTAAATCTCAGATAATATTTCCTTACAATACTATCAATCTGTATTCTAACCTAATACTACTTATCAAATCCTTACATAAACATATCCATCTATAACCTCACTTAAGCATTTTAATTAATTCCTTGAATTAAAACTAAAATGAGAATCATACCAACCACAACAGTGAGATGAACAAAATAACCCTTGATCATTTTATTCAAGATAATGATATATTCATACAATGGAGAGACATGAGCTCAAAATGAGTAATTTTAATTTAGATGCTAGTATTGTCCTGAAACATCAAGCACTCATGAAACTAAAACCTACAACAGAATAACACAAAACCTAAGAGTAGCATTTCCACTATAACATCAGGCTCTTTACAATTTTCTTTGCAACTTTACTTAGACTCGACCTAAAGATATCTAACTTGCTAACCCCTATTTTTGGCCTTGAAATCCTTCTTATAAAGAATGAAGGAGAAAACAAGTATCAAGCCAGAAATAAACGTCACTGGTCAATTGGATCGCCCTATGAAATTTCAAAAAATTATTACAACCATCGGGTCCCTGGACAATCTTCTTGTTAATCCCACTCATTAAAGAAAAATTGTTGCATTGGCCAAACCTCAAAACCTATGCCAAAACCGCCATCGAGACATACCCAAAATCTGTTATAACCATAATCGTTGAGTTGTTAACTATCAATAGCAGAATCTATCCTATTCTTCTTCAGTTAAATATTTGTCCACCCATCGTTGATATTCCTCATCTATTGGCCAATCAAAATTTACCACCTCATTAACCTTAGCACTATAAGGTGTATACTTTATTGCTACCTGATTCGCTTCCTTTTCAAAAGACTCCAAAAATGTGCTAGTATTAATGGTTTTATCCATACTACTCACTAGCATGTCATAATCCGAGTCATCACAAATCAATTTGATTTGTGCATTGATGACTTCATCTACCCTATCCTGCCACTGTTGCAATGATCTAACATTTCCCTGGGAATCTACTATATCTAGTGACGATGTGTCACTCCAGTCATCAAAATTCTTTACCAACTCCTTAATCCTCCTACTCAAATCATTGGGTAAGGCTTGGGAACCTTGCAGTGACTTTACAAAAATTTGAGTAGGCCTTAATGATTGAGGCTTGTTAGCTGCATCAAATTTGGAGGACTTATACATAACATCTAGGTCATTTTCCCTAGGGATCCATTTCTAAACTAAAGGAAAAACTAATTCCTGATCCCTAGTAATGTCATTTTAATGAATTCAAAAATAAAGAATATAAAGAATAAACTGATGGCAATCTACCATCAACTTTCTCATTCAGATGCCTCAAAACTATATCCACAACTTTATTCTGCTTGGCAATTACTCCCTCTTGACTTACTTTTAGAGCTACCTGTAGCTCTGTAATCTTATTTAGCATCTTATTTTGGGTGGGATCTATAGAGTACTCAATATCCTCTTCAACTGGCTCTAATGAAGGACTGGAAGTAGGAGTCTGGATGGGGGATCCCAAAGTTAAAATAATTGGAGAAGTTGGAGGTACTGACCTTGATGTATAAGGTAAGGTCAAAGTACCAGAAGCACTAGAAGACTCCCCCACTTGTATGTACTTCAACCTATCTACCTCAGTTTGCAGCTCAACATTCCTTTCCTGCATTCTACTATACTCTCCAACAATGGTGTTATACTTCTCCATCAAACTTTTCTTCTCAACTTCTTCTCTTTCAGCTATCTTTTGGGCCGATTTGGCCACATTTACAGTCAAGTTTGTAGCTTTTGTAGTTGAGGTCTCAGAAGCTCTTTTGATGATTAATCCTCCCCTTAGGTTTGGGCTAATATCAATAAAATTTGGCTTTCTGCCCTAGGGTGCCAATGCCCAAATAGCCAAGGTCTCATATTCTTCATTAAAGGCAAAATCCTAGAGTGTTGCCTTGACCTCCTCCTCAATGTTCTGCATGGGATGTTTGGACTTCAAAAGAGAATTGAATACCATTGCATCTGCTATTTCCCACTTAGGTAAAATTAGAACACCAACTTGGGTCACCAACTTCCTTCCCTCCTCAGGAGCGATGCTTTTGAATTCATTCATGAGTTCAACATTCACCTCATCATCATTCTCCAGATTAGACCTATTAGGCCTTGATTCTCTTACCTCCTTGTATTTGGCTTGATACTCTTCTAACTTTATCCTCCACATTGGTTGCAAGAAAACTAGAGTCTTCACAAATGCATCATCATCCAAGAATGTCTTACATGCTTCCATTCTGGCATCTCGTACACATTGGCCTTTTACATCCATATCTGATAGTACCAATTGAGTTTATCTAGGAGGGGATGGAATACCAACCTGCATATCGTGATCAGTAACAATTATTTCATTCATCAGAGCCTCTTGTGTTTCCTCAACTTTTTGCCTCTTAGGGCTTGGCTCTGATGGTGGAAATGCAGGATCAGCTTGTGGTGGAGAATCTAAATCAATTATTTTTATTCCTCCAGGTGATCTGATCTTCGGCCCTGGGTGAGTTGAGGTCTTCATTATCTACTTTCCCTTCTTATCCTATTCCTCCACATTCCCACTGTCACTCCTCTTTCTCTTGTAAAGAGGTCAGCTCACTATGGGTTGATAAGTCGACCTTGTTTCTTTAGGTCTCACCTCTGGTCTCTATATACAAAAATCCAAATCTAAATTGACCTTCTTGGTCATCATAGTGCCCATGATCTCTTTGAAATTATTCATCAAGAAATCAATCTTCTTGTGGAATGGAGTGAATTCCATCAATGGATCATACTTGGGATCCATTTTATGCACTGCAACCAACAATTTTTCATATGCAATCCACTTCTCTTTGTTCAATTCTTGTCTGTTCAGATCAAAAACATTCTTGATTAAATCTTTAGGAAAATTAAACTCATGGGTAAACTTGCCACCCTTAATCTGTTGCCTTAACAAGGCAAATGAACCCTCTGGATCATGTTTCCACCTGGGACCATTCCTCAAATGAAAGTCATCAAAATATCTTTCGAAATGGACCCATCCTCCCTTGGAGAAAATAAAATCTAATACAACAGTGTAATAAGGGAAAAGAGTCCCTTTCCCCTTCCCTGTCAGGTTGTCATGAATAATTCTATTTGCCACATGACCTCAACAAACCCCATTTTGGATGGCACATTAAAAGGGAGGATATGTGGGGCTCCCTAGAAACCATACACTCTAAGAACAGTATTGATTGGGTACAAAATGATGTCACCCCAGTTGTGACAAACCTTTAAATCAGGCTTCCTCCCCTTAGGTCTTAGAAATTCATGAAGATCCTCAGGAATCCTGGGCACATTAACAATTAACCAAGCCCTAGGTCTGGAAGCAAATAAATTGTCAAATTATACATAACTGGCGCTTCCTCTATTGTATGACAGATCTGCAATCCAGACCTGCATGAGTAACCTTTCTCCATTTGTGTCTTGCCTTAACTCCATCTTCTTTGGGAAGAATTCAACATACTTATATAAAAACATGTACATTAGCAATGAGTACCAGAAGAAAGGATTGCTAGTATCTCCTACTTGTAATTTCAGCAATCCATCATGTATCTTTTCTGCCAGAAAAGATGCAAAGTCATTTACCACAGAGAAATTAGGGTGTTGTATTTGGGCCCCCATGAACATGTATGCAATTGGCATAACAGTATTTGGGCTAAAACCCAAAATCTGGAAAAGTGAGTAGAAAGTGGCCAAAAAGTGATTGGCAAAGAAGCTTAGCCTGAAAGGCTCTTGATCATTGGGACTGATGTAAACTAAAGAATTGTCTACCTTGGCCAAATGAGGAGGAAGCAAATTCAACTTGAACAACGGCTTTGACCTTGCATATTCTTGCTTCATCTCCTCGAGATCAATTTGAACTAGAAATGAACTAGGTTCACTCAAATCAAATACTTGTTGAATTTCCTCTTTGCTTATACTCAATAGAACCCCTCCATCATTATCCCTAACCACTCTAGTGATAGGGTCTTATTGTGCTGCCACAGCCCTGAGTAGGTCCACATCGAGGAACACATTTGGTACAACCAGTTTCCCAATATCATATCTATAGGCATTAGAGAAAGGGTGAGGTAAATTGTGTTGTCCATAATAGAGCCTGAACATTTCTAAACATGTCATAGGAACCCTAGCATCTCCAATGTTATAATTTTTGCACACTAATCCTTCACCTAGGGTTCTTCCATTCATTAGAATTGAACCCCTCCTCCTATCATTTGTCGACAACAACAATTGGTCAAGGAAATCATCATACAAATTCCTCCATAAATAATCCACATGGCCAGAATGTTGCTTTGGTGGTGCCATCTCAAATAAACTAGGGCTTCTTTAAAACTTAAAATTTGAACAGACTAGGCCTACTCAAACAATGAAACTACAATAAAACCTTGCAATTCCCCATAATTCAATCAAACCAGTAACCCTATGACAATAATCAACAAACCCTTTGACCAGGAAATGACAATTCCTCACAAAAGAACACTCTGAGTAACTAAAACAATACAGAGAACAACTCACGGGATTCTGCTTTGCAAAATACCAAAATCTCACTGTGATTGCTTGAAAACTCATCGCTGGCTCTGTAATTGCTTTTTGAAAATGCTTGAATTCTTTGTGGTGAAATAAGATGAAGGAAAAATTGCTTTATGTCACTTGAATTGAGCCAGTAAACATCTCATACGCCATTAAATCTTACTTAGATGTCGCGCCAACGAATCCAATCGCATTTTATGTGAATTTAAAATCTAACTATCGATCTTTTACCTTCGTCAGATCATCGAATGACCACCTTCAAAAAGGTTGATTTAATCTCCATCTCAACATCAAGGGCCCACCATAGTATGCACCGCCAAAGGAGTACACGTGAGGCCTACCCGTGATATCATAATCACTAAAAACCCTGCATCTTTGGATCACGCGATGGCGGGCAACCGTTGATCACCACCATCAACAATCATGTTCATTCACAACAGTCATCAATACTGAACATAACCTTCGAGCAACTTTTTCATCAAGATTATAACACCACCATTGATCTTGAGCACGTGCATCTCACAACTGTTTTAGTAACCCACTATATAATGTATTAAAACCCAACATAAAAATTAAAGCACTTTGTTAATCCTTTTCGGGGTCGACAACTGAGACATGTGGCGCTCGCCCATGATATCACAATCAGTTGAAGCTCTGTGGTGAGGCCATCAAGGGATCGCGGTGAATGGTTATGATCAACTGTTTGATGATTGACTATCACCAAAAAACGTTCCCTGCGAAATAAAAAACAATTATTAAAGGGACAAGGGGACATCACCTATGCCAATGACAAAGGATGGTTTAATGTTGCTCTTAAAAATGGGGCACGGACCAACCTAAACTTAGAATATATTAAAGTTAGGAAAAAATATTTAACACTATTTTAGTAAAAAAGGACCCGACCTAGACGAATCAATGGGACATAAGTCATTTTAAACCCCCCTTCAAAAGGTAACGACCGAAAGGATCCTATCTAAGGTACTAGATAAAACATTAGGATTTTCATGAAGACAAAAATTAAAACCCAACCTTATGTCACTTCCAAATAATAAGACAAATCAGTACAAAGGCAAGATAATAATGGAATTCAAAGAACAAAATTTGAAGCTCTATCACATTAATCAAATTCAAGGTATTTAATGCTATGGTTGAGAATGAAATAAATTTGAAAATAAAATGTTTGAGGTTTGACAAAGGTGGTGAATTCACCTCCAATGATTTTAACATGTTTTGTGAAGCACATGGAATTCAAAGACAATTGTATGCCCCTAGAACTCCTCAGTAGAATGGAGTTGTTGAAAGAAAGAACAAGAAAATTTAGGAAGCTACTAGAGAAATGATAAGAGAGGCAAGTCTACCAGAAGTTTACTGGAGAGAAGTAATTCACACTACTATTTATGTGTTCAATTGAATTCAAGCTAAAACTAACAACACTAAGACCCCCTATGAGCTATGTGTGGATGCTAAATCTGCAAATGGTTAGCATATTTCTAACATCCTCATAGAATAATATGACATTCCTCAAAAAAAATGATAAAACCAAATCAATCATGTAAAGAAGACATGAAATGCAACCTATTCTATGATGGATTGGTGCCCTTTGAATGTGTGAAAGAGCCCTTTCCCAACCCTTGCCAAGCTAATTAGATGATAGACAATGAGATGCTCATGAACTCAAGTTGCCTATAATAAGGATGCTCTAAAATGTAGATGTTGAAATGAGAGAAAATGCATTGCATTTATAGGAGAAGTTGAGAGAGGAGAAGCCAAGATTAGGCAATGTTGGACTAAATCCCATCCAATAGGAGAGAGCCACTTGTCACCATGGGATTGGCCTATGCTTGTGCAAGTTTTGGCCAATGTGCTCATTCAAATTTGAAAATGGCAATAAATGAGTATGGTTGAGGGTTTTTAGGGGGAATTGTGTTTGTCCAAAAAAGTCAAACGTGAGAGTTAATGAGGGAATATTCCCAAGGAATATGCCCTTGTGAGGGAAAATAGGTGTTTTAATAAATCAATTTAAATGATTTATTGTGCAAGTTGATGAATCTAGAGGATTTAGGTGATTAGGATTAAACTAATCAGGATTTGATTAATCTAACAGGAGTTTAGGTGATATGACATTTGATTTCAATTTTTGTATTTATTTTAAATCAAATGAGAGGAAATGCATATGAGTGATTTAATTAAATTAGGAACTATAGGAGATTAATTAATTAATTAGATTTAATTAATTAAAGAGGGAAGAATGATTAAATGTGATGTTTAATTAGAAATGTTAATTTCATATGTCTACATTTTGCCCCTCTTTGAGGCAATGTACTTGTTGCATTGGTTCAAAGAATGATGCCGCTGACATCGAAATTTAAAAAAAAATTGATTTTTCGGATGCCCCAGCAAAAAGAAGTATGTTAGTACATTGCCCCCTCGAGAGATCGAAAAAAAATATTTGATTTGAGGTCGATCTCGCGATAAAGAAGTTCAAAATGGATGTATGGATGGTTAGACTATATGATCTATATGATAATGATGATGTAAATGAGATGTTTGGAAGATGCTTAGAAAAACAAATTTATATTATCCTAAACAACTTAAATGATTATGAAAATGAGATGTGAGGTGGATGATGTTGTGCTATGATGACATAAAATGATTATGAAAGATGCAAGATGGATGCATTGTTAGCATGAAAGAGGATAGAAGAATGAGAGGGATCAACCCTTAAATTCAAGAAGATGAAGAAGTCCAACAAATCCCCTAGTCATCAAGACTTTATTGGATATGATGATGAATAATGATGATGTATTGCTTATCCAAGGATGGGAAAAGAGCATACCTTTCTTTATGTTTGATAACACACGTAGGTGCGATGCATCAAGGTATTAAGAACCAGGATGGTGTGGCGCTTAGTGTGATGAAATTTGACTCGTTAAACAGATAGGATTACTCTTGTTCACACTTGACAAACATGACCTTATTCAAAATGTAGTTCATATATTTTAGACATCTCGGGCCAAAACATAAAAAGGCAAGCCTTCTTATGTGGTCAACAAGATACCTAAAACATCCTTCCTACAAACAAAACAAAGTATGCATGACGAAATTATTTTACAAGGATATCCAACAAGCACAACAAATAAAAATATAATGATTGTTGCCCCATTCCTTTCTCTCTAAACTTGATTTGTTTAGGCATCATGGAGAGGTCCTTAGAATGAGTGCAAAATAAGATAAGTCAAAAAGACCAAATAAAGTAAACAAACAAGCTAATGTTCTTCATACCGCTAGCCAAGACTAACTACTATGGGGTACCTAATGCTTATGTCCATTGCAAGAAAGCTTCATCCTAGGACATGTTGTGATCAAGGTTTTAATGGGACTGATTTGGGTGATAAGCTATTGATATTCTAAGTTGACCAACTTGCTTGTTTACTGATCTAGACTTGAGACTTTGATGACTAAGCATTCACTTTGGAACCTGCTAAACTTGTTTTTGACTGACTCACCAAAGGGTGAAAGTGACGATTGTTTTATTATGAGTGATGAAAATCACGGGTGAAAGCGAGATGATTTTGGTTTTTTCAAATGTTTTTGAGGCTGTTTTGGAATTTTTGAGATGTTTTACAAATGTTTTTGGTATTTTCAAGATTTATGACAAACACACTAACTTAAAGACCTATCCTAGGGGTCTCGAGAGCTGATCCATAGATTAGCCTTGCCTATGTTATACATGCAGAGACCACGTAGTTCGACTGACGACAGATTTGACTCGATGAAAAGATAGATGGGCAAACGGATTGCCAATGCGACGGACGCTTAAGGACTGACCCCAACTGTAAAAAATAGATGGGCAAACGGATTGCCAATGCGATGGATGCCTAAAGGACTGACCCTACTATAAAAAATAGATGGGCAAACGGATTGCTAATGTGACGGACGCCTAAAGGACTGACCCTACTGTCTCGGGGGATGATCAAAGATCAACCTTGCCTACGTTCAAGCTCAGAGATGACGTAGTTCGGACAAGGTGAAAGATTGACAAGACTCAATGATGAAATTTTTTGAAGATTTTTTGATATTTAGAAATGTTTTTTGTATTTTTGAATGATTTGGATGTTTTTGGATTTTCGATGAATTTTTGAATGTTTTTGGTTTTTGGATTTTCCAATGTTTTTGAGTTTTTTGATGAATTTTTTGAATGTTTTTGAATTTTTGACGTTTCGAGAAGATTTCAAGAATATACACGAATTTTATCCGATGCCGATATAGGAACATGCCCCCAGTGTGGTGCGATAGACTACTTCGATAAAGGCAAGACAAACTAACCTTAGGAATATGCCAAGTAGTACTATGGTGGAATATGATATGGACACCAACTTAGGCTATGGTATGGATGCAAGCGGATAGGTGTATGGATGATTAATGAAATGTGATGGAATGGATGAGTGAGTCATGTAGATCTTGGTGGATGGAGAGTGCTTTATTTACACTTGATGCCTATTTTCCAGGTTTTCACCAAGGTACTTGTCCAAAGTGCCACCGAAGTGGTTTTCACTAGAGGACGATGTTTTTTCTTTACTCTTTTCAATCTTTTTTCTTTTTTTTTTGAATTTTTATATTTTTTCATTTTTTTTGTATTTTCTGAGAGATTTTAAGCTAATGCTGAACCACCTGGTGGTGCTGATGTTGAGGCTTATGTCATAATGTTCCATTGATATCCTACTTGAAGAAGCTTCTTTGCCAAGACATGTGCACTTCAAAGCAAATTTTAAGAAATATGTTCTGCTTTGTTGATATCGGAGTTAACTTTGTCTTTGTGTGCACATCGCGACAGAGTCCCTTCTGAATCCTTATGATGAAGGGTCGCTTCCAACACATGGTCAATGTGTGAATTGGATATCATGTGTGGAGGTGTGGATGGAGTGTGTTTATGAGTAAAAGATGGATTGGTCGATATTTTGGAACCTTTGACTCTCCAAACTTGGGTAGGTGAGGAATAATGGATGGATACAGAAGTGTGTATGGAATTAGGACCAACAGCCTGATACACTTTGTATGTTGCTTGAGAAGATTTATTTTGCCTTTGTGTACATCTTTGATGGATACTTGCCCCTTTTTAATTTTTCCCCATAGTTTCTTTGACTGATGGAGGGTGATAGGGATAATCTTTCTTTGTATTCTTCAGTATCCATATATATTTGATTTGTTTGATATGCTTCTTAGCTTCTTTTGCTTTGATAATGTTCTTCATGCTTTGATTCAAGTCTTTCTTTTGTTGTTGGTCCCAATTCGTGGATGAGGTGATAGGTGGATAAGGATTCATGACGTGGCTAGTTGTAGTATTTGCATCAGTTTCATCATAAGGATCTTTCGTGCTCCCTATGTTGACGTTTGCTCCAGACGAAGTTGCCCCCAATTTTGTGGAAGTATCACTGATATTTTTATATCCCTTGCTTGTTGAATAACCAAGGCCTTGATGTTTAGGATTTCCAAAAATTTGCACTGGCTCTAGAATACCCTGTTCATGTAGGCCTAATCCTTTGCCCTAATAATTCATCTGCTAAAAAAGATTATTTGCAATAGGATATGATTTACCTTGGAAACAAGGTGCTAATATTTCTCTGCTCCGTGGTGAATCTTCAAAAGTTACAACTTCTTTATTGATGAGGTAGCTTGCAAGTTTATAAGTGATAGGATCCTCCATATGTGGGATTACTTCCTCATTGATGTCTTTAGCTTGATCTTGTGAAATATCAGAGTTTAATGCTTCTTCAAGAGGTATTGATGATTCACTGTCCTCATAAAAGTCTTCCTCATGATATACTTCATAGGATGTTGTTTCTGATTTATGATTTCTGTAAAAGCCTTCCTTATCACCTATTTTGCTACATTTCCACAGGATGTTTCTGATTTGCAACTTTCGTAGAAGCCTTCTAATATGTCTTGATATGATGTCTCTGATTCACAGCTTCTGTAGAAGCCTTCTTCATGATCTATTTATGCTAGTTCTTTAGATTTTTCTATATCTTTATCATGTGTACAAATGTTAAGAGTAGGAGACTCGTGTCCCTCAATAATGATATCAAGAGTATGAGACTCTTGTTTTGAATGAAGATCATCTACATGTTCATCCAAAGAAAGCCTCTCATGGGTAGATGGAGGAATATGTGCTATATGGATATGATCATTATTTGTGGCATCTTGTATAGATAGGAGAGTGCCCATTAGATCATTGTAGTATCTTGGAGATACAAATTCTCAATCTTGAGTGATTTTAGAACTATTTTCAACATGCTTTGGATCAAGTTCTTGACATGGCTCAATTTCAAAGGATGGATTGCTTATAGTGGGTTCTTGGACATCGTCATTAGGAAGTGGCTCAATATTATCTTGAGATTTGAGTGGATTTGGATCAAATGTTGAGCTAGGGATTCCTTCAATATATGTAACCATGAGGTCAAAGGATGTCAACATGTCTTGGGAAGGAACATTGCTAGACCTTAGTGATAGATTTTGATCATGCTTGGGAATATGTTCTTGAGATATGTCCTCTAACTCATAAGGCGATGTAGAGACCTTTTTGATATGATCATTGGTCGATGGATCATAGATTATGTCAATGGGATCAAATAATTGTAACACATCTTGAAATAGATCACTAAAAAGTGGCTCTTGATGAATGTTGAGTTGATCACTAGATGGGGTAGAAACATCTTCAAGATCTTGAACATTGTTTTCAACAATTATGGAAGAGATATTACCAATGTCTTCAACCATAGGATCAAGTGATGTTAAAATTTCTTGAATTAGATCATTGTTATGCATCATTGGTGATTTTTGATCATGATTGAAAATTGGCTCTTGGTGTGTGTTGATTTGATCATTCAATGAGATGGAAACATCTTCAATGTGTTCATTGATGGATTGACCCCGATCACTATTTTCAACAAGTGTGGAGGAGAGATTTTTAATGCCATCACTAGTGGTTGAATTCTGATTGTTGTCCCCAATAGTTATTAGCTTTTGATCAATCAGGTCTTGGATGAAATTTTTGAGTCGAATACAATCTGATTTTGTGTGTCCCTTTACTCTGTGAAAATCACAAAAGTGTTTCTCATCATACCCTAGTGGTTTCACCATAGGCTCCTGATAATTCACATAAATAGGTATTTTGATGAGATTTTCTTGGATTAGTTGTTGCAAGACCGATTCGATTGGTTCCTCAAGTGGTGTGTATTTTCGTTTGTGACCTTGTGAGATTTGCACTTTAAATTGACCTTGTGGAGATTGATTTTAGAAATTTGGTGATTGATCTTTGAGATGTGGTGATTGAGTTTGTTATTGATTTTGTTGATCTTGATATCCAACCTTTCTACATTGGAGATACTGTTCTTGATGTGATTGGGGACACAACCCAATGCTTTGATGACATGGTTCAACCAATGGAAGAGTGTATTGATTTTTGGGTGGAGATGACTCTTGGCACAATGGATTAACCATTTTGGCAAGTGAAGCAATTTGATCCCACAAAATTTGATCTTGATATTCTTGATATGGTTGACTTGGTTGTTTAGCAAGCAGATTTGGAATGCATCCTTGTGGTGTTTTCCTAGGATTGTGGACAAGTTGATTCTAGATAATGCTCTGATTTATTGTGATGTTTTGATTTGACATGATAGATTGAAATTGAAGATTGTTTTGATTGGGAAACACATTGCTTGGATTTAGGTAACTTTGATTTTGCATGGTGTTACCTTGACTTGGATTATTACATGGAGTTGCCAATATACTGCTGTGATTTTGAACAACATTGGTTTGATTTGTAATCATATCTATCCCACAGTTCACCAAGTATGGATTTGAAATGTTCATGTTCAACAAACTTGTATTTGGCATGTATGGATTTGGTGGGATAATGTTGTTTGGAAAACTCATGCATTGAGCGTTTGGTTGATAGATTTGCAGATTTGGACTTGGATTTAAATCTATCATTGGGAAAGGTGTTCCAAACTTTAGATTGGGCATACTCACATTTGTTGTACCATTGAGTTTTGTAGGAGATGATGATTCCATGCATAAATGTGAGTTTTGATAATCAAGTGGTATTACAAGACTTGGATTACTCATGATGTATGAGTCAAGTTTAAATTCCATGTTTTTTTTGTGTTGAGATCGAATTTGAACCATAAAATGAAGATCAATTTTCAAGAATGTAAGAGATGAACCTCTAATCCTTTAGATCGGTCTAAACCTTAGTTTCAAAGAAGCGAAGAACTAGGATAATTGAAGGATCAAAGCGAAGATGAGGATGAGATAAACAAAAGTTGAGTGATACGGATGAATGGAACTCTTAAAGAAACTTTGAAGGAAATGCTAAACTTTTTAGGACTTTGATTGATCATGATTGGATTGATAGTTTGACTAAATGTGTTAAGTCAAACAAAATGTGGTAAATGCACTTGTAAAACCCTAGGAATTTGTGTTATCCTAGAGTGGACTTGTACATAAGAGGATGGTTTAATTAAGTGTGTTAAGTCAAACGGGGTGATGATTTGATAATTTGGCTAAGTGTGTTAAGCCAAACAAAATGAACTCGTAAACCCTAGTAAGTTGTGTTATCCTAGAGAAAACTCATGTATAAGATGATGGTTTGACTAGGTGTGTTAAGTCAAACAAATTGGTTTTGATTTCGCCTAAAATTTTAGCATAAAAGATGTTTACAAAGTTTCCAAGAGTTATTGGTGAGGTGATTTTTGACTAATTTTGATGGTTGAGAGATGGATAAAAGTGATTGAATTTGATCCTAGACTTGACCTAGATAACACTTCTTCTTACAAGACCTTGGTTTTGAAGAACAAGCTATACTTCCTATGGGAGAAAAGAAAACCTTTCAAAAAATTCGGGATTCTGTTGATAGTAAAACCCATACAACTCAGGATTGTTTCTTGAAGCTTTTTTGTAAAAGTTGTAAACCAATCATTTTTAGAAAACACATGTGCAATCCAATTTGTCTTTTTATCTTGGCTTAATGAATTATTTTTTACCAAAGACACTTGCTTGCTTATGTTTCAAACTATATGTCTAATGTCCCACTTTCTTTCTCATCCCACAAGGTCCATTGTGTGGAAATCAAGGAAAATATGGCAAAAGTTTCCTATGTTTAACCTTGTTGAAAACAAATGACGATAAAATCCAAGCACTTAGAAACCTCTAAGGATATGATCCCTAGGGAAAGCAAGAGTGCTTAAATTCATCAAAGGTATTTTTTTCCTAAAGGGGTTTGAAATTTGGGAGGTCTTGTGAATGTTTGTTTTCAAATGTTTTTAGGACCAAGCAATGTATTCTTCACTTCCAAGCACTTTTTACAACCCTAGGATGATGAGACAATATTTTGTTGGGTTCCCACTTGGTCGAATCTAGCTGCGCATATTTTATGCGGATGGCTAAATGCTTGACCACACTGGCTCCCCTCCATGGCACACACTTCTCGGTTCAACCAAGCATTAGTACCCATGAATCTCCCATGGCATACTTTCCATATCTACCACAAAATCGCATGTATAACATGGGGCGGATTCAAAGGACATGACCTTTTGTACCAACAAAATAGACAAGGATTTGGCCTCTTTCTAGGCAAAGGGTTTTAATTCAGACATTATGTTTGTGGGGGATTATCCAACGTCGACGAGAGTCCATTTATGTCCATCTCGTTGAAATAATCCTCGTGATTCTTGAACTTTCCTCAAGAATCCACACTTATATACCGGTTGGAAGTCGCTTGGCTTTAGCGTGTTCTCGGTTGGGTTGTTCCCTTGGGTGAGTACTTTTTCCCACAAGGAAGGCCCTCTAAGTTAGACAAAAGTGAATAAACTCATCCGTAGTTTGATCAACCTTCGTTTAGGAACAAAGGGAGAACACTTGCAATAAATTTACTCACACTCGCAAGATGTTTTGTTCAATTTTTAAGTTCCCAAATTGAAATGTGAAGGCAGTCTTTTTTGACAACTTAATACCACCAAAATGCTTTTGATTCTCAAGATCGCTGTGAAGCGTGAGAGAAGCGCATACACATTTTAAATGATGTTAATTTGTGAAAAATATTGCAAAACATGACAAACACTTGTTCATTTTAATCCATAAAGCAATGATGAATTCATTTTAAAAGCACCAAATGAGATGTGAAGTTTGTCTTGTTCAATTTTAAGTCCAAATTGAAATCTAGTAAATGTCCAAGGTTCTTTTTAACCAACTTTGAAAAGATCAAATCAGTGATTGATTTTAAGCCCAAATCAAAAAGTGAGTTGGTTCAAAACAGAAAACTAAAGCGTGAATTGGAGCCCCGGATTATGACCACAAGCATTAAAAAATGCTTTCTTTTTTTTTTCAATTCTTTATTTCGATGTTCGATTTTCTTCAACTCAAATATATCTAGCTTTATTTGTCTCAATGAGAAGTAGATAAAGTTTATAATTAATCATAAAGAATTGATCAGTAGGCTCCACCTTAGCAAGCTACGCCCAACAACTTTAAGTCAGCAACAAAACCAATCATAAATCAACACTTTATTTAAATAGAAAATGATTTCTTTTCTTTTCTCTTCCAAATGTAAAAAAAAAAAAGGTGGCCACGTTGTATCATTTAAAAGCCCCAACACATCTAGATGAATGATAAAATTTTGATTCTTAGCCTGCAAAAAGCCAATAAAGATTTTTCTTTTAGTAAATAAAGATACAATAACGCATGAATACACAACATTTAATAACTACTCCAGATTTACACAAAGAAAATATATATCTCTAGGTTTCGAAAACCAATGGAAAGGACTCCTTTAATGCACACACGAGGAAAATGCCAAATGTTGAAGTTGCAAGGACATGAAATCGGGCATATATGCAAAAGAGAAGTAAATACCATGCATAGGATGAAGTGCAAGATGTGTATTTACTTATCTCCCACCTACTTGTCACATAACAACATCTTTGCACATATATTTCAAAAATAAACAAAGAGATTTTAACCTATCATTCCAATTAAGATCCCATCAATCTACTGTTGGAGAAATAAATTCACATCTTAATAACGTATCATATCCCTTGGTCAGATTCATGAGATATACATTCAAAGAACTTGAGTGAATGATGTATCTTCACTACCTTGAATTTGTTTATTTATTAAGCGTCCTTAAACTGCATGTTATGCTTGGTTGTTCGCACGTTGCAATACAAAAGTTTTCTAAATGAAGTACAAAACTAAAAGAGTTTGATGGTTGGGGGAACAAAAATTGCATGTCAGTAATAATGAGAGAGATCTGGTAGTAAAGATATGGACCCAGGCATGACCTTTTTTTTTTTTCATCCACCTACACTTCTGTAGCTGGTAATCAGTCTTTCATGGGATCATTGGCAACGTACAAGAAATCAAACACTATCTTTTGATTTTACACTTGTTCCATATCTAGGTTGGTGCAATAAATACAGAGAGCTCCTTTCTGACTTCCCTGAGAAAAGCGGTTAATACTACTTCAAATTTTTCTATGGTTCATCTAAACAGATTTCACGCCCCTTTATTCCTATGACAGATAGGTGAAAACGACTCAAAGAAGGCTTTAATGACAACACATACATGAGTTAAGATGAGGACTATTTAATCCTTTCAAAGGCAAGTATACATTCAGACCAAAGGGGTTTGTAAATTTGACAATATGAAAGGATGTCAAAATAAAACCACTACGCCAACCAAATTGAAAATAGGTTTGAAAATATGAATAGTTAACTCTTTTGCGCAATACGAGGCCTTTGTTTAATCGAGGTAGGTTTGATGAGCCTCTCTCATAATGTTGTTGATAGAGGCGAATTGAAGGAGAAGGTTGGGATCTTTGTGAGAAATAGAGATATGCTTCCCTCAATTTTGCGCGCCTAATGAGCCATTTGACAAAACAAGTTAATTTCACAAAAGTAAATACTGATAGCAGATTTGTAATAAAGACTAATAAACATAACAAATTTGTAATTAGAGATAGATTTTGGAGTTACTTGCAGCTGCTATTGAGTTCATAAATTCCTTTGAATGAAAGCGTGCTTCAGAGTTTTTGGTGAAACATTAATATTCAAAGTACCTATATCTCGACATGGAAAACTTAAGAGGTGCCCATGTATGGAATTGGACAAAGCAAGGAAGAAACAATAGTAACCAAGTGCAAAAGTTAATAAAAATAGTAACTTAAGATGTTAAAAAAAATTCAATCTACATCTCACTACACGTCAAGTGCATGCGCACATACTTCCAGAGCCTGTGAAATTATCACCATGAAGTGAAACCTTACCAAAACGCAAGGCAATAGGAATAAGAAGTTGAGATTCTAAAGGTGAGTAGTTGACAGCAGCCATGGAAGTAGCAGAAAGCCCCGCCATTCCTGAGATTTCCATTGCCATGACACTCGCATTCTGGGTGTATTAACCAGATAGAGAGAGGACCATATATTTTTGTTCATCCATTCATAATCTCCCCTATCCACATAGATAATGCCTTGAAAGCACGTTAAGCAAAAAGTATGTATAGTAGCATTTTTGAATACCAGGAACAACACACAAGCCAATATTATTGCATATTAAAAGGAAAGCATGGCACTGTCATAAATGAAATGCAAGTCAAAGAAAATTTTGTGCCTTATCAAACACGTGAACCAAGTGATAGGAAGTGTATAGAATTGCTACTTAGTATCGGAGTTGTGTTTGTCATTATGTGGCAAGTAGAAGCATTCACTATGGTTGAAGGTGTATAAAATCCTTCGAAAGAAAACCAGAAGAAGGGATCTGGAAGGAGGTGCGAGTACTTTCCCAAGGCATTCCAAAGATATGCCTCCGTATAGAAATGACAAACTAAAGGAGTCGACTTGTGACCACACAAATTCCCATCTTAAAATGACTTAGAGAGGATCTTCCAGCATTTGCAAAGAAAACTGCATGATTATGACATCACTACACCAAAAGCTCACAACACTTTAGTTAGCTGGACAAAAATCGAAGAGAAGTCAGATTCATAAAACCTGAAGTGAAAGCGAACTTAGATTATAAGATTCTTGATCATTTCTGTAATATCCACCATAAAAATAAGATAAGGATAAAAATCAGTGTTCTTATAAATCTGAGTATACATTATTTAATATTCCTCATGGAAAATGATATTCATATTCAAAATCAAAATGATTCGAAACAGTCAGTTTTTTTTTTTTTTAACAAATGGTTATTCCATTAATGCCCAAATAAAATTTGTATTCAAATCAACTCATGTGAAATATTCAGCCTTCGAACATGGTGATTGGCCATCCTTCTAGCACCATTTTTTGGATGCTAAATCTGTAAATGGTTAGCATATTTCTAACATCCTCATAGAATAACATGACATTCCTCAAAACAAATGATAAAACCAAATCAATTATGTAAAGAAGACATGAAATGCAACCTATTCTATGATGTATTGGTTCCCTTTGAATGTGTGAAAGATCCCTTTCCCAACCCTTGCCAAGCTAATTAGATGATAGACAATGAGATGCTCATGAACTCAAGTTGCCTATAATAAGGATGCTCTAAAATGTAGATGTTGAAATGAGAGAAAATGCATTGCATTTATAGGAGAAGTTGAGAGAGGAGAAGCCAAGATTAGGCAATGTGGGACTAAATCCCATCCAATAGGAGAGAGCCACTTGTCACCATGGGATTGGCCTATGCTTGTGCAATTTTTGGCCAATGTGCTCATTCAAATTTGAAAATGGCAATAAATGAGTATGGTTGAGGATTTTTGGGGGAAATTGTGTTTGTCCAAAAAAGTCAAACGTGAGAGTTAATGAGGGAATATTCCCAAGGAATATGCCCTTGTGAGGGAAAATAGGTGTTTTAATAAATCAATTTAAATGATTTATTGTGCA
Source organism: Sequoiadendron giganteum (assembly GCA_007115665.2). NCBI lineage: Eukaryota > Viridiplantae > Streptophyta > Pinopsida > Cupressales > Cupressaceae > Sequoiadendron > Sequoiadendron giganteum. The sequence continues at coordinate 414,069,532 of CM021110.1, read as the reverse complement.
AGTTGATGAATCTAGAGGATTTAGGTGATTAGGATTAAACTAATCAGGATTTGATTAATCTAACAGGAGTTTAGGTGATATGACATTTGATTTCAATTTTTGTATTTATTTTAAATCAAATGAGAGGAAATGCATATGAGTGATTTAATTAGATATATGTGATTTAATTAAATCAGGAACTATAGGAGATTAATTAATTAATTAGATTTAATTAATTAAAGAGGGAAGAATGATTAAATGTGATGTTTAATTAAAAATGTTAATTTCGTATGTCTACACTATGGTGTGGAAGGATTCCTACTGTCAAGTATTTCAAGGTATTTGGAAGCAAATGTTATATCAGAAGAGATGAAGAAAATCTAAGAAAGTTTGATGATAGAGGTGGTGAAGGTATTTTCCTTGGATACTCTAATAGAAGCAAAGCTTACAAATGTTACAATAAAAGGTTGAGAAAGGTTGTAGAAAGAATAAATGTCAAGGTTGATGAAGCATTGGATAATTCAATTCAAGTTGATGGATATGTGTTAGATGCATTTGATTGCAAAGAAGTAGAAGAAATAGTGTTGAAAGAAGAAGAAGAAGAAGCTCCAGAATAGGTTCCTAAAACTCCTAAGTATGTGTAAAAGAATCATTCAAAAGATCTAATCATTGGAGACAAGAGGAATTTTAGGTGTATTGACAAACAGTGAAAGTAACGATGCTATATGCCTCCTCGAGTGATGAATCAGATAAAGATGATTTTTGGAAATTTGTACTGATTTGTTATCTGATTCATCTACCGATAAAGATGATTTGATTGAAACCCCTATTGAAAGATTGATATGAAGATGAAGAACTTTGATTTTGCCCCAATTGATGATGCTTTTTGATTCATAAATTTCCTTCCATGCGATATGAAAAACAAATAGTAGATGAAATTGATTGATAAATTTGCTTCCATGCGATATGGAAAAAAAATAGTAGATTTGATTGATAAATTTGCTTCCATGTGATATGAAAACAAATAGTAGATTTGATTGATAAATTTGCTTCCATGTGATATGAAAAACAAATAGTAGATTTGATTTGATTGATAAATTTGCTTCCATGCGATATGAAAAACAAATAGTAGATTTGATTTGATTGAAGAGGATTGATACAAGAATTTGATGAAGATGATTGATTGGCTAGATGAGTTTGATTAGAAGAAGCGATGTAATTGATTAGAAAAAATTGAAATAAATGATTGGATGATTTGATTGAGATGATGTAGATGAGATGTGATTGTGAAGTGTGTGTGTGATGCTGATGAAAGGATGTATATGCAGAATGAATTCTAATAGATGAGAGAGCCAAATAAAATCATAAACAATGCCTATTTTCCAAGTTTTCACCATTTGTTTTTATTGCACTTTTTTCTTGATTTTATGATTTTTTTGTTATTACCAAGACACCTGTTTGCCAGGTTTTCATCAAGGCAATATTTTTTTCAAGACGTTTTATATTGTTTTTGATATTTTCTCAGGTGTAGAACCTCTTCAGATGAATGTTGTTGGTTGGACCTTTGAATAGGTCCCCTTCTACTGTTGACAACTAATATGCCCCCGATCCATATGCTACAACGATAACGAACGGGCCCAACCAATCAGGTTCGAACTTACCTTTCTTTTCCCGATCTTGGTTATTTCAAGGGTTTTCTTTGAGAACCAAATCACCCACTTGAAAATTTTGTGGTTTGACTCTGTGATTGTAGCTGCGGGACATAATTTGTTGATATCCCTTCAAGTGATTAACAACAGTTTGACGTTGTTCATCAAGCAGTTCTAGCTCTTGCAATCTTGATACTCGATAATCATCATCATTGATTAACCCTTTGAGTGATACTCGAAGTGAAGGAATCTCAACTTCCAAAGGTAGAATAGCTTCTGCTCCATAGACCAAAGCATAAGGAGTAGCTCCTGTTGGTGTGCGAATGCTTGTTTTGTAGGCCCATAATGCTGGATTCAATTGGACATGCCAATTACGACCTGCTTCATTCATTGTTTTCTTCAAAATCTTTAGAATTGTTTTGTTTGAAGCTTCGGCTTGACCATTTCCTTGCGGATAATAAGGTGTAGACAACCGGTGTTGGATGCAAAATCTTTCACATAGTTCATCAACATCCCATTTTTTAAAAGGTCTACCATTATCTGTGATAATGGAGTTAGGAATGCCATATCTGCAAATGATATAATTCAAGATGAATGAAGAGATTTGTTTGCTCGTAACAATTGTTAGAGGAACAACTTCAATCCACTTAGTGAAATACTCCATGGTTGTAATGATAAATTTATTTCCATTTGAAGATGATGGATGTATCTTGCCAACCAAATCCAATCCCCACTGAGCGAAAGGCCATGTTGTGGTGAAGGGTTATAATTCCTGAGCAGGAGCGTGAATGAGATTCCCATGAATCTGACATTTTGCACATTTCTTCACAAAGGTGAATGATTCTTTCTCCATGGTTGGCCAATAGTACCCTAATATTACAAGTTTCTTTGCTAAGGTTAGTCCACTTGAATGTGTCCCACAAATTCCACCATGGACCTCTTGTAAGGCCTTCTCTGATTCATCGTGTTCAAGACATCTAAGGAGGGTACCATCTAGATCACGCCGGTATAAGACGTCAACAATTAAGGTGTAACGGGATGATTGACGAAATGAAATTTCGTTTTTGATTCCTAGACAAGCCTAAGGGTAAAGTAGTATCTTTTAGGTAAGTGTAAATTTGGCCATATAGGGAAGAGTTAGAACTCGTCAGATGGAAAATGATTTGAGTTTCAGGATTGTCATGGGCAGGAGAAAATAATTGTTCCACTAGGAAATCGTACTGTTTTGTATTCTCTGTCAATTGGAGTAGAGAGGTGATTGTAGCCATATCATCTGCTGCTTTATTATCAATGCGCGGAATTTGTATGAACTTGATATTAATAAAGTATTTCTTGAGATCTTCCACCATTCTTTGTAAGGTATCAACTTGTCATCTTTAGTGTGATATTCATCATTGATTTGGTTTATAACAAGTTGTGAATCGCCAAAAACTTGAAGTTCTGCGATTTTCCAGTCTACTACAATCCTTATGTCGATTATCAATGCCTCATACTCAACTATGTTGTTTGTGCAAGGAAACATTAGCCGATAAGATTTTGGGATTGTATGTCCTTGAGGTGTAATAAAAAGAATTCTTGCTCCTAAACCATGTTGAGTGTAAGAACCATCAAAGTAAAGTGACCATGACTGTTGGATATCTAATGTGAACACGTCGGCGTCAAGAAAATCAACATGTATTGGGTGTTCTGCTGGTATTGATGCTTCTGCTAATTGATCTGCAATTACTTGCCCCTTTATAGCTTTTCGATCCACATAATGAATATCAAATTTGCTTAGGATCATAACCCATTTAGCTAACCTGCCAGTTAAGGTTGCCTTACTTAGAAGATATTTGAGTGGGTCAATCTTAGCTACAAGCTTTACTGTATGAGTTAGCATATAGTGTCGTAATTTTTGAGAAGTGAACACCACTGCTAAACAAGATTTTTCAATGAAGGTATAATTTAGCTCGTGACTTGTTAGGGTTCAACTGATGTAATAAATGGCTCGTTCTTTTCCTGAGTTGTCTTCTTGTGCCAATAACACTCCTAAAGACACTTCTGTGGCAATAATATATAATATGAGAGGTACACCTTGCACTGGTGGAATCAACACTGGTGGATTCATGGATATTGCTTTATCTGATCAAATGCTACTTCGCATTTTTACTCCCACTTGAATGGAACATTCTTGTGCAAGAGATGTGTAAATGGTAAACTTTTATCTACTAGTTGAGCAATGAATCTGCGAATGGATTGTAACCGTCCCTATAAAGAGCGTAGTTGACTAATGTTCCTTGGTGGTGGCATATCAAGAATTGCTTGTACCTTAGCTGGATCCACTTCAATTCCCTTTTCCGACACAATGTATCCTAATAACTTTCCAGATTTTACTCCAAAGACACATTTCTTTGGATTAAGTCTTACTTTGAATTGTTCCATTCTTTTGAATATTTTAGATAATATATCGATGTGTCCTTCTCTAGTGTTAGACTTGGCAAGAAGATCATCAACATAATCCTCCATGAATGTATGCATCATATCATGAAAAATTGTTGTCATTGCTCGTTGGTATGTAGCTCCTGCATTTTTCAATCCAAATGGCATTATGTTCCAGCAATAGGTACCCCAAGGACATGTGAATTTTGTTTTATCCTGATCTTCTGGTGCAATCTTTATCTAGTTGTATCTTGAAAATCCATCCATCAATGAGTATATTGCATGTCCAGCAGTTAGATCAACAATCATATCAATGTTTGGTAAGGGAAAGTCATCTTTAGGACATGCTTTGTTCAAATCCCTGAAATTTGTGCAAATTCTAATCCTCCCGTTTGGCTTTGAAATAGGCACGATGTTGGAGATCCATTCCGCATAATCTATGGACCAGATGAATCTGACGTCTAAGAGTTTCTTTAATTCCTTTTTAACCAACAACGCAACATGTGGATGCATTTTTTTGAGTTTTTGTTTTACAAGCTTTTCCCTCGGTGTAATAGATAGATGATGCATGATGAGATCTGGATCTAATCCAGGCATATCTGCGTAGGACCATGCAAAACTGATTTGATTATCTTTGAGAAATTATGTGAATCTAGGTACTTCTTCATTTGTCAAAGATGCCGCTAGTTGCAAAACTTTAGGCTTTTCTGTAGTACCTATATTGAGTACCTTCGTTGGTTCAATTAGAATGGAAGATCTTTCCTAATATTTTGGAAGAGTGTCAAGTTTCCCATCCTTTGGCGCCTTTGAAAGTTTTTCACCATTGGATACGCTTTTTATTTTTCTTTTTTCTTGATCTAATACTACCTTTGTTAGGTTTTCACCATTAGATCTTTCTTTTATATTATTTATTTCATAGTTGAGAAACTTGGCACTTTCTTGTCGAAAACTCTGATCTTGTGATTCCCCGGTGGAACTTGTTTCGGGATGGGATGAACAAAGAAAGTTTATTATGGTTTCGTCGTTTGGAAAATTTGGAACATCAATGGGTGCTATTTGTTCCCAATCAATGAGTTCGGGATGTACCAAATTTAATGGATCATTAGGATGAGTAAGATTGTTGGCTGTCAGGGTCATGATGTTATTGTCAACGTTATTATGGGAGAAGTCTAAGATGGTATCTTCCTCAAAATGATCTATCTCACTTTGAATTGAATTGGTCTCACTTGAGTCATGGTTTCTTTGCAGAATGTCATCAAATGGAGACCTTGAGCTTTCTCCTTGTAAGAATGCAGGTGAGAATTTGTGTATGACATCCACCTTTTTATCCCTCCAGAATTGATCATCAAAGATGGTGTCCCATTCATATTCATTGGAGTCAGTGTTAGAATTGTTTTCTTGAATAGTTTCAGCTAAATCCTCACTTGATGATATTTGCGCTACTTCTTCCTTGGTATCTTCACCATATCCTAACCCAGTTTTATCCTTTGGGTGCATTGTTTTTAATTGGACAGGTTCAACAATACCCTCTTTCCTTTTACCTATAGGGCCATTTCCTTCATGACCCATTTGTTGCATGATAGAATAACCCTTTCCATATTGTTTTGTGGGTAACCTAATATGTTGTACAGATTCCTCTCCATCTTTATAGAGCCAATCAAGAATAGCCCTATCTTCTACTTCAGTTTCTTTGATAAATATCCCATTGAACTTGGTAATGGGAGCCGAAGTCGAGGCTAAAGCTGTTGTTGCCTATTGTATGGAGGTTGAGGGTTGACCATGGGATCTTGGAGATATGGGTAAATTAGAGAGAGATAAAGAATACTCTCCTACTCCATTATCTTTCATTTTTAGCTTGGTGCCAAAATTGCTTATCATTTCTTGCGCTTGTTCTTTGTTTTTGTAGGTAGAGATGGCCAAAGCCTCTCTATTATGTGGGACGAATGTGTCTAGAGTTGCTCTTAGGTTAGAACAAGTTTGATTGCTAATGTGATCAACAGGTATTGTTACTTCCTGTCCATCATATGGAAACTTCAAACATTGATGATAAGTAGATGGAACAGCTTGCATGTCATGGATCCATGGATGACCCAATAGTATGTTATAGGTTAGATCCCGATCAAGAACCTGACAAAAGGTATTCTTCACCACAGGTCCCACTCTGATTGGTAGCATGATGAGACCTTTTAAAGTTCTTTCTTCATCATCATATGCCTTGATTGTAATTTTCCTCCGTGGATCTATAGAGTCTACTGAATATCCCAAAGCTAGGACCAATTTTAAAGTACAAATGTTTAATCCGGCTCCTCCATCTATAAGAACACGTCTAATGCAGGCTTTGTGAACCATGACTTCTAAATAGAGTGATGAGTTATGCGGATGAGTTATGGATGAATCATCTTTTTCAGAAAAAGATAAACATGTGTAGGAGGACAAGTGTCCCACCATGGCTTGAAATTTATCGATATCCAGATCAGGAGATACAATTGTATCAACAAGGGCCTTTTCCAGAATGTCCTTATGTGCAAGTGATAACTTCAAAAGTTCCAAGATAGAAATTTGAGCTGATGTTTTTCGCAGTTGATCAACCAAATTGTATTGACTTGGAGGGGGAATTGTTGCTTTAGATGAGCTGCCTTTGATAATGATCTTGGCTTGTCCCCTTGTCATAATATTGACCTCTCGATATTCTTGCTTACCTTTGATTCGAATAGCGTTGATTTGAGGATCATCAGTATAGATATGATTGATAATAATGTCGTGGATGTTATTAACATTCTTGCCCTTGTCACTCAAGGATTCCCCTTTGTGATAATTAGGGAGTGGATTCTTGAATGCTTGATGGTCATTATTGACATTATGTCCCTCAACTGTGATGGTATGATTATCAATCAAATCTTGAACGATATTCTTTAACCCTTGGCAATTGTTTGTCTTATGACCTTTGCACCTATGATAATCATAGAAGTGTGAGTCATTCCACGATGGTGGTTTAACTCGAGGCTCATAGTCTCTTTGTGGTGGCAATGTAATAGCGTTTTGATTCAATAATTCTTTGAGAATGGATTCCAAAGATTGGCCCAAGGGAGTGAAAGTCCGTCAACTCAAAAAATATGATGATTTGGACATGTTTGAATTTTGATTATTGCCAAAATTATTTCCACGATTGTTAGTTGTGTTTCCTTGATTAGAAACATTGCCTTGGGTGCTAGAATTTCCAGTATTATTGTTACATTGAACCCTTGACACATTAAGGATGACAGGCTTTGTATTCACATTGTTAGCACCTACTACCCCATCATTCACAACATTTTTATTTCGAATCCAAAATTGTGACTTGTCATTGTTGTTATTATGGTTGTTGTTGTTGTTGTAAGAATTTGAACCTTCTTTATCAATTTTTAAAACTCCACGCTTGATCAATGCACCTTCAATAGTAATTGCATTTTCAATAAATTTTTCAAATGATTGAGGACAGTGAAGGTTTAGTCTGTAACTCATTTCTTGATTAAGACTATCAATGAAGATCTCCATCTTTTCCTTTTCAGGAACAGGACGAGAATATCTAGCAAACACCCTTCTCCATCTTTGCAAAAATGTAGTGAAATATTCTCCTACTTTTTGTTTTATCTTACAAAGATCAAGCATGGTTATCTGGTGTTGGATGTTGTAAGAGTATTGTGGCAAATAGATAGACTCCCTTGAGAGACCTCCCAACCTTTAGAACAAAGGTTTTGGGGATGGTTATCCTGAGCACTACTGTCAAGTTGGATTTTCATCAACAACTTGCTTTTGATTAAAGTGGGTTGGAAACCTTGGCTTTAGGTGTTCCCACTTAGGTCGTTCTTCTTGGGTGAGTACTTTTTCCCACAAGAGCGGGCCTTCTAAAGGATGTAATAAAGAATTAAATTGCAGAAAATAAAAGGTAAGTCTGGTGCTTTGATCACCCAGTTAAGGGGAGAGCATAAACCTATTACCCACAATCACAACAAACAATAATGGTTCAATTTTAAATCCCCAAATTGAAAAATTCTATACTAAGTGAAGATGTTGCTTCACCAAAAACATGGGATTCATTTTAACCAAAAGAAAATTTATGTTTGGTGACTATCCTAGGGTTGGTTAATTCTGATTTAAATGTCTACCCTAGGATTGGTTCATTCTGTTAAAAATAACATTTGAAAAATCCTATCCGCAGATGGCGTTGGAATCAAAAATTAAAATTTTTACAACTGTATGAGCCGAAACAGGACGTCTATGCACCGAAACAGGTCATGTATGCACCAAAACAGTTAACGTATGCGCCGAAATATCTCATAAACGCAACGAAACAGAGTGTCTATGCACCGAAACAGGTTATGTATGCGTCGAAACAGTTAATGTATGTGCCGAAATATCTCATAAATGCGCCGAAACAGTCCTCGTATGCGCCAAACCGAGACTCATATGCGCCAAAACGTGATTTTTGTCCGTCACCTACCAAAAAAATCTACAAAAAGAAATGTTAAATGTGGGGCTTGGCCCCACGGTGGGCACCAGAAATGTGTGTGTAGAATGTGCGAATCAAAATGAATCTAAACTAATACACCAATGAAACATTAGATTAAAGAAACTAAATTAAAGAAAGCAAAATGCAAACTCTAAACACAAGCAACTCCTTCAAATTCGTCCCATTGTCCTCTATCTCCAAGGATTCATTTCAAGATGCTTGCTCTTAGTTGTTTAAAACAACAGCTTGTAGAATGGCAACTTGAGAGAATGAGATTGATAAAAATGCATGTGCACTACTAAAAGATTTAAGCTATGAAATTGAAAAGCTATAAATGCTAAAATGCGACTATAATAACTACGCATGAAAATCTAAAATTCAAGGTCCTTTTCCACTCATAAGATGGTTGTATTTATAGATCTTTGAAGGTAAGAATTCAATTGGCCAAGATCGACGGTTGAGTTCAAACCTGTTAAGATGAACGGTGAGAGATCGAGAATTCAAAAAGAAAATGGAATTTTGAGAGACAGATGGAAAATGAAGAGACAAATGGAAGATGTGTCCATAATTAAAATAGATAATATTTAATTATGTGTGGGAAATGAAAAGCCTTTAATTAAATATTGAAAATATTTAATTATGTGAGAAGAGAAAAATATTTTTAATTAAATATTGAAAATATTTAATTAATGAGAAGAGTGAAGAATTTAGAAAGTGTTTTAATTAAATATTGCAAATATTTAATTAAATGTGGAATAAAGAATATCATTTAAATTTTGAATTTAAACTTGTGATAATTAATATAAATAAATTGTGAAATCTATTTAATTAATTAAGAGGAAGATACCATTAATTAAATAAACTTATTTATTTAATTAAACTCGAAGAATTTGGAAAATGAACAATATAAATAAATAATTAAATTTCTTTATATGTAGATGACTTAAGAACATTAATTAAATAATTCATATTTAATTAATTAACAGGTTTGGTTAACCGTGACCATTTTTAGATATGTACACTAATCATTGGAGACAAGAGGAATTTTAGGTGTATTGACAAGAAGTAGAGCTATTGAAGTTGAGGTAAATTATTGCTTACTTTTTGAAGTTGAGCCTAAAACAGTGAGTGAGGCATGCAAAGATGAACATTGGATGAAAGGAATGGAAGAGGAACTTATGCAAATTGAGAAAAATCAAACTTGGGAACTGGTTCCTAGACCAGCAAACAAGAACATAATTGGAAGTAAGCGGGTTTTAAAAAATAAACTGAATGAGAATGGAGAAGTGGTGAGAAACAAGGCAAGGCTTGTGTGTAAAGGCTACTCACAAGTGGAAAGTGTAGATTTTTAGGAGACATTTTCTCTGATGGATATAATGGAAGCTATTAGAATGATTTTGGCATTCGCTGCTCATAAGGATTTTAATGTTTACCATATGGATGTGAATTATGCATTTCTAAATGTGAGTTAGAAGAAGAAGTCTACATGGAACAACCAGAAGGATTCCAGTTGTCAGATAAACTGAATATGGTCTGTAGATTGAAAAAGGCTTTATATGGTTTGAAACAAGCTCCCAAAGCTTGGTATGCAAGATTGGACAAATATTTGATTCAACAAGGTTTTAGTAAAGGTACTGCAAATAACAATTTATATTTCAAAATTGAAGATGACAAGATCTTGATAGTAGTTTTGTATGTGGATGACATTATTTTTGGAGGAAATTAAATTATGTGTAAGTTGTTTGCTAAAGAAATGTAAAAAGAGTTTGAGATGTCTATGTTTGGTGAGATTAATTTCTTCCTTGGACTACAAATCAACCAAACAAACAAACAAAGGGATTTTTATTTCACAATCAAAGTATGCAAAATAAATGTTGAAGAAATTTGGGATGGATGGTTCTAAACTGGTATGTACTCCTATGATAACTAGTTGTAAAATGAGTAAGGATGATGATTCACCTAAGGCTAATTAGAGCAAATATAGATAAATGATTGGAGGATTGTTGTATTTAACTGATACTAGACCGGATATCATGCATGCAGTTTGTCTTGTGGCTAGATTTCAAGAAGATCCTAAAGAAACACATATTGCAACTGTCAATTGGATATTTAGATATCTAAAAGGAACTCCAAATCATGGCTTATGGTATCCTAGGGATACTGATTTTACACTAAGTGCTTATACAAATGTAGATTGGGCAAGTTATGTTGATGATAGAAAAAGTACAAGTGGTAGTGCATTCTTTCTTGGATGCATATTGGTGTCTTGGTTAAGAAAAAAACAAGATTCAATTTCCTTATCCATTGCAAAGGCAAAGTATATTGCTGCAACATCTTGTTGCACACAAGTTTTGTGGATGAGATAGACATTGAAGGATATTAGAGTAATGTATGATGATCCCATCTCTATTTTTTGTGATAATACAAGTGCAATTAACTTTTCAAAGAATCCAGTGATGCACTCAAGTACAAAGCATATATCAATCAGGTATTGCAATCTGAGAGAGAAGGTTATGGATAATGAAGTAAAGCTTGAGGATATACCTACAAAGGATCAGATTACAGACATATTTACTATGGATCTTCCTAAAGATACTTTTAAGTATCTCTGAGAGAAGTTAGGGGTTATTGCCCTTCCTTTCTTGAACTAGATGCATATGGAGATGGATAAGTTCAATGGATCTATGCATCTATCTTCCTTCTAGATTGATTTTTGGTGGCTACCTCTCAGGGGGAGCAGACAGTGTCATGTGTTGTCATTATGCAGTGGATTGAGTGTACTCCTAAGGGGGAGTATTCACTACTAGTAAAGTTCTTCGTGTCAAAGGGGGAGAGCAATATAAAATATATTTTGCCTTTGCCATTGATGTCAAAGAGGGAGAGAAAGAATCATGTGAATATTTTTATCTACACAAGGGGAGAGAAAGTAAAATAAATCATGAGAAAGTGTGTCCAAAGTTGTTGTGTTGTCTTTGATGGTTTTTCACATCATGTATTGCCATCAATGGCAAAGGGGGAGATTGTTGCAAGTATGAAGGTGTTGTCATTGATGTCAACTGGTTTTTGTTGTCATTGATGTCAACTAGTTTTTGTTATCATTGATGTCAACTATGTGTGTGGAAGCTTGTTATTGATTGTATATGCCGAGGATATCGAGAAAATTGTAATAAAGAAGGTTTGTAGGTTATGCATGTATAGTTGAGATGTTGAAGAAGTGCTATGAGTACATGGAGTTATCCTTATGTTGTTATGTCTGGAGGTATGTTAGAGTGAAGTATGTGCTATAATGATGTCTTTGGTACTTGGGTTCCAAGTGCTTTTGATTTTTTTTGATAAATAGAGAAAACGGTGTTATGCAGGTATTTAGTGTATGCTTTGGGATGTGCTCCACGTTTCTTCTAGGTTGATGTTATGCTTGTGCAAATATGAGGTATTATTCATGGCTATTGGTAGTTTCTATATCTAGAATTTGGGTTTTTGGATTGTCGTACAATGCGATATATTTTCACCAGTATGTAAATTATATATTTCTATGTGTCTGGCTGTGGTTTGGGAGAAATGTATTTGCTTTGCATTTCTCCACATTGTGGTTTCAGGACTTGCGGTTCTGAGAATAAGTTGATAAGGTTGCTCTCTTGCTTGGTTTAAGAGGATTTGAAACTTGGTGTTGTTGTTGATGAGTTTCCGAGTTATAGTGTATTCTAGTGGTTAATAGGGTTATTCAAATGTACAAAATATTCATACTTTTCAAGTGAAGTTTGTTGCGAAGCTTCTAGATGAATTTACATGTGTTTATTACATACTCTAGATCATGTTCAAGTGAAGTTTTTTATCTATAAAGATTGGACAAAGTTAAGGATGTGTGTGCTTAATTGTTTTATGTGTTTTGCACGTGTATTGGCCGACCTTGTGTTAAATACTACTTGAGAAGATCATAGAAGCGTGTTGAGGCATGTTGAGACTTATTTAGGTCCTCATTAAGTATATGTATAGGTTGCCAGGTCATTCTCTTCCACCATGGGAATGCTTTGGCACCGACCTAATTTGAATTTATAAATGAAAATCGTGTATGGCCGACCTTGAAAGGGTTTCAAGGTTGAAGATGATATAAGTACAAGTTGAGATGTTTGTGAAAGGTAAGATAAGTGCGAGATAGATGCAAAATATGTGTGTGTGATGCCAGTTTGAGTAGATCAATGCAAAATTCAAGTGTCGAATTCCTAAAGGTAGTGAGCTAGAGGTGTACTCTATCTTTCAAGCATGTCTACAAGTGTGTGAGCAAATTGAGGTGGAATTCCTGTTGCATTGAGATATTTTTCTCTCTATAACAATTCTCTTCTATCTTCTTTGTAATTATGTGGCAATGAGCCCTATCTTAGCAGTGAGCCTTTCTGGTAGTGAACCTTTGTATTCGGTTTTAGAATTATTTATATTGTGAGCTAATCCTCATCATGGTTTTTCCCTCATTGGGTTTTCCACATAAATTTGGTGTACTTGTGTGTATGGTTTTGCTATTTTTAGTTTTTGTTTCTGCATTTAGTGGTTCATCACACTACTAGAGTAAAGTTTATATGAATGTTTGTAAATCTAACTCCTTTTGAGGGTTTTGAAGATAAAAATTTCTACAACTGATTCACCCCCCCTCTCAATTGTCTTGTTCAACAATCAATATGAAACATAGATATAATTTCCATTAAAAATCTTAATGAGTGGCCATTAGAGGTTGAAATATTAGAATCACTATACAAGCATGCTATAGGGACAACACCATCAATAATATGATGCAAGGAAGTGGTAAAATATGTTCATTGAATAAGTGATTATCACTAAGATCCTCCCTAGAAAAATCATCACGAGACCATGAATTCAAGGATGCAGGGTAAGGGTTATCATAAGTTGAATATGAGGTATATCATCACCAATTATAGTGACACCATGTAATATAAAAGGATAGCAAGAATGGGCATCCTTAAGAGATGTATCATGAACAATCACGTGTGTCTCCATTATGGTTTCTAGGAAATGAGCACTAGAGGATGAAAAATAAGAAACATCAAATAGACATGTGTTAGGACACCCAATGAACCCATGTACACAAACATATTTTTAATTAAATGTATGAAACAAAATAAGCATCAACAAGCATACCAAGTCATTGTACAAAAAAAAATAATGAATTGATCTTTTTGCTAGCATCATATACATATCAAAGCATATGCGTGTGTAAAATTTGTTCATCCAATCCTAGTTCGAGTTTTGTGACATATATGCATAATAGATAATGGGCACCTAATACGGGGATGAAACAAATAAGTCAAATAACAAAACATCAAAGAAAGACAATCCTCATGAACCAAATAATGAGATATATCACTATAAGGGTATGGTTTAGTGTATACAAGGCTATCATGATAGATGGTGCACAAAAGAAGTATTATTGTGAATTAAATTGCACACATTTGTCATATTTAATGGTAAAGCATTTGTGAAATTTTATATCTAGATTAATGATAGATAGATTTAGAAAAAAAGATATTAAAAATTAGAGAAAGGGCACATGGGGCAAAAAGCATAGGTGAGATAGAAGAGTGACTACTCACGAAAATGTAGGGATAAAAACACACCCACAAATATATACAAGGCTAATAAATATATTAAATCAATTAAATATAATAAATTTTAGATGATATATTATATGATAGATATCAAATTTTTAAAATTTAAGAGTCAAAGAATTTGATTGATTTTGATGGTTGTTAGAGAGTTGTTCACTGTTTAGATATTCACTTTTTAGATATTCACTTTTAGCTATAACTTAGAATCACTTAAAATTGGGCATGTTTTAAGAATAACAATGCAATTTGAATTAGTTTGCCCTTATAATATAATGGAGAGATAAGGTCATGATTACATATCTATCCTAAATGCGATGGTTTTGTTGTTATGGGGTAGTTTAGTCATCTACAAAAATATATCTTTGATACCTACATAAAATATTCGCTCGACTGATATTTGTTAAGAAAGCTGGGTGGTGTGAAGAAGCACCATTCCAACTCACTATAACAAAGGGGTAGAGTGATTGAATTATTTGTTACTAGTTAAGTCCCAACATTTAATTAAACCAAGATAAAAAATAATTAAATAATAGAAACGTTGGATGCTAATATAGATACATTACACAATTGATAAACCTACATTGATAAGATGATCTCTTTATATTTGATTGTTAAAATAAACAAACCTAGATACATAGCTCAAAGACATTTAAGACCCAAAACTACTTAGAAACATAAATATGTGCATAAAATGGTGTGTGCGAATGTAATAACTCGATCCCCTATAAGAAGGCTCACCATAACAACAAGGCAAATCTCCAAGATCACGTGATCTTATATAAGATGATGAATTGGAATCTTATCTTCAAATACATGAACCCCTCCTTTTAATTCTTAAGATAGTTGCCCATGAAATAGGGCTAGATTTTTTTTTAATAATTTATTTATTTTTATTCCACGTAACAGCAAATTAAATTGCATTTTAAATGTTTTAGATTCTAAATTTTATTTTTTACATTGTACATTAAATTTTTTAAGACCACAAACTTCCTAAATTTTTTCAACTAATTATAAAATGCTCGTAAGTTTCCAAAACCTAGGTAGTCCCTCCACACGATGCAGCCTAAGCCATACAATTTAAATTCCCTACACTCGTAACAAGAGCAGACAAGGCACGGGCTCTTTGCTGGACACGGATTACAAATGTGTCTTAGAATCGTGCATATTTGCAACCCTTAACCAGAAAATAAACACCGCCATATGACCACAGCTTTTACCAGTTCGCGACCTATTTGTATTGTCTCTTACGCTCCTTTTTCCGCATATGACCTCTGTTATCTTTTTGTGCTATGACAATGAAAGTTAGGGTCTCAGTATTTATGCGAAGTAGGTCGCAGGTTCGAAATCACTGAAGATATTGATTTTTTTAGGAATTTAAATCCAGTGTTCAAAGGCTGCCAATTTCATCATCAAAATTCTCTTTCAACACGACGGTAAAGTTTTGAACAAGGTTCGCTCCTCTATTTTACTTCTTCTGGATATTGTTAGTGTAAGATTTTTATTTTGAGGGAGAGGGTTCTGTTTACCCTATTTTTCCGCTCCGATATTTTGTGCGACGGCACTTGTTTCCATAATTTCTTTGGTTTTAAACTCAAGGAAACGACCTTACCAATGGCCATGCAATGCTGATAGGTAAGAATAACTTACCGGTAAGAGAAGCAACGTTTCCGGAAATTTTATACTTATTTTGGGTCTTTATCAGTATAATTAATTGTTTATAAACATAGCCCCATATCCACCAGGTTAATGAATATCTTCTTTGGGTTTCCACAATAAACCATGCTAGTGACGAAACAGGCATTGCGAATTCGCTTATGACACTATGGTATTGCTCAATCAATCCCTGAAGCATAATTTCATAACTGGGTTTTAATCACATCTCTTTGACAAAGATTCTGTCTAGAAAATAATGGAAGGTTTTTGAAGGTAGAGGGTGTGCTACTTAGGCTCTCATCGACCCTTTACATTTTTCGTGTCTTTCCAAGTTTCCTCCTACAATTTGCTTAACCCCTGGAGCATCAGTATTGTTGCCATTGTTACAAATGCATTTTGCTGTTGTGTAGAAAGAAAGAAACAATATTAATGTCCACTGATGACCAACATAGGTCATTGCGACATGAACATACCTGATACAAATAGCATGGAATAGCAAAAATCAGCTCAATGAAGAGGCTACGAGCCAAATTCAAATGTGAAATACAAAAAGAGCTAAGCTACCAAGCTGGGTGAATCCAAAGCAGGTAAAACATAGACATTTCAAAACGATAATAGCTTGCATTACAAACATTATAAATAAAAGCTTATAGATTTTCATGGTCAGATATAATAACATGTATCTGGTTACCACTGTGTAATCTTTTTAATTCCAAATGACCATGAGAAAGGAAAATCGGTTAATAAAAATGTAAGGGGCCAGGGTTGTTGAAGGCTAGGGCTGGAGGTGAAGACAGCCATTAACCTGAATCTCACAATGAAGGTCCAATCCCCTCATCACCAACACCTGTGAAATAGCCAATACAAAAACTGATAATATTTATGGGAGGATGGCCTGGACTAGTGGAGAATGTCTTGGAAACCCCTAACATTCTTGGATGATCTTTTGCTGAATTTTTTTCCATGCGGGGCCTTTCAACTTGAGCATCTGAAAGCTTTGGTTAACGTTTAATCTATGAGTTTCACTAGCTCAAAATGCCTTTCAACTTGGGCATCTGAAAGCTTTAGTTAACGTTTAATCTATGAGTTTCACCAGCTCAAAATTATAATGCCCATGGGACAAACAGAAAGTTTCAGTAGTTTCTTTGTAGGTCAGTTTAGGCAAAGGGATGTGATTTGATAGAATAAAAAATAGTTATCTCCACTGTCATGGTCGTTGGCAATTGTGCTCAGTACAATTGGATCTCTCAGTTTCTGCTATCTACCTGTTCTTGTTCTGTAACTTTTATTAATTATTTTTGTGGTTAACAGTATGTTCATTTTGTCATATATATGCTTTTATGTAATTGTTATTGCAGTTAATAAAAAATATGTGCCATTGTTTCACAATATTATTACACTTGTGAGGAATCTGTTGTAAGACATCAACCAGCTCGTACTTAAACCTATAACCTTCCATTGACACTGTTGTGTGCTCTATTGCTAGCATCTAACTCTCATAGGTTTGGGTTTTGCTAAAGCATACCTTGAATCTCCACCCTCCATCGAGCAACATATGGCTTGAGTGTACCTAGTCTCTCATTCCTCATGCTTTGTTGTAAATCAGACCAGCTGGAACACAAAACTAGGAACTCCCATCAGCGTTTGTGGATGTTCTGGTGCACCTAGTCACTTAACCCTCATACTTTGTGTCATGGCCCCAACGTGAAGATATCACTCTCACAAAGAATTAAATAATTAATAATAAATTCCTGCTGCAAATACCTTCCAGAACTTACAGCGATCTCCTTAATAAAGGAAAATATTAGTAGCAGCAGTGCTAGACTTACAGTAAAGGCAGACCTGACATAAAAGGATCGCAGCATTTAGGAAGACCGTTGCCTATATCAAAGACCAAACAAACTAACTGATTAACATTAGACATGGGCCGCAATTCAAAAGGACATAATTAATAATTATTAAAAGAGCTTTAAGGCAGTGATGGGATTTGGAGGGGTGTGTCCCTCACCAAGGAAAGAGGTGACTCTTCCCCACCACAAGCTATACATAGAAGAACTTCAATTGAAGAAAAGGAGATCAGATAATAAATAAATATCTTCATTCAGAAAGGCAACAGCCATTGAATTTAATAAGTTTGGTATGCATCATGATGGAGTATAATGTTTTTATATATATAATCTCTTATGTATCTTTAACCTAGTTACCCATGGGAATTGCTAATCTATTTAAAGCTCTTATAATAAATTGATTTAATCTATTTGTTTCCCTATAAGCAATCAGGCATGGATTAGCAAGGGAACATGATTGGGAGACAGTAGACCGGTTCCACAATGTAAGTAGGCCACCCCATGTTGGATGCTAATAGGAGTTCCTGCCACTTGTGGGCCAAGGGGTGATTGCCACGCTCTTGGGCTTAATTGTGATGAACAGTCTCTGGGTGCCCTATTGTGCTTTCCTCTCCAATCCTTTCTATGGTTGGTTATTGGAAATGAAACTTTAGATTAGATCCAATTAGGCGATGTTATTTATCTTAATTGTTCATTTACTTTTAAGTTCAATAACTTTTATATGATTTAATTTTAGAATACTATTTGTAAACAAATTATATACATAATCCTCAAAGAAAATGTGTAGCACTTTTCAAGTTTAGATGCTTGTATGCACATTCATTGCGAGCCTCAAGGTCACTTGAGTTGACACTGAAAGAGACAATGAAATACAAGGATGTGATACCATTTATTAAACCCAAAACAAGGAGGAATGAGAAACAAGAGAATTTTCTCATATCTTGAAGCGACCCTATGGAGGAGGTTGTTGAGCAAAAAGCCAAAAAGTGATTGCTGAACAACAATGTGGAAATTTTGTGCAAAATCTCACATGAAATTAGTAACTCCAAGAGTGTTGAGGATTTAAATAAAGGAAAATGATCAGGGTCATGGATATTTTGTTTTTGATGTCATGCAATGCTGATAGGTAAGAATAACTTATCGGTAAGAGAAGCAACGTTTTTGGAAATTTTATACTTAGTTTGGGTCTTTTTAAAAAAATCAGCATTGTGGTGACATGAGCACCTGGGAGCGGTCTTATTGCCCCTTGGCCATTCTCAATCCTCTTGTCATAGGTACTTAGATTGGTTTGGTATGGGATCGGGATCTAGGGGGTGTACCCTTCAACTTAGATCATATGATATGTCAAATGTATTTTCAATTCTGTATTATTAATTTTTTTGCGTATATATTGTATAGTTGCCCCAACCTTATTGTGCCCAAGAATTGTTGTGCCATGGCTGCTCCTGTTGCGGGTTTGACCAGGCATGACCTTGTTGATCTTGGGTTGCTCTTATTGCGAGATTGGCGAAGGCATGGCCTTGCCACTCTCGAGTTGCTCCTTGTTGGAAATATTGTTGTCATTGATGTCAAAGGAGAGGAGCAAAATCGTTGCCATCGTATTGCTGTTGTCAAAGGAGGATCAATATAGAAGATATATGCTAAGGAGAATTAAACAAAATGGGAAAATATTTGTTGTATTTTAAAGTTAAAATGGGTCAGCCCAAATTGCCTTATATTGGCACCCAAATTATGGCGACCATATTGGGTGAAATCGCTCCTCTTTGATATGGGCGGACCATACATGGTGTGTCGCCCCCTTTGGTGGAATAAAAAATTAAAATTATTATTTCTTATTTTGGGCCGACCCCTCTTGGAATGATCACCCCTCTTGGAGGAGTCACCTCTCTTGGGTGAAGAGGCATAAGGGGATATAAATAGAAGATGTTATGGGAAAAAATAAGAAAGCAATTAAAGTTATATCATTTCCGTTACAAGCAGATTTTTGAAGAGGAGTATACATGTGAAGAAAGTTGCAAGTAGTTTTTCTATGGAGTTTCAAATGATTATCATCCATGAAGAAGCACTATTCAAGAAGGCGAAATTTTGTTCGTTTGGAGGTTGATGCCTCTCAATAGAAGAGATTGGTGTGTGTCTCTTGCTAAGTTGGTGCTTTGTAGTGGGGATTAGTGTCTCTAGTGGATTGGTGCCTACAAAATTTGTAAGAGACTTTTAATCTTTGGTTGGATTTGGACAATAGATCAAAGCAATCGTTCTCCATGGTTTTCTCCCGAAAGGTTTTTTCACATAAATCTTGTGTCTCTTAATTGTGAAATCTTGTGTGATTTCTATTATTGTGGTTGTTGGATTTTAAATAAGTAAAAGCTTATCTTATACCGATTCACCCCCCCTTTTAGTATAAGTGTGTCTCATCAATTGGTATTGGAGCAGGTTCCTTCAAGAATAGTCTAACAGCTAGAAGGTAGATCTCCGTAGCACACATGGCCAGTCAAGAAGATTTCTTCTCAAATAGAGCTCCATTGTTTGATGGAACAAACTATGCATTTTGGAGCATAAGGATGTGAACTTATCTAATGGCTCTTGATTTTGATATTTGGCAATCAGTAGTGGATGGTTATGTTGCTCTGACTTTTCCACCAATGGATTAGGTTGGAAAGAAGGCTAGTGAAAACAATGCAAAAGCTATGAATGCTATTTTGTGTGGTCTACTCGAATTAGAGTTTGTCAAAGTAATGCATTGTGATTCGACAAAAGGAATTTGGGACAAACTTAAGAATATCTATGAAGTTGATGACAAAGTTAAGAAGGCTAAGCTCCAAACCCACAATTGACAATTCGAGAGCTTAAAAATGAAAGACGAAGAAAATACTACAGCCTATCTCCTTCCTGTCGATGAAATTGTCAACACCATTACATGACTTGGTGAAAAGTTTGAAGATTCAATGATTGTGCAAAAGGTGCTAAGGTCTCTCCCTTTGAGATTTGATGCAAAAGTTTTCGTCATCGAAGAAATGAAGGATCTAGATAAATTATTAGTGGATGAATTGCATGGGAGGATCCTCACGACGTTAATGAGGATCGAAAGAGAGAAGTCATCAAAGCGTGGAACAACTTTCAAAGCTTCAAAGAAGATGAAGAATAAAGATCCCAAGTCAAGTGATAGCTCCAACAATGAATTAGATGCAAAGGAAGCCCATTTTGTGAGAAAGCTTAAGAAAGGATATGGTGAATACAAAGGTAAGCTACCTTTCAAATGCTTTAATTGTGGAAAAGTAGGACATTTTGTTGCTAAGTGTCTAGATGCAGAAAATGAAAGTAATGACGGTGAAGAAGAGCATAACTTAAAGAAAAGGAGCAAACATCATCAATACACAAAGAGCTACAAACAAGGTAAACATGACAAGAAGAACTTCCATAAGCATAAGAAAAGTCTCTATTCTAAAGAGGATAGTAGCTCATTCGAGCGATGAAAGTATATCTAATAGTGATAGAGAAAAAACTCTCTTCATGGTAATAGAAACAAAGAGTGATGCCTTGGAGAATGAAGACAAAGGAAAAATAGATGAATTTAGAATAGCAAGAAAATGTTGAAATAGATGGAGAAGTGGAGGATCTTGAAGAACTCATTTGTCGCTTAAGCGAAATCAAGAAGCTTAAGACAAGGAATTTGAAACAAAAGTTGCAGTTGTAGAAGTATGAAGAAGAGAATCGTGATTTAAGAGCAAAAAATTTGCAAAGCCTTGAAGAATTGGAAAAGATTATCATCAGCCTAAAGATTCAACTAAAATAGGCGAAAATGATAGAAGAAGAGGTAAGAATCCAACTAAAGACAAAGTAAGGAAATTGCGAGAAGTTGGAATCCAAAATTGTCTCCTTAAGGAAGGAACTAGAGAAAACAACCGCCCAGCTGAATAAAAGCATAAAGTTTGAGAAGAGCACCAAGATATTAAGTGATATTATCAACTCCCAAAGGTCACCATTTAATAAGACTCGTCTTGGCTATGAAGAAAATCAAGGGAATACTAAAAGATCAAAATCCAAAGGCTATATACAATCATCGAAGAAGATAAATGAAGAAAAGCCTAAAGGCTATGCAAAAGCGCTCAAAAGTTCCATGAATAAGAAGAAAGAAGTGATTTCTCAAAAGACTAGTATTCTTTACAAAGACAACAAGGATGAATTCAAAAGATCGTTCCCTCCAAGGTAGTCTCACATAACTAGGTTCCAAAATTCTTTCTTTGGTTATTGCTTTTTTTGCAATCAGTTTGGTCATAAAGCAATGAATTGTAGGGTATGTACAAATTTTTTTTTGGGTACTTTAATAAAACTACAATTCATGTGCTATAAGTGCAACAAGTATGGTCATACAACACGCTTTTGTAGAAGTGGTTTTGTGAACCTCCTAGCAAAAACAAAAGGGTGGATACCCTTGGCAAGCAAAAAGGAAGAACCAACAAAAGTTAGGAAGAGGAAGCAAGAGCAAGAAGAACAAAAGGAGAAATCTATGCTTGTGCAAATAACTTTTCAAGTCCAAAATGAAGGAAATCAATGATACTTTGATAGTGGATGCACAAACCACATGACAGGGGACAAAAGCAAGTTTCTCACTTTGAAGGAAGTAAATGGAGGCATGGTAAAATTTGAAGATAATGCTACAACAAGGATTATTGGAAAAGACACACTTAGTCTTGATAATGGAAAGACGAAAACAAAAATTGTCTTGTATGTTGAAGGTTTAAAGCATAATCTTCTCAATGTTAGTCAAATGTGTGATCAAGGACAAACTCTTACATTTCATGCTCAAGGTTGTGAGATAAAGAAGGCAAATGTAGGAAAAATAGTTGCTGATGCAAATAGAACAACAAACAACCTATATATCCTCAGTGAGATCAAGGGAAAAAAATGCTACATGGGACAAACAAATGGAAGTTGGTTATGGCATAGAAGAATGGGCCATATGAACTTTTCGATAATCTAGTGAGAATCAACACCAAACAAGCCATGAGAGATATGCCAACGATTGCTAAACCCTTAAACACTATTTGCAAGCAATGTCAACATGGGAATCAAACAAGAGAAAGCTCCAAGTTAAAAGAGTACTCAACAACAAAGCTATTGGAACTTGTCCATGAAGACCGCTATGGGCCTACAAGAACACAAAGTTTGGAAGGTGAAAGTTACTTTATGTTACTTATTGATGATTACTCTATAATGACATGGGTTGTTTTCCTAAAAGAAAAATTTGAAGCTTTTGAGAAAGTCAAAGCTTTTAAATCCTTGGTTGAAATGGAAATTGGTATGAAAATCAAGTGCTTGAGATCAAATCGTGGAGGTGAATTTACCTCAAATGAATTTGAAAACTTCTGTGAGCATCATGGAATAAAAAGACATTTCTTATCTGCAAGGATTCCGCAACAAAATGGAGTTGTAGAAAGGAAGAATCGAACCGCACAAGAGATGGCTAAAACAATGCTGAATGAATCTAAGCTACCATACAAGTTTTGGAGAGAAGCAGTTAACACAATGTCTCTACATTCTGAACAAAGGGAAAATCAGTGTCAATAATAGCAAGACATATTATGGATTATGGAAGGGAAGACCAACAACAGTTAAATACTTCAAAGTTTTTAGGAGTAAGTGCTACATAGGATGAGATGATGAGGATTTGGGAAAATTTGATTCTAAATCTGATGAAGGAATCTTCCTCGGTTATTCCTTAAGAAGTAAGACTTATAGATGTTACAATAAAAGATTTTAGAAGATCATAGAACGTGCCAATGTAAAAGTGGATGAAATGAGATATCAAAAAGATAATGAACAAGCAAATGATCACCTAGAGGAATAAAGCTACAAGGAAGAAGAAGAAGAAGATGAAAAATAAGAAATCGAACAAAAAGATACAAAGGTACCATCCAAATTTGTCTAGAAGAATCAAAAAATCTAGTTCTTGGTGACAAAGACACTAGAGTACAGAGTAGAAGAAGATTTGCAAAACCATCGAGACATGTAAACCTCTCCTTGCTATCTAAAATAGAGGCTAAGAACTTTGTTGAAGCTAGAGAAGATAAACATTGGATTGATGCTATGGAAGAAGAGTTGAACCAAATTGAAAAGAATGAGACATGGGAACTTGTTCAAAGACCAAAAGATAAGAATGTGATTGGTACCAAGTGGGCCTTTAGGAATAAGCTGAATGAAGATGGTCAAGTGGTAAGAAACAAAGCAAGGTTAGTTTGTAAGGGTTATGCTCAAGTTGAAGGTATCGATGTTGAAGAAACCTTTGCTCCTGTTGCAAGATTAGAATCCATTTGAATATTTTTGGCATTTACTTGTTTCAAGAACGTTAAAGTCTATCAAATGAGTGTTAAGTCAGCCTTTCTCAATGGCAATCTAGAGGAAGAGGTGTACATTGAACAACCAGAAGGATTCTTGTTATCAAAAAATGAGGATTATGCGTGCAGATTGAAGAAAACACTCAATGGGCTAAAGCAAGCCTGAGAGCATGGTATTCAAGACTTGACAAATATCTACAACAAGAAGGCTTTAAAAGAGGAATTGTTGACAATAATCTCTACATCAAGACTAAAGGTGAAAATCAATTGATTGTTGTGGTTTATGTAGATGACATCTTTTTTGGAGGCAACAGTAACAAAATGTGCCAAGAGTTTGCGTAGGAAATGCAAAAGGAGTTTGACATGTCTATGCTTGGTGAGTTATCATTCTTTCTTGGTTTACAAATTTCTCATTCTAACAAAGGCATATTTATCTCACAAAATGTAAAGTGGAGAAAGGGATCCTAGATCCAACAGATAGATAACTAAGATCAACTTCTTTTTCTTCGACTTCTACATTCAAACACAAACCAACTAGGGTTGATGATTGGCTTGTTGCCACAATGGAGAGCCAATCTCTTAGTGTTTGGTCCTTTTGAGTTGCAAAGAGGAGAATTTTAATGTGTGTTTTAATAAGCCTAATTGACATAAACCCTAGATATAAAAATATAATTTACTGCATAGATGAAAACAAAAATTGACGGAACAAACCCAAATCTGTGAAATGGTGAGAAAGAGGAACCTATGATTGAAAGCTGAGCTTGAATTACAGGGATAGGGGCGTGGCGCCCTAGACCATAAAGTCAACTTTTGGGATCTTCAGAACTTTGATGTTGTATTACAATGTGCTCTATATTTCTTGTAGTTGCCTGCTGACAAAACCTTCAGATCTGATTTGCACACATGAAAAGAGGGGGAAAGGTTGTGCTATATAGGGGCTTGCCTAAGTTAAACCCCATTTTGGTGTTTCCACCTCCACATGTAGCGAATGATGATGATCAAGAGGGCTTACCCTAGGCCAGGTAGATGCCAAGTAACAATAATTGACTGAAATCAAATGATAAATGGTAATGTTACTTTGGTATGAAATCCTTGTCAAAGTGATGTCCACACCATAAGTTGCCACAAAAGTTGATTGATGGATGGTTGGATTGCTTGATAGACCTGCAAGAGGTTAGTCCACAAAACATAATAGATTGATGTAGCTAGCATGTAGAGGATAACTCAATACATCTTCATAATAATTGCATCATAATAGTTACTTCATTATGCTTCTCTAATGTTCAAATGAGAAGAAAACTTGTTTATATATGCTTCCCAATTGACATTTTTGATTTTAGGCCGACCTGGGGTCTTTTAATCCTCCAAGGACAAACACCAAAGCATTAAATTTGAAATAGGTCACCCTTAAGCTCAAGGGTGCCCCCACCCTGACTAGGTGCTTTTTGTTCAAATTTATCGGGATGTCGAGGAATTTAATATATTTTTATAATTTGGCTTTGAAATGAATAAATTAATATTATAATTAATGTTGTAGGCAAACTAGGGTGTCCATGTAGTGTGAAATTGTCAGGGTTGACAATTTACGACGCTACACAAACCAAGTACATTAAGGAGATGTTGAAGAAATTTAGAATGGAAGATTGCAAACCAGTTAGCACCCCCATGATCATGGGCTATAGATTAAGCAAGGATGATGAATCTCTTGAAGCAAATCAATCATTGTATAGGTCAATGATTGGAAGCCTACTATATGTGACAACATCAAGACTAAACATTATGCAAGCAGTAGGCATGGTGGCACGTTTTCAAGCAACACCAAAAGAAACTCATGTGCAAGCAGTTAAAAGAATATTTAAATATTTAAAGGGCACCTTGGGCTTTGGTTTGTGGTATTCGAGAGGTGAAGATTTCACTCTAGTAGCATATATAGTTGCGGATTGGGCATACCATGTTGATGATAGGAAGAGTACAAGTGGAGGAGCATTCTTTCTTAGCAATAGTCTAGTGTCTTGGTTAAGCAAGAAGCATGCTTCTATTTCTTTATCCACAACAAAGGAAAAATATATATCTGCAGTCTCATGTTGCACACAAGTTCTTTGGATGAAGCAAGCATTGAAGGACATGAAGGTAGAATATGATCATCTTGTTTCCATACTTTGTGACAAAACAAGTGCAATAAATGTTTCAAAGAATCTTACTATGCACTCTAGGACAAAGCATATTCGTATCAAGTATCATTTCTTAAGAGAACAGTTAGCAGAACATGTCAAATTGGAGTACATTGTCACAAGAGAACAAATTGTAGATAATTTCACAAAGCCCCTTTTCTAAAGAGACTTTTGAATATTTCAAGTAGAAATTGGAAGTAATATCACTCTCATCTTGTCACTAAATTTCGAAAGGAAAGCACAAATGCAAGGGGAGCTATTCATTGCATTTTCTTCTAGCTTCGTAAAGACATTGCCATTGATGTCAAAGGGGGATGATAACAAAAAGGGGGAGAACTATGTTCTTGTTGCATTCATAGATTATTTTATTGCAAGGTTGCCATCAATGACAAAGGGTGAGGATAATAGAAAGGGGGAAAACTACGTTCCTATTGCATTCACAAATTAGTTTCATTGTAAGGTTGCCATCAATGACAAAGGGGGGAGATTGTTGGAAATATTGTTGTCATTGATGTCAAAGGAGAGGAGCAAAATGTTGCCATCATATTGTTGTTGTCAAAGGAGGATCAATATAGAAGATATATGAATTAAACGAAAAAGGAAAATGTTTCTTGTATTTTAAAGTTAAAATGGGCCGACCCAAATTGCCTTATATTGGGCGAAATTGCCCCTCTTTGATATGGCCCAACCATACATGGTGTGTTACCCCCTTTGGTGGAATTAAAAATTAAAATTATTATTTCTTATTTTGGGATGACCCCTCTTAGAAGGATGACCCCTCTTGGAGGAGTCACCCCTCTTGGGTGAAGAAGCATAAGGGGGATATAAATAGAAGATGTGATGATAAGCAACCAATTCAAGTTATATCATTTTTGTTACAAGCAAATTTTTTGAAGAGGAGTATACATGTGAAGAAAGTTGCAAGCATTTTTTCTATGGAGTTTCAAATGAATATCACCCATTGAAGAAGCAATATTCAAGAAGGTGAAATTTTGTTTGTTTGGAGGTTGGTGCCTCTCAATAGAAGAGATTGGTGTCTCTTGTTAAGTTGGTGCTTAGTAGTGGGGATTGGTGTCTCTAGTGGGTTGGTGCCTACAAAGATTTGTTAGAGAACTTTTGTCTTTGGCTGGATTGGACAGTAGATCCAAGCAGTTGTTCTTCATGGTTTTCTCATGAAAGGGTTTCCACGTAAATCTTGTGTCTCTTAATTGTTAAATCTTCTGTGATTGTTGGATTTTAAATAAGTAAAAATGTATCTTATATTGATTATAATATACGACTATCTAATTGTACCATACCATACCCAATAATTTTTGTTTCTGTAGAGGTGTACTTGAACACTTGTTTTTGGAAAATTTCAAGTTGATTTTTTCTTCCAGACTCATTGACTCTGATCCTAATAGACTTGACTTGCAAGTTTTGGGAGGCTTTACTTGGCCAAGTAAGCAAGTCAAGGCTATAGACTTCGAGTCATAGACTTGGTTGAGGCTGAGAGACTCAACTTTTGAATTTTGTGAGACTCGACTTGTCCAAGTCTAGAAGTTGAGGTTGTAGAGTCACCAAGCTTGACTTGGACTTAGATACATGAATCCTTATTGAGATTTTTTGAGTCTCAACACTATGTTATTAATATCTTATTGACACCTTGAGCCTCCCTTATATTTTCTCACTATTTATAATCGATCTGAGAAATCCATGGGTTAATTATGCAAATGCTCTTTTGGGTTGTGGTTTCGCTCTTTTTGCCCATAGTTAGTTGCCTAAATCGAAAAATGCTAAAATTGGCTAGTGTAAGGTTTTTCTAAGTCTTCTATCTTGTAGAGCACCCAAGTGGGTATCCATAGTTCAAATTTGAGGAAAATTGTGTTAAATTTGGCTAAGTTGTGCGTTTGCGGGTTCTGGGTCTCCTACTGGCCTATTACAAGGATTTACTATTTAATCAGTCCAATATGCAAGGTTGATTCCAAGGTATTTTCTTGCAATTTTGGTTCTAAGGTATTTTCCTACAAGGCTAGTTCCAACTATTCCAAGTGAACTGATTCATGCATGCAATAGGTGCAGTTTAGTAGGAGGTCCTAATCCTGCATGGACCCAATGGAGGCCAACTTTTTTGCATGGACTCGATGGAGGTCAAATTTCAGCTAAGGATGGATTTTTGGAAAAGGGTAAGTGAATTGGTTCATTGTTCAAAAGGTGTAGTTTAGTTGGAGGCCCCATTTTTGCATGGACTTGATGGAGGCCAATTTCTCACATGGATCCAAAAGAGGTCTCGATTCCACATGTTCAGATATGGATCAATGTTTCACAATGATTAGTTGGAGGTCAAGTTGTTGCATGGGCTTGATGGAGGCTGATATTCCACAGGAGGGGGTTTTGAGGAAATCTAAGGGCTTCATGGATAGTGGAAAAGTTCTCGGGGTATCAGGATATATCCATATCCCTAATGAGGTTTTTCCTTTTGATTGAAGCATTGACGAAGTGTCATATTTCCTAATGAAAGTTGAAGTCCCACATCCCAAAGTGGGTCAATCTTCCTTAGTGCATCTCCAACAAAGCATTCATTAAGCGCGATGGAAGGAACCAAGTTCGAGAATGAGGAACAAAAGAAAAGGTAAAAGGAGGCATAACAAGATAAATGCACCAAGTGTTGAGAGATGAGAGGGCTAGATAGAAAAGAAGAGAGATGAAGTTTTGCAGAAATTTTTAGGTCTAGTGGATGTTGCGGGAGTTTTTTGGCTTTCAAGACATGTCTCAATTGAGGTCTTAAATCTCGCATGGACTTGATGGAGGTCTCGATCCCGCATGTTTAGATGCTGGCCCAAGTTCTGCATAGGCTTGACGGAGGCCAATCTCCCGTAGGAGGGGGTTTTGAGGAGATCCGAGGGTGTATGTGTAATGTCCCCTAATTGGGAATGCCCTAAATCCTTAATTTTCAAATAAACAAATGGGTTAGAGAATAACTTTCACTTGATTGAAGCCCTACGCATAGATTAGAATCATTTACCATAATCATAATCATTTCCCATAATAATTCTAATTAGCAGATTATCATAATTAAATATTAGTAAACTCATGGTCAATCATTAATTCAATCACAAAGCATTTTAGCATCCTTATGGGAGAATGTGACTCAATGGGGTGCCTAGGACCCATCTTGCCAACCATTTGATTTGATCTCTTGTGCTGATTCTCCTAAGCCCAAGGCACTGTAACATTGGTACCCCATCGGTACCCCCTTGGCCTCCTTGGGACTACTAGTCCCCCATTTTCCCATTTTGGGACTACTTGGTCCCCCATCTCGAGGTGACGTACCTAGGAGAGTGCCCCATCGCTGTTTCCCTCTTGTAATCTCGGCCTCCTCTATCACAGCTAAGACATTATGACATATGACAAACAAATATTGATCATATTCACTGATATAAGGAAGCAGTCACAACAGCAATGTATCATTAGTATCTAATTAAATAATCACAATCACTTATATAATTATATTAGATTATGCTGCACCATATAACTGTAAATCGGATCTCATACCAACTTAGGAAATCGGACTGCTGCACATATGCTAAATAATTGATTATTTCCAGCTTAGAGGATGCAGACCTCTATTCCCTGTTATCTGTCTTATATCTGCAGATGATCGCTGCCTTAATATTCAGAAATTATTGATTTTCCAGACTAAGTAACTCTCTCCAATCAATGCGTTCTTAACATTCAGGAGATATCGTTAGTGTAAATTAAACAAATAAGAATCTATCATCTATACTTATATTAAAGAATCATAATTACTTATAGAGCTCAATAATTGCTGCAAGCATCATTATTGCATAATTGTATATATATATATTCCTAACTGATTTCAATCTACCAATAATCACTTTATATTAATTCTATTCAACTTACATTCCCTTATCGATTTATCATTTGTCTTCATTTATCTCTTCTTGAGCCAACTTCTTCCCACATTTTTCTTCTTCCAATTCTCATATTAATGTATCTACGGCTATGCTCAGGAAATGCTGTCCCATATGTCTGCGTTTAAATCTGCTTATACTCCTTTCTGCTGTCTCTCTATCTCTGGATTGTTATCTCCTTTTTTTTTTCTTTCTGAATGTCATTTCTTCTTCTATTGTTTGTATCTTCATATTCTCAAGTGAGACACCTTTTCACAATGGGTATGCCTTCTCTAAGGGAGGTGTCCCTTTCTTTTGGATTGTCCTTGGGATCGCCACATTCAACATTAGCATAGTCTTTAATTGTTGTCGTCTTACATATTAATTTTTATATCACTAATTTGGGTGCTTGTTTATCGCTGTATTTAAAAGGGATCGATGTCTTATCAATAACCATGCTGAGCGCTCATTTTCCCCACTGTTGCTGCCTCTGATGGAGAAGGAAATCGTTACCCTTTCTATCCTTTTTACCCGCGCTATTTATATAAACACATTTATGACAAAATCGGCCCCAAATCATAATTTAAATTGTTTTCTGGTGTAGTCGGCCAGGTTGACAAGGAGTCGGCCTGATAAGGTATAAATTAATTTATTTTATTTCCTTACAATGGCAATATTTCCAATACAACGAGTGCACATTATTTATTTTATACGGCAGTTCATCACAGTATGGGACCTTGTGAGGGTTTTAGGGACGTTCGGGCATATCCCTTTGGACGTCATTTTTCTGCAAAAGCCTAAAAGGTGGTAGAAAGGGACAAAGACATGTTGCAGAGATTTTGAGGATGTTTGGACACATCCTGAATGGGGTTGGATTTTTGCAAAGGGTCAAAATGGAGAAATAACCCCCAAGAAATGCCTTTAATGCTATAACTCTTGCAAATCCTAGATCCTGTGTCGTAGAGGTTTCATAATTTGGATGCAATTTTTGGGAAGAATGACTCCCACGTCTCATTTATGATTTGCAAACCCACTTTTTGTCAGGTGGCTGTTATTGGGACACGATTTGCAGTGGATTTGGCCTGGGGTTTTGCACTTCCTCCTTAGAGCCATCAATGTAGAAGTATGGCAGGGATATTTAGAATGTCTTCCATGCCTGCAGATTAGATTTTCATGCAAATATGTCAGACTTGGGTAGAGCTGCGGTTAGGGTTTCTTCCCCTACCACAAACTCCATCTCTCTCCTTCGCCTTCTGAGCAATAAAAGATATTACAATTGATTGTAAAGGGTTTTTTTTTCGTTTTTGGAGCATATAAATGTATTTTACATCTCTGTAATTGTAAACTGGCTTCAAGCCTCAGATTTAATTCAAAATTGCTTTTTATTATCTCTTCTCTCATTGACTTGTTGTATAATCTATTATCTTCATGTTCGGAGGAGTGTTTATGATATTCTACACATCCATGTGTAAAACTCGGTTGTAGGAACTAACTGTGGATTTTCTCTCCCTATTAGTGTCTATTAACTTTTTACCTTCATATCTGTTGTAGGATTCTATAAACCGGAGACCTATGTAAACCTCTAGCTACTTTCTATTGATTCTCTGTGCTATCTTGGGGCAGGAAGAAACCATTCTAAATCTTGGTGCATCACCTTTTCCATTTCTGTTTCCTTTCTTCTCCCTTTCGTTCTTGTGAAAACTCAGTAAGTAAGATTAGGTTTTTAGTTGTTATTGGTGTTGAGTTGGATCAGTACTCTGTACCTAGTTTAGAGAGGGAACCGACCTTTTATTTGGAGGTTTGGCTTCGAGTAGCAAGTTGAAGTCATTCCAATGTTTCACTGAATAGTTGAGCTGATTGCTTAGTAAGGGTGCATATTCAAATTGACAACATATCCCCTTAGGCAAAATTCAATTTCCCACAACTTTTAGGTGCCTTGATGTTGATATCTCTTGGCTTTTGATAGGTATTTATTTAAGATATTAGTAGACATCTATACCATAGCCATATTAGTAGACATGTTCCATGGTATTATTTTTTCTTTGCATGAAAATTGAGAGTTTTATTTCATAGAAGAATAAAATGTACATCAATGGTAGGGGCATTGTCTTCTACTTCTATCCTTACCTCACAGGGTAACATATTTTTGGTGGTGAAGATATTATCAGTTGAAGTGGAAACCCATCCCATACCTCTGCACCACAATTTGGAATCCACTCCCATTTAGGATCTGATCTGGCTTGTTATATGATAAGAGCCGATGATCCAAAAGTCAATTCATGATCACAAACTGTAGCTTCTGAAATCACATGATACACGTCCAAGCAGTTTTAACTGCACTCAGCTTATTACTGTGTTAATTTAGGGAAGAGGGTGGATTCATCAGTTCAATGTGCAGTAAGGTTCACACAATTATCTGGCATGTTGATTCCCTCTGATTTGATTCTGATTTCTATATCCTCACAGTATGTATTAATACGCAAATGATATGTTGTAAGAGGGGCTGGAGGACATCTGTGCTGGTTGAATATCATAAGATGGATAAAGTATGATGGCTAGTCATGGACTTGATCCTTTATAGAAGCTTTGGCAAAATGATTTTTGACGGTAACTTGGTAAAGCAATACTTCAATAATAATATCCCACTTGACCATATAGGATTTATCAACATCTTATTCCATATAAGATCCTTCTGCCTGGATCCCATGGTTAGTCCACTTAGTGGCCTCCTTCACATAAGTCAATTTGCACACACAAAGATATCCTTGTAATACAATCTGTTTGTTCACTCTTTTACAGTACTTGTAAGTTTGTAACCACCCGTTCTAATAATTTAGCTGATGTTTTGAGGATGATTGTGCATCAACTACCCATGATGTCTTTGTTTGGTTCTTGGCATTTAGTTTTCTTTTGCATTATTCTGTACTCTCAAAGATTTTGTATCTAAATTTTTTTCCCAAGCATGGAAAAGATCTATAGCTAATGGTGCCCTACATAGTTTTGTACAACTACTCTAGCAAGCTATCCTTACCAGGTGATTTTTAGTCTTTCATTCCCTAAACAGTAGCCCTTACATCCAAAAGAGTAGCTCCTGCTTCCAATTGAACGCGCCTTATTTATTTCTTTGGTTTATGGAGGAGAAAGCATAGCAGGAAAGTAAAATTACAGTTATCTTTAGCAGAGCTGTTAAATTCATCCAAAAAAGAAGAGGGAAAACTGGCTTGGAAATGATCTTAGAAGTATGAACTTGATAATTCATCTTGTAGGTTAAGTGAAATGATTATTATCAAAGGATATTTCCTTTTCAGGATTTCAAAACCACACTTGAACAATTATTTCTCGATTCAGCTGAGTATTGTCTTGTGTCTTGACGGGAGGGGATGACTTGCAGTCTCCCTTATAGAATGGCTGGTTGGTGGTGAATTCAAAATAGTGCAGAGTGCTAGAGGTAGGGTGTAAGGTTCTTGAAATTTATTTTGCTTGAGCTCCTCTATATAAGGTTAAAATAACATTGAAGGGGTGTGAAAACCATATTCAACTCTATGATGTTATCCACATTCTGAATATTTTCTTGGAAGTGCAAGCATCTTAGATCCTTTGACTTACATTATTATTATATTTTATATCATATCCTAGATACTTCTTTGGTGTGTGAGTTTGATATGCAGATCAAGTAGTACAACCTTCAGAACAGATCCTGTTCAAGTAAGGTCATTTGGTGTGTATTATATATGAAAGATATGATTGATTTGTGTTAAAGGCTTTTTAAAATATATAAAGGAATGATAAACAGTTAATCAGTGTTATTCTGCAGTTTAAGTGATGATTCAAGTATGCGTAAATGGCATTTATCTATTCATCCTGTAAGATATTTTTCCACTCATAACCTCCAGCGATCTCTTCTTATACCTGATGAAGAACATATATCTATATTTGTCAAGTAAAGCTTAACAGAGCTGACGATAGTCTAGTAATTCTTAAGATCCATCTCAACCAAAATTTAGGGTGTCATGTAGGGAGTTTTGATTGCAAAGTCAAAACAAACGATCTAAATTGCATTTGTATAAAATAATAATAAAAATCTTGGGTTTCAATTTAGTATGTCAAGAGTCTGGACTACAAACCTATATATCTTTTCCTTTGTTAGTTTTGAAGTTATAAATAGCATAACCTATTTATTTTAATGAAGAGGAAAACAATTGAATACATATGAATGTGTGTTGTGTCATGAAGGAAAGCTTTTCAAATGTATAGCATATCATATCTGTTTGATGATTCCTAAGATCTGCCTGGACTTGTATCTTTGATCATCATATTGGGAGTCTGTGGAGGAGCCACATAAAAGTCTTAACTCTAAACACCAAATATGGCTGTCTAAAAATAATTAATTTCAATGTTACTTTTGAGCATATGCAGAACATAATATAATGCTAGGTGAAAGAAGCCCCTTTGAAGTGGCATAAGTGAGCTTTGTATTGGCATCTGGTCAGGCATAATGGCATGGGCTACCCAAGTACATGGATCCAAGATTTAATTAGTGTATTTTTTAGGTTGAAGGTGGTTAATCTGAATTTCTTAGGTGTATTTTAT
Organism: Sequoiadendron giganteum; assembly: GCA_007115665.2. Taxonomy (NCBI): domain Eukaryota; kingdom Viridiplantae; phylum Streptophyta; class Pinopsida; order Cupressales; family Cupressaceae; genus Sequoiadendron; species Sequoiadendron giganteum. Next base: position 414,034,896 of record CM021110.1, on the reverse strand, counting down.
AATAGATTGAGTAGGGTTGCGTTCCAAGGATAAAGAATAGAGATTCTTGTTACTGGATATCCGACCATTTAAGAAGTTAGCAAGGTCCATCCTAATTTCCCATTTGTATCCTTGCAATATTATCAAGCCATCAGGCATGTGGCCTGTGTAATGCTGTGAGGCTGTAAGAAAATGAGTCATTTATATTCTCCCATAAGCAATAATTTGGAAGGCTTACTGTTACTTTGCAAGTTGTGAAACCTTGAAATTTTGTTTTGTTTTGTTTTCTTCCTTTTAAAGGAGTCGACACACTTTTTTATTGTAGCTCTATTTGGCTTTGTAATTATAAACTTCAATAATTTATGCTCATATTGCTTTTTTATTAATGTGTCTTATTAGTTATTTGCTGTTATTTTGGCAATTGATTTTCTTGAAATTGTTTTACTTGCCATTTACATGGTGGATCTTTCAGTTCAACAAAAAGATGCATTTGAGCTCCATTTGATGCTACTAATGTTATTGCGACCTACTTAAAGCCAGAGCAGAGTGGTTTTATTTGTGCTGATTAAATCTGCTCTATTGTTTTCTAATTTAATGTACAACACTCAACTCAAACACACTCAAAATGGAAAATAGATTATGAGAACACATGATTGTATTATAATATAAATTATTAAATAGTTTACATATTGAGTACAAGGATAATGCTCTAAGTGCTTCGAGTCATGTTTGTGGCTTTATAGTTAAATGAATTACTGATTTCTTGTATATCATTGGCATATTTATATACAGTAACATTGAAAGTTGCTTTCTTTACTTTCAGTTGCATTGTCTTAAAAAAATTTCTTGGTGCTGTATTATGTCCTTGGATTTGACAATTCTGGCTCCGACATATTTTCCCACACCTTGGAGTCCTACTTAAATATATGTTTTATATGTAGGGCTAACGACAGGCAATAAATGCTAGTTATTGTTCCTTGCAGATTTCTGTATCATGCTACCTCCTATTTTTAGAGCTTGTAGTATTGAGGAGCTTCACATTGTTTATCAAAATGATAAAATACATAACAAACATCAAATAACAATAAGTTAAGTATATTGTGATTGATGAGTTAGGTGTAGTTTTATGTGCTACTTAGACAATCACTCTATTGGTATGGCAAATATAAATAAACAAAGTATACTTTGGAACAAATCCAATACCTTATGAAAGGAGCAAACCAATCGTGGGAAGTTCATATATGAAAGTAACATAATTGAAAATATGCACGAATGCAAATAATCAAAATGATTAACAAACAAGTGATAAAGTATTGAGTCCAGATAGCAGATAAGTGATAACTTGTTGATGTTGAAGTCTGACATGCAAAGGCAATTTCGATGAAGAGATGGCAATATATGAGAAGATAAATTAAAAAACATTGTATAAAAGACAGCAAATAAATAAAAACAGTACCAAACAAAAGTGAAAATATATAAAGGTAAAGGTTGTTTTTAGGTTGCTGCCAAATGAGATGTCCAAGTGGAATTTTATTCTGTTTACTATACACATTGTCGTAATTGTGTACCCCTGGGTTTTTACCCCATGATCAATATTTTATTATTTGGAGTAAATCAGATGTGCTGATTGACAAGAGGCATTCTGAATCATATGTAATTGAAATTTATAGAATTAAGCATTAACTCTGATAACAAAGGACCACAGCTCAAATCCTTTATGCATGTGCTTTCATTGATGTCCATTTTGCATTGAAGTAGATAAGTGAGGTTTGATAAATTTAGGAATATTTGGAACATGTGCAACCAAGTATTTTTTGTTGAATATCCATTGTCAAAGAAACTACACAATTTCAAGTAGGTGATGTTTTTTCATGGTGTGTCTATCTAACACCCAATTTATCAAGGTCTTAGTGTGTTGACAACCTAAGTTAGACTTGATAAGTGTTTATATCAATACAAGTTGAAAAGTCTTAAAACCAGATGACAACGGTTTGGACCTATGTGTTTCTTTCTATCCTGATTGTTTCAGAACTTTCCCTAGTTTGTGGGTTTGAAATAGAGTTTTTGCAACTTCTAAGATAGGTTTTCTTGTTGGTATGTGAGCTGCTTAGTGTGTTTTCCTTACAGGGCAGGTTCAACCACGGAGATATCCCAACTTTAATTGAAAACAAGTATTGTGACTGCAAAGTTTTATTCATTTGCTAGAAATACATAAACTTTTAGTAGCAAAAACCATGATCCATGTGATTGATGAAGTTTTGGTTAAAGGATCATAACAAGGTCAGATTATTTTAGAATACAGAATTGTGTTTAAAATAACTTACCTCATGGATAAAATGTCAGATTCTAAACAAACTATGCAATAACTGAAATAAAGATTTTATTTCTCAAACCTAGTCTCAAACATAATGTATAATTAGAAATGGATTGAACCAAACCTTTCTAAATTTAAAGAAGATCAAATATTTGAATTCAGTTGCATTGTTCTGAGTCTTTGAGCTGTGCCTCACAGATGCCCCTACATGTTTTCTAGTCACTTGAAGACTGCAGTCTATATCCTTGGGAGGTGGGTGAGAAAGGTGGCAAGGCCTATACTTTGTTCCCGATTTAAGGTAGTGGAGGCTCAATCATGACATAGATTTAGTTGTGGATAAATAGTGGATGATAAAGGAAGATGACAAATCACATTTTATCTGAAACCTGTCTGTAGACAATGAAGAGAAGGCTAGAAGTTTGAAAACAGTTAAGGTGGTTTTGTAGTGGATGGTTAATTTGGGAACCACCTCAAGCACCTCAGTAACTGCATAAGTTAAACTACCCAAGGGGAAAGAGAGAAATATTGAGATAGATAGAAAGGGAAAATTGTCTTGTTTAAAAACTTTTCATCCTCTTTATTTGTGTGTTTATTTTTATTATTCATATTCTTTGGCTTATGAAAAAAATAAATACACCGATCAGGATGTTTGCCATTACTGCTTCCTGAAATATTCTGCTAGTAAATGTTTGTCTCTTATAATGATAAATTGGCTAGAACCAAGAGGCTATGACGGAAAACTTCAACCATATAATATGTCTACAAAATGAAATGGAAAACCAAATTGAAGGAACTAGAATGGACATAGATAAGATTTCAATTGGATAGCTTACAAGCTACAACGACTTTTTTAAAACTTGAAGACGTTGGTTATGTCCTTAATGCTGCTACAAATTGAAAGTTGATTGGTACTGGCAGGAGGCCAGTAAAAGAATCTGGCAGCATTCTGACTGCCTTGGTTAAATAAATGACCACACAAGTTGTGTGAAGGTTTACCAGTTTGGAAATAAGCAGATAATGGGCTTAATCTGATAAAAATGAAATAAATAAATAAACAAATAATGGAAGATTGTCGGTGCACTAATCTTATGAAATAAATTAGAAATAAATTAAATACTAGACCCAAATGTGCTTAATTATGATGCTGTGTTGTTGGCTTCAATGTGCCTTAAATGCTGGTATATGATTCTGGTATTTCATGTTGTTTCCTTAGCGAAACAATATGCCATCAGGGGTGATTGTCTAGTCTAAGAATCTAAAAGAATAGCTGTACCTTGCATAGCACTTGCTGACTACTGGCATATGTATGCATGCATATACACATGTACACATTTTTTATAGACATAGGAATGCATTCATACATACACATATAGATTTACAGATAATACAAATTAATAGACATACACATATGTGGATAGGCATATAGAGAGACAGATAGGCAATATATATAGAAAAATAATTAGATAGATGAACAGATAAAAATAGATTGACAGATAATACAAATTAATAGACATACACATATGTGGATAGGCATATAGAGAGACAGATAGGCAATATATATAGAAAAATAATTAGATAGATGAACAGATAAAAATAGATTGACAGACAGACAGATACAAAGCACACTCTCAATCTTTCTTTAGTACATATCAAATGGAATAAAAAATTCAATAGACCCATCAAAAAAATAATTCATAAAAAATTAGCCAATGAACTCAAAAACTACACAATATTTATATATGGGTAGAAACCACTGCAATTCTGCTTCTTTCAATGATCCAAGAAATACATTTGGACAGGTTTTTCTTGAGGTACAAGAATAAGGAGGTCGCACACGACACATGAAAATGCCACTAACTCCATGTGAACAGTGAAATGTACTCTCTTTTCTCCATGATTGTAAGATCAAAGAGGAAATACAACAGAATTTTCTCCTTGTTTTACATACATACAGATATGTGGATAGGCATATAAAGAGACAGATAGATGGATGACAGAGATAGATAAATACATAGAAAGATAGATAGATAGATGAACAGATAAATTGATTGACAAACAGATAGATACACAGCACATACTCTAAAAAGGAGTATAAAAATCTATTAGATCTCTCAAGGAAAGGATTGATAAACAATTCATCAACGAACTCAAACACTCTATAATCATTAGATTTGAATGGACAAGATAGAAACTACTTCAACTCTGCTTCTCTGAATAATCCAAGAAATACTTGCAGACAGACTTTTCTCAAGGTAGAAGAAAAATAAGGCCACACATGACACATGAAATTCCCATAGACTAAATGTGAACAGAAAAATGTACTCCCTTTTCTCCATGATTGCAATATCAAAAAAGAAATACATTAAAATTGTTACATTCTTTTACAGACATACAGATATGTTAATAGGCGTATAGAGAGATAGTTAGACAGGCAGACAGAGCAGATAGATAAATAAATAGATAGATAGATAGATAGATGAATAGATATTTCATTAAATTTTTTACGTTGTTTTACAGACATACAGATATGTTAATAGGTGTATAGAGAGACAGATAGACAGGCAGACAGAACAGAGAGATAAATAAATATATAGATAGATAGATAGATGAACAGGTAAATTCTTGCAGACAGATATGCGGCACATACTCTGCATCTTCCCTAGTACATCTGAAATAAAATTAAAAGATCTAATAGACCTCCCAAGAAAATAACTCATAAACAATTCACCATTGAACTCTGAGACTCCAATCTTTAGGTATGAATGAACAATTCACCATTGCAATTCTTCTTCATTCAATTATCCAAGAAATACATGCAGACATATTTTTCTCAAGGTACAAGAAAAAGGAGGTCAAATGCAGCACATGAAAATCCCTTAACCTATATGTGAACGGCAAAATGTAATTCCTTTTCTCCATGATCGCAAGATAAAAAAAGAAATACAGAAAAAAATTCACTTCACTTTCCCTTCTCTTATGTGCTGTAAAAGAAACACATGTATGCAACAAGTGCTTCTGCTATAAAAACTAACAAGTGTTAATCACATGTTCTTTTTGTTTCATAAATATCAAAGAAAACAACACATTAAAGTAGTACCGTAATCCTTTGCATGATAAAGTTAAACAACTAACCTTATAAACAATAAAGAAATGAGATGCTGATATCAATTTTCTTATGGGAAATAACACTTTTTGTGCTTTTCTCACAAATGTCAGAAAACGAAATGAAGGTTTCTATTTTTCATGCAAAACAATTTATTCTTCAATTGGTTAGTTTGTAGCTAGAACACAATTACTTAGAGTTGCTAATCATTGCATGAAAACTTTGTATTAAATGGAGCCTTTCAAATGCATTTTTCAAAATCTTCCACATTCTAACCTTAAAACATCTTTATTACTCTAGAACTTCTTAATTGAACTTTATATTTAATTACATTGTATCAAACATTAAATGTCCACATGGTCTAACACTTAATTGTAACACTTAATATAAAATGATCATATTTAAACAATACAATCATATGTACTTTAATGCCCATCTCAATGTTAATAGTGACGATGATGATTCTGAGTATTGTTCCAAACTTTCAACTTTTCCATACCAAGGCCCTTCCATAAATGTTGTCCCAGATGTTGTTGATGAGCTTTGTGCATCTCCTCCTTGCTTGATAAAATGGATATGTTCAACTTTATAAGCACCTTGATTGCCCTGGTGGCAGATTGTAGCCTTCATTTTTTGCAATTGCACATCTCCAAGAATTTTCCTTTATGAGATATCTTGCCTGCTGCGTTGACCACTGCATCATATTTTGCTCTTCTGTTGAAAGAGCAGCAGCAGGCTGATTTCTACTTATCTGTGACATTATACCCTTTAAAATTTCCCATTTTCAGGATATTCAAGCTGATTTTGTTTACTTTGATAATCATTTATAGAGAGTGTGTTACATATATAATTGGAGCAACTAATGGTGTCATCTGTGAAGAAACCTTGCAAGTTTCCTCAAAGGTATATCATGAAGTATGGGCTTTGAAAACCCTTCGAATATTGTTCTCTTGTAGCTTTTGAGTGATAAGCATTTTAGTTTTTACTCTTATAGGTTATTTTCTAGGATGTATTCTATTTGAAAGCATGCCATGAAGCTGGTTGAATATCACTTGGGTCCCTCATAGGGTTAAACTGGACACTACCTAGAATTTAAACAAAGGATTTTTCCACTTTCACTTTATGGAAGCTAAACCATGTAGGCACAACCCTTCAACATGGCCTTTGCTATTTCCACAATTTGCTTTTAGTTTTCTCTCCTTAGACTAGGGAGTTTTTTGTGTCTAATCATCAAACTCTTAAGGTGCTTGTGTGGGTTGAATTTCTTGGTTTGCCTTTGTTGTGTTGACTGTTTTTGAACAATATTGCCTACTTGCTTGGGAGGGTGGTCTATGTTGAAATGGGCAAGTTTTATTTGGCTTGATTGCAATGTAGGGTTTGTGTGGAAATAAACCTTTCTAGGGTTTGAAGGAAACTATTGATATACAAATTGGTTGTATGCACCATGTGTAACTCGTTCCATATATCAATCTCCCAAATACCTGTTTTAGTTGTCAATCCTTTGAACATAAAATTAGAGATTGTTCGTTAGTCACCCACAGCCCTAAACTATCCTCCAAATTTACGGGTGAAACAATTAAGAATGAGGATGGCTGGACCAATCTTGGTTGCTACAAAGGTGGTCATAGTGGGGCCCAATAAAGCCTCTCAATTCAATAGTGCTGGAAGCAACAATAAGGCAGCTTCCAAGGTCTTGGTGCCAATAGCTTGTTCTTGGCCTAATGCTAGTGACAAAGCCAAGCAAGTGGTGCTAGCATAGATAGACTCACCCACACTTGTGACAAATTTTCCAAGGAGGTTAGTAAGCCCTACTACTTTAGAACTCCATTCCTTAAAAGTGTTTTTCCACTATAGATTTGGTGGTTCAAATCTCTTCTCCACTAGAGGGTATGAGGTGTTCACGCAACCCTCCTCAAAAGGTGGAAGAAGGGGAATTTGTCTCAAAAAAGGTGACATGCAATTTGGAGAGCTTTCTCCACATAACTAGAGCTAGTTTGTGCATAACAATTTTTTTTGCATTACAATGGTTGGACTCTGAGGATATGTCCTTAGATCCTTGTTCTTCATGAACTATTTCTTACAAAATGTCAAGGGTTTGACAAACCTAAACCACAAATACATTGCACGAGATTTTCAACAATGATTTGCTTGTATGACATTCTTTGTCTTGAGGAGATCAAGGTGGTGGTTTTTTTGCTATCAGTTGTATCCCACTTCATTTGGCCATGTAACCTTTATTTCAATTGTAATCATGAGCAAGGATGGGGTGGTGTGGTAAATTTAGTGGATGCAAAGTGGCATTGTCACTATGTTACACATGGGTGTGACCTATTTAATAGGCCTTGTTAGTTCTTTTCAACATTGATAATAAAGCCTTCAATATTGTTATATATATGCATTGAATGATGTGTGATTTAAAGACTTTACTTTTGTGGTGGCTTGTGGATGAACCTCCCAAGGCCTAGTGGGTTTTTAATGGTTACTTCAATATGTGGTTGAGGTGGCTTTAGACAAGCAAGGTCACTTGCCAATGAGATGGACTATTGGTGAAAGGGAGAATTGGCTCTACATGCACAATAAATTAGGCCTTTATGAACCCATACTTGGTTGCCAAATTGCATCTTCAATTTGGTATACATGGTTCAACTTGCGTAGTGGTTTGGAAAGAGTCATATAGTGACTAGATTGTGCTACGATGTTAGTGCAACTGTACTCATCCTTTGCTCCTCCTAGTTGAACCCTTGTTGGATTGTGTGCTTTTTGACCACTCTTTGAACCCTTTTTGGTTGGAATGGGGTTTTCATAAACCTAAAATTGAGAAAATGCAATTTTCTTTAAAACATGTTGCTTCATCATATGCACACATTGGTTCATACTTGATGTGTTCGGAATCTTGTGCCATGTCCCAAAGATAGTACAAGTTGAATTGTTTGGTGGATTGATGCCATCATTCACATTGTTTGTTTTTTGAGAATCCATGGTCACCAATTGGCAAGGATACGTTGCAAGTCTTATGTGCCCATGTCCTTTGAGTTTAGCCAACTTTGTGCTCAACTTGAAGTGATGCATTTTCATAAACCCTTGCAAGTTTAGGTGGCCAAGTTGTGCCATTAGGTGCAATTGGCCAATGCTTACACCACTAAAGGAGCTAAAGTCAAGGCCAAATTTCATTGGTTAAAGGTTGGTGATAGTCACGCAAGACTATTTTTAGGACTTCTAAGTGTGAAATTTTGCTCAAAAAATTCAAACCATTAAAGTTGTAGACTATTGGTTGTCTAGCCAAAACGAATTGGTTTTATATAGAGAAGATATATTTTAGACAATGTCATAGCCGTATGTGAAGTATGGAATGGACTACAAAATCTAACCAAAAAGAGCCTTTTTATCAAATCCAACTTTGAGAAAGGCAATGATAGAATTGAGTGGCCTTTCATCCTAGCCTTGCTCAATACTCTTAGCTTTGGCTCCAATTTTATATAGTCAGTTAAAATGTTGTTTGTAGATGCTTTTGTTTGTTTTATTGTCAATGGCATTTAGTCTAAACAATTTCTCCTCTGTAGATCCATTTGTCAAAGATGCGCCTCTTGCACCCTTACTTTTATGTGTTGGTTGCTGAAGGCTTTGGTTATATTCTTGACAAGGTCATCTTGTGTCAACAAGCTAAAAGAGATCTCTCCTCTTTGAAGCAACTCTCATCAATTGGTCAATGGTCATTTTGTTGATGACTTTTTCCTTACTTTGCTTGAGGATGAAGATATCATCAAGCAAGCTTTCAAGTGTTTTGACACTTTTTCTTAGCTTCTGGTTTGAGTATTCAATGGATTAAAACATAGTTTTACAAAGAATTATTCTTCAGGCACTATCTTGGCTTAATTCTTCTAATTGGAAGCATGCTAGTCTAACTTAGTTTCTAAGAATCTCCTTTTGTTTTCAAGCATGCCAATCTATGTTGTGGTAGTATGGTAATGATGGAGTGGAAAAGAAGTTGGCATATTGGATTACTAGTTGCTTTCATTGGTTGGTAAATTTCATATATGCTCCAAAGTGTTTGTTGCCACCAATGTTTACCACTCTTGTTGGGTGCCTTCTAAGTCTTCATACCTCAAGCTTGAAAACCTTTAGCAAGATTTCCTTTGGGCCAATCCAGATCACAACAAAGGCTTTCATAGAGTTGCTTAGGATATTCGTTGTCTTTGTAGAGGCTTTGGAGGGTTAGAACTTATTGATGTGAATAGATAGGGAATTACATCTGTGCTAAGCGGATTATTAGAGCTTGTGATAGAAATGAAGCTTGGACAGTTCTATTGCAAAATTGTATTGTGTCCAATTCTCTGTATGGGAGAGTTGCTTGGAATGGCCTTGGTTTCCATTCCCTTGTGTTCTCACTTGTTCCCATAAAAACTACTAGCACTTTGGCTACCAAAAGTATTTGGTAGGCTTGGGAAGTTGTCAAGTTGTTGCTAATGTGGAATGGGGATGGTTTTTGTACTGGGTTATCCATCAACCAACAATCCTTATGGTGGTCTCCCACTTTTGTTTTCAAAATAAGAAATTGGCTGAAATTTCTTGGATGTGCTCTCTAAAGGTTTCCATAGAAGGAATTAGGCATCTCTAAGATTTGTATTTCAAGGTTGTTTTCACTTGGCTCTCTTGGCTACAGGCCATATCCAAGTTCAATTGGAACCTTGCAAACAAAGAAGCCTTCTAAATGATAATTGCGGTTGTGCCATTTAATACTTGCACAATTTTTTTGTGTGTTCTACTAAGCCTTGGTGGAAGGATTGGAAGTGGTATGTGGATAACTCCCATAATTAGACCCCAAGAAAAGGATACAAAGGGATTTTGCCACATTTACCTATGGTTAGAAACCAAAATTTTTAATGGTCTCTTTAGTCTTCATCTTTTATTTGGGAAAAGGGATCACAAACAATTTGGAAAGCAATTGTGGAGCACTAGACTGCACATTTTTCTTGGAATTTTCTTTTAGTAGGGCCTTCTTATTGGTAACCAGCTAATGCATCTTGGTTTTAAGAACCCAAGATGTCTATTTTGTGGTTAACCTGAAACAATTTTGCATTAATTTTGGTTTTACGGTTCAGTGCAAATGGCTTGGCACTAAATTTTTGATTTTTTCTAGCCTCTTCAACTAGAGCCCTTTACTTGGCTCAATGTTTTGCTGGGTGATGGGTTCAAATTTCTTATTGAATTCATCTAACTTTGGTAGGCTTTTAGATTGGATATTCTCATTTTTATGTGGGAAGATAGGAATGCAACAACTATATTTGTTAATTTTGTTGTTGATTCCATTTTTGCTATTTACACCAAGTCACTAGTGTTTTCTAATGTGCTCATTCAAATTAAAGTTTAGGCCACTAAAGCAGCCCTTGAGTTTCAATGTCATTGGACCCTTTTGGATCATTGAGGGAAGGCACCTTGCATTGTTGCTAGGGTTGACCTTTTAACCTCCTTTATGTATATCCTCTCATCAAGGTAGTGGCGTGGTCACTCTAATTTCTCTTAGCGTCCCTCACAAATCCATTGAAGAGGTTTTTCTTTAATCTCGGCTAGGAAGCCTTTTGGCTAGTCTTTGCCTACTAGCTTTCAAAGGGGATGTTTGCCACCCACTTCCCACTCATGCATCCTCTCAATGGTGTGCGTGGGCTCCTAAGCAACTAGGGAAAGTTTCCTCGCGTGGCTCTCACAACCTCACCATTAGTAGTTCTTTGATTCCGTTAGATTTTCAAGATTCATAACCACAAAAAGGCCTTGATAGGGAGAAGACACCACTCTCACCGATTGGGAACTAGTGGATGATGGAAAGATCTGCTTGATGGAAGGTTGGGTAACCTTGATCAGGACCCCTCTCCTAGTGCTAGTTTATAGCTTTAACAACATCAGTTTGTTTACTTTTGTTATATACTTTGAACTTTTGATGGTTTAAATGGCTGTCTCCTTTTTCAGGGCTGTGGTGGTTGTTTTCTTTTTGGGGCAACTTGATATTTTGTTTCCCTGCTTGACCAGTCTGTTTAATGTGGGGCATGATACGATATTTCTCACTATTCTTTGATGATTGACTGTAGTTTTCTACTTTGGTGTTAATATATGGTTCTATTTCATAAAAAATAATTAACATATAAACATTCAAAATTAGAATCTCGTAAAGTTTTGGTTTCAACATATAAATATTATAGTGGTATATGATCCTCTTTTGAGTCCGTTGGCTGCATGGTATTTGTCAATTTTTTGATTCAATGCTTGATTTCCAGCTTTAAAACAGATAGTGCCTTTAAATTCACTACCCTTTTTTTGCAAAATCATGTGATTATATTTCTTTTTAGATTCTATTTAGAAGCATAATATTTAGAGAAATACTTCTTATACTTATTTGTTTTGCATTCAGATGACCTTGATCTTTCCATTGCTTTCCTTTCAACATCAGCCTTAGAAGTTTTGAATACATCAATTTCCTTGAAAAACTAACTATCAAGTAAAATAAGGAAATATATCATGCCTTCAATTGGTAGTCAATACAGTTGGCTGCTCAAGGATTTCTCAGGAAATTGAGTTGCAAGGATGGATTTTTAAGCAGGGATTGGTTTTTCTGGTCAGTGTTGAATGCAATTGTTTCCATAAAAGACGTCAATTCTCTGCCTCCCTTAGGAAGAGATCTTTCTTGTAGCCCTGTTGTTAGATAATAGATTGGTGTGATCCTTTGTTCCCTGAGTAATTATCGTGCATTTATTCAAGGCAAAATATGCTGCTTGAGTTTAGCTTCATGTGGTTAGGGAATAAACTGTAAGCCAAAATTTATGATATCTCTATTATGGCTGTCCACAAAACTTATATTATGCTTCTTAGTTTAATTATGGGATACATCCTGTTGCCCTTATCCGTCAATCATTCTTAAAATGATATTGGTTTGGTGCAGCAAAAACAGCACATACTTTTGTCATTACTTCAATTGGACATGCTTTTATCCTAATCCCTCCACTTTATTTTCTGGGTGACAAGCATGTTGCTTTCTCCTTGCTTCTGAATTTCCCTTCAAACTATCTGAGCTTCATTTTCATTTGTATTGCTTGTTCTACACAGAAAATCTTTTGTACAATTTTAGCCTTATGTGATTAGGGGTAAAGTAATTATATCTGATGTCATCATCTTGGTTATTCATAAGACTGCTCTGATGCTTTTTGCTTTTCAACTGAAAGTCACATTTCTGTTATCCTGAAATTATTCTTTGAAGGATACAAAAATTTAAATAGTTGTTTATCCTCCAAACCTAAGATAATCTTCACAATGATTGGGTCCATGCACTTTGTGTATTTGAGTCTAGGAAATTCAGATGCTAGCATACCTGAACTGGGATTTAGTAAAAACAAAGAATAAGCTTCAATTATCATGCCTCTTGAATATGTGGGTGTCGGATCAGTCCTGCATAATGCCTAAGGTAGAGGGTTCATCTTGTTTATGTCTACCTTACTGTTTAGTGTCAATGTTTGCAGGGGTGCAAAACTTTAAGAGTCTGGGCTAGTGGAGAAAGACATCATCTGATTTATATTTGGTTTCAGTACTCTCATTGTATAATGCCTTCCTTTCTGAGGTTGGTTGCCCCACTATCAGAGGATTCTTCCTTTGAGTTAGAGGAAAGTACCTCTTCATCAACAACCTGCATGTATTCTGCCTCTGTACTCTATGGTCAAGTTATATCACATAGGCAGTCCATGGACACTGTCACTCTAACAAGAATTTCCAAGCTGGTCTTAGGAGTGAGATAATCACATAATTTGTAATAAATTATTTGGCTTACAATATTAATGATTTAATCTTTTGTGCCATGAAGCACAAAAACCTCTAAAGATGCTTCCATACTGAGTATCTCCCTGCAGTTGAAAGTTTTAGAGCCACAGTGTGGGCAGGCATTACTATTGTTATGTGTCTCTAGGAAATACATAGATTTTAGATCCTTCAACCAAAATCATATTTATCAAGGGTTTTCCTAGAATATCCATCTTAACAACAAAAGGTCAGTTCCCTTTAAACTTCAAGTCTACAAGATCAACCTCCTAGTTGTTATCTAAATGTCTAGGTTAATGGGCTTCCTTTACATTGCGATCTCGTGCAAACTTTGTTTCCTTTCCTTTGGTTTTCTTATTGTGTGAATCTTATCTCAGTCTCTTACCATTTTCTTTTGAAACTAAAAAAGGGTTTTTCTCTGTACGTGCTGGAGATAAAAGTTGTGAATATGTTTGGTATCTCTAACCCCTCATATTCTCTTTCTACCCTTTCTTCATGGCACTGACTGGCCAATTAACACTTTAGTCTTTACTTCTTATTCATGCTGTTCTCTACTGCTCTCAAAAATCAGTGAATCTTTGCCCTAGAAAGACTGGAACTGAATTTTTGTTTCTAAGTATATTTATTGTAAATCAGGTGATCAACAATCTCCTGTGGATTAACCTAGTGCCTTATTCATCCTTTATTTTTTGATTGAATTCCTATTGGTCAAGGTCTCATCACATCAATTAGTTTTCAGTTTTTCTCTTTTTTGAAACTTTTGGTTTTTAGGCATCTATGGATTTATGGAACAAACAGCTAACCTATGAGGCTTGAATTTGAGGCAAAAATGGTGGCAAAAGTTTAGCAAGAAAATTAAAAATCATATCTAAGAAATGCTATTCAGATCATATAAAACAAAATTGTAAAACTCAAATGTGACAGTTTCTGGAATGCAACTATATGCAGTACGCACATTAAAAATGTAGTGTATCTTCTGTCAATATAGACAAGTACAATACAATGAGAGATCAACACAAGATGTTTGTAAACGGTAGGGTATATCAATTCAAGACAGGAACCCATATGGAACCAACAAAAACAAATCAAAATATTATTGGATGAATTCACACTTATTGTTTCTATAGAAATGTCTTATTCCTCTATTAGTAATAAGTGTAATAAATTGTTCCGTCTATTTTTCACAAGCCAGATTGGGTTATCTTTTTTTTAATTGACAATTTGAGGCTTCTATTGGGGCCCTCACCTATAAAATATTTATTTTTCCTAAAAATTGTCAAAATTCTGGACCCTGCCGGTCCATCAACCAAGTAAAAAATTATCAAAAGCAAACTTCACTTTCTTGTAGATTGAGAAGGAAAACTAAGACTAGCCTACCTAAAAATCATAGTTGCCAAGATACTAGTACTAGTATTGGTATGGGAGACGAGTATTGGTATGGGAGATGGGGTATCAGTACTGGTATATCATTTTTTGACTAAAATATTGATTGGAATTTTGAATATATGTTGAGGAAAACTGAAAAGTTTCTATTTTGATTTCTTTGACATGACTTTTAACTTTCAAGTTTAAACACACAAAGACTAATATACTACATTAAATAAAGTGTCAACATTCAGGACTCTTGACTTGAGTTCATACTACATATCAAAATGCTGGTCTGCATACAAAAAAACGAAAATCAGAAATCGAAATTATCATATTATGCCATTAAATAAATGAAGTTCCACTATTGTGTTAGCTATGTTGTTGATTTCCAAGTCCTTAGCTAGGATGCTCTCCAAATACTCATCACTCTCCAGCTCAAGGTCCCCTATAAGCAATAGAATTGGGGGTAAATCATTGAAGCCATCTGCATCAACCACTTCAGCCTCCAAGGGTGCAGCTGCTCCATCAAGTGAAATTCGGTCCCATTTTGTTGAAGGACCTACCTCAAGTGTGCACGAGAGAGAAGGCGAAGTAAGCTATCAAAGTAGACTAGGTTATTTGCTTTCTTTGACTCTTATTGGTTCCTTTGTAGTGAATGAATGAAACCAGAAGTATTCCAATTCCTCTCACAAGATGAAGAGCATGTCATATAAGCTATGAAGTACTCCAATTTATGCTTTTCACTTCCATTGTTCCACCACCACTTTATAAGATCTTTCTTTCGATGCATGTCATATAAGGCTTCTTTAGAAGAAAAATCACCTTGCCCACATGAAAACTTATTCCATTGAGTCTTGATAATTGAAGCATCCTCACCTTGGCCATAAATCTTTTTTAACACAGCCCAAAACTCCTTCATTACCTCTTTGTCCTCATATGGAGACCTCTTCTTGGTCTCTTCTGTATCATAACACTTAGGATTCAAGGTATAAGTAGCACAATGAAGGGGTGTGTTAAGTTTGTTCCATCTTCAATGTATCCTTTTTTCTATCGAAGGATATAGAGAAAGATCTCTAACATCTGTTATTTTCTTGATTCTTTCATATAAAATCCATTTCTTCATAAATTTATCCCAAAAATGGCTTGTTTGAATCCGTAAATTACATCACCTCACATATGTGCTGAATAAAGTCAATGAAAAATTTAATATCAGCCCAAAAACAGTCAAGGACCATACCTCTCACGTGAATTGTAATATTTGATGTGGATTGTCTCCATGATGCCCATGCATCACTAACTACTATAGAACACAAAGCTCCTTTGACTGCATAAAGGCGCTCAAGGAGAGTAAAATAAGAAGCAAACTATGTTTGACTGCATAAAGGCGCTCAAGGAGAGTAAAATAAGAAGCAAACTATGTATCAATAGGGTGGAGAAGTTCCACCTTGGGAATTTTTCAATAAATGGCTTGTGTGTGGTAATGATTACATATGGACATTTGTATTTTTCTACCCTTTTCAATGAGATCTGAAATCCATTGAAACTTCCCAATATCTTTGAGTGCATTATTCAACAAATGCACACAAGATGGTGCCCAAAATATATGTTTTTACCTTTTTTGTACCAACAAGCTTATTGCTTTACAAATAGGGGCAACATATGTGACAACTTGGACTACATGCGATGCCTCCACCTCCTTAATGGCATCACATAGCTGGTTTCGAAGGAACTCTGCTTTCTTTTCTTGCCTTGAATAGTTTACTGAGTTCAAAATATAAGGGCCTTTGTTGCACGATACCATGATATTAAGAAGACCATTTCTAGCATTTGTCCACCCATCCATCACACTGTTGCATCCCTTTGCAGACCACATTCTTTTCATTGGTGCAGTTTGTTGCTCTAGCCAAACTTTCTCTTTATCAATTAGTGTAGTGCAAAGATTTTCATACCCTGGTGGTTTCTAACCTATTGGTCCATTATTGATAGCTTGGACCATCTCCTCATAGAAAGGTGAGTGGGCAACATTAAATGGTATTCCACTCACATAAAAGAAGCGTGCAATCCTTGCATCAACCGCATCTCAACCCTACTCATCAAACGATTTTCCAGTGGGCTTTGGGTTGCCAATGTATAGTCTTTTGTGAGAAGACCCTGCATCTTCTCAGGTCACATTTCTAGAAGTCACATTTATTTTCTTCTCTCTATGTTGATTATGAGATGCCCCTATTGTTGAAACATGAGTTCAAATGAGACACTTTCCCATCAACTCTTTCTTGATCCTTAATAGCTTCATATCATTCTAGCTCATTCAAACAAGGTTCCACACCTTTTCTTGATATGTGAAGAAAATGAGTCCTCATCCTCAAGGAAGTGCTTGAAATATCTTAAGATAGAGTTTACATTTGATGGTTGCTATTCCACTCGACCCCTTCGACCTTGAAACACGTTTATAATATTCTCACAATGGTTACTAACCTAGTTTTCATCCACTTGACATTCTAAACATTTTTTTTGATTTAAAAACAACAAATTCAATTGAAATTGACTTTAAATTTGACTATTTTAAATTTAATTGAAGTGATTTTAATTTTGTTGATTCCAGTGATTGATATTCTTATTATCATTCTAAGGTGGATTTACCTTGTTAAATGAAGCTTTATAAAATTAAAATGCACATTAGGCATACAGATTTAATTTTAATATTTATTATTTATAATTTAAAATTTTATAGTCGCATCAAGAATGGCTTGATAAATTCAACTAATGGCCTAGGTTGTAAATAATGCCTTGTAAATACATTTGACCATAATTGTTTAGTTTAATAACTATTTATATATGTGAACAATGGAAAATTTCGCACCTACCTAGTTCAACATTTTGCTCATTGGTTGCTAGTCATACATAGGAAATCCAAAAATAATGTGATAATAAAAATATCAATCAAAATCTTGTTGCTCCCACGTGGCATCCAAACTGTAAATGAAAATTGCGTTTGTTCAGAATGTGTTAAAATGTTAGGTGTGACACATTTTAGGGTTCTTCGTTCTTTGTTTTTTAATATTTTTTTTTTGGGTGTATGACAGGTTTTTTTCCCTTTTTATTTAGTGGAGATTGGAGGAAACATGGGTGGGATGTTTCCTGCAAGCAAGAAGGTCTCTGTCCTTGCTTCCAATATGGGAGATGCGTCTTTGTCCCCAAGATGCATCCCAAGGGGTCAAAGATGTGTCTCCTTGCAGTGCTGCTGAAAACTTAGTGAATTTCTTTTATCTCCACCACCTAGATCCAACAAAAAATGAAGAAAAATTGAATAAACACTTACAACCTAAAATCACTTGCACTCCCCAAGAGACCCATCTTAGTCAGTTTGACTGCTTACCTTGCCTGTATTTGCAAGAAGGCCCAATCTTGCCCGCATGCTCAATTGAAGACATTTGGCAACCTAACCCACCATGGTTAGCCTCTTAATCTTGCTTAATGCAGCCTCTAATTTTCACTCTAGGTTCCAAGAAGGGCCATTTTTTGGAGTCAACTAGGCATTCCCAAGCTAGGGAAAGTAGTGTGAAAACGCTAGAGATGTGTAGATTACCCTCTTGCTGAATGACCTAGAGATTGTCCACCTACACCACAAGATCCTTACATACGCTACTAGTTCTTCCTTATGCTCATAGACAATTTGGGTTTATTTTTTGAGGGTCAACTTTTTTTTCATGCTTTTATGCTAGTTCCTTTGTCATGGTGAATGGGTTCTTCCTCATATGAATCAACGTAGGGAATGATGATAGTTGAAGGTAGCATCAACTAGAAAATCCCCTTCTGGACCATAGAATCCACCAACTGTGCCTTCAACATGTCTTGGAAATCTATAGTGATGGAAGCTTTGATCTTGGGACTCCAGTGTTTGTCAAGCCCTTTTGACCTGAAATTTTCTCAATAAACTTGAAAGAAGCTAGAAAAAATGAGAGGTATTTTTAAGATGCATATTCAACATAACTTTGGCATAAAGAGAAGTTCTTCCCTTTCCTCCTCTCATAGGCATTTTCATATTTGTTCTTTCCCTTGCTTGCACTTTACTTTGAACTAGAGAATTAATACCCATAAAACAAAAAACAATTTAAAGAATACTTGTAGCCAAAGACTCTTGACCACAATTGAATTTCTCCCACATGTGTCACATAAGGCAAAATCAAGGGACAAATAAATTTCACTCGAGTCATGAGAAAAGTTATGCCACACATCAACATTGAAATCCTTATAAGGAGAAGATTGCAAAAGGGATTACAAAAACCCTACATGTGACAATCAACATTCTTTGAGGTGTTTGTGCCATAGTGTATGACCATAATTAAAAGAGGCTTCCATAAATTCTCTAAAACTCAATTTGGAAGGCCATCCTTTGAAAAGATTGGTGGCAAACCTTCTTAGGAGGATGGCCTTTCACTAGCTAAAGTTGAGAAAGGCAATTAGTCAATACTTGCATTCTCAAGGTAGTTTGAACTCCCATTTCCTTCCATGAAACAATGAACATAGGACACCTCCCCCAACTGACCACACATAATGCAGGCCTCCAAAATCCCAATGTTCAATTTCCAGTTTGTAGTTGATTCTTTGATACGACCTATTTTGCCTCATTATTCATTTTAGTTCCCAAAAAATGTGAAACACCACTAAAAAATTGGCTAGTAGCATCACTTAAAGGAAGTTAACACCATGTTCATTTTAATTCTCCAAAACTATGAATCCCCATTAATAAATTGGCTAGCAACATCTTGTAGAAGTTGGCCAACACCAATTTTTCTCATGACTTCCAACTTCCAATTTCTATTGGTTTGACTTTCAAGTAGAGAACAATTGGAGTTTTGATACTTAGGTACACTTTAGCAAAGGAAACAATGGTAGATTTGATCTTCACCCAACATCTCTCCCAAGGAACAACTTTGTCTTTGAAAATGTGGTTATTCCGTTCTAGCTAGATTCCCCAAAGTTTACCCCTCAAAGAATAGCTTGAACTAACTTTATATGTTCCCTAGCTTTCCCCATTCCATCAAATAACATTTGGTCTATTTAGGTGAGATATTAATACGAGAAGGCAAGGAGAACAACCTTTCTTTTTGCTCTTCACCTTCTCTCACCATCTCTCTTCCAAATAACTATGAGCCTCACCAAGCCTTGGATCATCATAGAGAGGGGGGGCAATCTATCTAGGACCTATCTATAAATTAACTTGTTCTCCATACCCAATGTCACAAGATAAAACTTTTGTAATCAAATGTTTGCCTCTCAACAACAAACTCTAGGGTTTTTCCTTTTCATAGAAGACTCTAAAGCAAGTTTGATCCCCAAGGCATTATTTCAAAGACCCAAATATTTGATACTAACCCCACCATGTTACTTTTCCCAACTTAATTTTCTATCCTCCGTGCAACCCTGCCATAGAAAGGATCTACTTATCCAGTTAATTTGCTGAAGATTAATTTGGGGACCTGAAGAACTGAAAACTTGAATGTTGGAATTGCTTCTAGGATAGCTCTAATCAAGGTAATCTTCCTGCCAAGCTAAACCATTTTCCTTTTCCAAGAATGTAGGCTTTTTTGAACCTTTTCATGCATCTCCTTCCAAACAAACGACTTTCTCAATTTGGTGTTGTCTAGAGAATCTGAATGGAAGCCAAGAGACTAATTTATTTGCTGCATCATTCTCAGGGACACATGTAAGAATATTTTTTTTCGTTTCTTAGAATTTGGATTGACTATAAGCCTTCTCTTACAAATCTAACACGGACTTAAAGGCTCTAGATTTAGAAACTTCTATGGGTCCAAACTACACTGTATCATCTACAAATTGTAAATGAGTGAGGGGGTCCAAATGTTGGAACAATCCAATCCCTTTATGCTACCTTGACTGTCCGCAACCCCTAAATAACCAACCCAAAGCCTCAAACATCAAGATGAAAAGGTGTTTGAGAGTGGGTCCCTCTGCCCTAAACCTATTGAGTTCAGAAAAAGACTTGAGGGGCTATCCTTCACCAGAATAGAAAACCAAGCGAGAAAGACTGAATTCATCACCCATTTGACTCAAAGGGAAGAGTAGCCAAAATGAAGCAACAAAACATAAAGGAAATTCCAGTTCACCTCGTCATATGCTATTGATATATCTAGTTTGATCATAATTCCTATTTCTTTATTCCTTTTGATGGAATGTAGAGTCTTATGAGTCATAATAGGGCCACATCCAAGATTTGCATTCTACACACAAAGCCTCTCCCCTATTATGGAGGAATTAAACTTGACACGAGACACTTAAGTATTTTATTTACAGCTTTGGACTTGATTTTATTGATGGTGTTACAAAGAGCTATCAGCATAAAGTTAGAAAAGGGAACAACTGCTCTTCTTAGGGATAAGCATTAAGAAAGTGCAGTTGAATCCTTTCAAAATTTTGTGAACTTCCTCAATTGGTTAACCACCAATGTCACATCCTTACCTAGAATATCCCAAAAGGCCTGAAAGAAATCAGCAAGGAAACCATCTGGACCCAGAGCCTAATCACTCTTTTGTGCACAGACCATATTTTTTATTTTAATTTGTATTGAAAGGATTTAGAAGAGCATTGTTTTGATTTTTCTTAACAAGTCTCACATACATTTCAGACAAATATTTCTTTCTTGCTCTACCTCCATATTTGCCAAAAGTGAAATTTCAAAGTCTTACTGCTTCCGGTCTTATGAAATCAGGCTTCCCTCTTAACAATCCTCGAATCATCTTGATGTTGCATATCTTGTTTACTTGCCTAAGGACCATTGTTGACTGATGGGAAAAGTGTATTTTCCTGTCATCTTCTTTGCTCTATTTCACCCTGGATTTCTGCCTTAGAAGATCTTTCTTGCATAACATTCTTCCAATTTTTGCAAAAGACCCGCTTCTAACTAGGTTCTCATTTGAGAGGCTTTCTGATTGAATTCTATGATGAACTAATTCCAATTCACTTTTGTACTTAACCTTTTCTTCAAAAAATTGCCAAAAATTCCCTACTCTATTTAGGCAGGTCTCAATGTATTTCAACTTCTGGCCAAAAATAAACATGCAAGAACCTTTCCTTACCACAAATTTCTTCCACCATTTACCTATGAGATCAAAAAGATCTGCATCTTTCAGCCACTTCATCTCAAATTTGAAGGGGCATCTTCCAAGGACAAAGTCTGATTCTGACCTCCAATTAAGTGGGGAAATGGTCAGATCCTGATACATTATTTATAATTATTCTGCCATTATGTTGAAACTAGAAACCTGTCCAATTGTTCTGCCATATTGTAAAAACCCTTCCTTCAATTGTTCTAGGAGAATTTACCTACCTTAGGCTTAATGTCAAATAAAGATTTTTTCTCAATAAATTCTTTTAAAATCTTGTTCTAATCAAGAAGATATGATCCTGCCCCACTTTTGATTCCAAACACCCAAGCTAGCATTAAATTCTCCAACTAAAACATTACTACCTTGCCAAAGAGACAACTCCAAAATCAAGCCCAAACTCTTTTCTTCCCTAGTAGGGTTATGTGACCATAAGCATTGGCCAGGAAACCTTTGATATTTTCCTGGAAAGAGCTGAATTCACAGGTGATCTGGCTAGTATTTTTTGAAAATCAGTTCATTGGGACCTTCTTCAGATCCCAATAGACACTAATACTGCTAGAAGTGCTGACCTGACCTGTGGTCAAACCACTCCAGACTTTCACATGCTTAGACAACAAATCAAGATACTCTTTTTCCTCCAATTCATTTTCCTGAATCAAAATCGTATCAGGAGAGCAGAGAAACAATTGGCACTTGACTGATTGCCTTTCTGATTGGGGCATGCAGATCCCTAACATTCCAAGATAACCATCTTCATTTTTCAGATGGAGGGATCTTCCCACCACCATGGTGTAAAATAAGAATCCATGGTTTGGTGAAATCCAAATCCAACTTCAAATATGGATTTTGTACCTCTTTGTTTTGTACATTGTCATTTCAATGCGACTACCTTCATAGATTGGGACAATCCTCCTATTCCTTTCAAAATATCTTCTATTTCCAACAATACCAACAACAATCCTCCGTCCATTGACTCTTCAACATAATTTTCTACAAGTTGAATTTTCCCCCTCCTCCAAAAGAGTAGCAGCAAAAAGATTCCCTAGAGTGTCTGCTGCCAGTTATGCCTCTTGATGATTAGGGAAAACAACAAAGCAATTTACCAAACAAAAGGTGGGTGAAACAAGAGATTCAACCACCTCTTATCCTTTTTGAATAGTCACCCTGACACCCTCTCTCTCAAAATCAGCAGCAAAACAAAGACTTTGACAGATAGCTCCTTTTTGAGGGTTGCCTAAACACAAAGAGGGCAAAGGTTCTTTCAAAGAAACACGTCGTGATGCCTTTGGAAAGAGAGTTCTTTACGTTCTTTGGAAACAGTTTTTTCTCACCATTTAAAACCAGTGGGAGTGAGTTTGTGAGGATCAGATCTCTTAGATAGATGAAAAGCCCAATTTCTTGCCATATGCCCAATTCTGTGACACACATAACATCTAAAGGGGACACCATCATAATCCAGATGGCATGAGAAGCTTGATCTTCTTTGGTAGTAACAGATCCAAATCTCTTCTGATTTTCAATCGTGCATAAATTGCATTTGATCTCTTAGGGGTCTGATTGTCAATTTCCACCAATTCACCAAGACTCTAACCAATCATTCCAATTCTCCCTTTCTCCAAATTCTAAGGGTAAGGCATAAAGTCTTAACCCAAACTTGCAAATAGGCTGAGGGGGAATCCTGTTAGAAAAGTAAGCAGACCATTTGCTAATCAGAACCTTGAATCCTAGGATGACTTTTGGGTCAACCCCGTGTGCTTCCCCTTGATCCTTTTGAGTCTGGAACAAGATTACAGAAAACTTCTAGTGAGAGAGTGAAGATTAAAGTCAATCTTCCATACCTTTTTTGTCATGTACACAAACTCTGAAAACAAGAATCTTTTTGCTGAACAACAAAAAATAATAACCTGTTGGGAAAGCAAGTGCCTTTCCTTCTCAACATTAGAATTAAGCAGATTCACCACAGGGATCTCTCCAGCTACACAGTGGGATCTCTCCAGCCTCACACTGGGATCTCTCCAGACACACAATAGGATCTCTCCTCCACCTCCAGCTACACATTGGGATCTCTCTTTTGCCTGATGCTGGCCTACATCTGGTGCAATTTTCCTGGTCCTACCAAAGGGAAACAAATTTACACTTGTTGCAGGGCAGATAGCTTGAGATCCTCACCCTGGGCCATTTCCACCTTTCTATATCTTGGATGCACTAGGATCAGATCCATAGAGTCATTTGGCCAGTTGCTCTTTGGAACTCCATCCTGAGGTTTGAGTTATCTATTACTGTATCACTTTCACCCATTTTTGAACTATACAATATATTTTGGACATACAAAGCCCAAGGGAGCATTAAAATTCTTGTACAAAGAATTCAATCTATCCCATCTCTATTAATATCTGAATATATATGCGCATTAAGTTATGGGCCCTTTATTCTTGTCTAAAATTAAAGGCAATCTCAATCTTGTGTTATCCTGCTGCATAATCCCTGTCATTTAATTTGAGCGAATTTGACAGTAGGACATACTGCAATCCAACTATGATTTGTTTCCTAGAATTTAGTCTCCTATCTCAAAATTTGGTTTTGAACTCACATAATATAAATTTTAGGTTGTTTTGATTGTAATATACCCTTCTAGCTTATACACTGCAAACAAGCAACCAATTAGTTTATCAAGAACTCCGAATTTTTGCTATATGACCTTAAAACTCTATGTGCTCCCATGAAAATGATAAATGACCACTTTCTTGAACCTGAAATTCTTCTTTGACTGAAAAGTTGGACAAACATGAAATAATTGTCTTTGAACAACATGAAAATATTCCAGCACTTTTCATTCTCTTTTGGCAACCTTGCATCTACCTTAACTTCTTTATATAATCTGTTTAGCCCCCTAAAACCTATCTAGCAACTTTTAAAAATGCTTTGCAACCTATAAAAATACAAGTCTGACCTTCTGTAGTAGTAAAGGGGTGGCTTCTAAAATTGTTGAAATCTAAATTAATTTATTCGAACTACGGAGACTTTCTTATTATACAGACACAATATTCACAAAACTTCTCTTGCATATCTGTAACACGTTTAAGGTGTCCGCCATCATGATGTATTGATCTTGTCTTCAGCTTTCTTTCCTTAGTCTGGTTGCTCGTTTTATTCAAGCATCTACAATTGTGTGGCATGTACCTGTTGCTTCTTAGTTTTATATGCCATCTCATTTGTCCTCTCACACCATTTTAGGTTGTGGGAAAAAGCCAAATCATATACAAACATGGAAAAGGTGCTTTGTAAGCCTTTGAATATTTTTTACCTTCACAATGATTTTTTTTATTAAAACATTGCATTTACTAACATTAGATCATCATGGTCTAATGATGAACTTGTTACAGAAGTACTAACTTAATGTATTAATATATACAATCAAACAATTGATCATTTTTATGCTTCGCACATTTCACTCTCCATGACAAAATTAGTGCTGGATAGAACCCCAGAAATAGGAAGAGCAGAAAGTAATAACCTGAGAGGAGTTAGTTCCCATATGAAAATTGGAGAGAGACCTACAAAATCATTTTGAAAACAGTGTTTCATATGAAAGGCCCAACCTTAGATCCCTGGACCTGGTTAGCACACACCATCATTTTGGCAGTGATGATAGTTGAGCCTTGGGCTAAACCATTGTGATAGTTTCCCCTGTACAATTATTTTGAACAGGAAGAAAATGGGGGTTTCAAAATGATATTATTGGTTCTCATATCTTCCTTTTAGAACCCACGATTCAATCAGATGTCAATCTTTTGCTGGGTGGTGAAGAAATGCACAATTTTTTTTGACAAGGTCTGCACACCATAAAGTTTTAGAACAATAGATCCTTACTTTAATTTATTTTCTTCAAAACCATTCAAAACCATTTATTTTTATATCTCAACCAAAAAAACTAGACAGTGGATGCAAGGAGTAGGTCACGGCTCCCACAACTCAGCTGACAAAAAACATGAGTTTTCTGTTATAATGAACTAATGGTGTCTTCCACTATACATATCAGATATGAAATACATTTGAACTTCCATTGATAATGAAAGATCATTATGATTTTATACAACACGGTAAAGGTGGGGGTGGTATGCCATCAAATACATAGAGAATACCAGTCAACACAAAAAGTAAGCTATCCAGCAAACATTAATACGAATAATACTTTTTTATAAGATGCCAGTATATTCTATTTCACTGGGGGCATCATGAAAGCACCTACTTCAAACCATACAAATAAGATGTGAAGCTGTTGCTGTCAACATCTACATGCTACGCCCCTGATGTCATCATCAATGTAACATCACTGAAATGGTCACAAACAAATCTGGTACCATAAATTAATAGCAAATGGCTGCCATACATTTGTTTTGAATAATGCAAAAACAAATTTTTGCCTTGATATAAATATCTAATGGATTGTTGGTATAATGATGAAAGCAATTAAATTTGTGAGGCCTTCAAACTGTTGGAATGTAAGGATTTAGTAAGCCAAACGAGAGACCTCAATATGTTAAGATATAAGGATTAGATTGAATTCAAAATTGGCTAATAAATGAGATATACACTCCAAGTACACTTATGAACAATTTAAGAGGAAGAAGCTTGGCCTACATTAATGCTACATGTCATAGGCCCAACATGAATCCCATCTATACAACACGTTAACTCTTTGGGTCCAAAAGCAGTTACCCCAAGGACAACCACAAAAGGCATCACAAGGGGGCCTGATAAGTTGAGACTACACCAATGTGCAAGTCACCACAGAGACTGCATGAGGAGGTGGAAGAGCTTAAACAGCTGGCACATTGTGGCTGTCAAGGTGGGAGAGGGCTCTACATAAAGCGCAACATGCCAGCTGTTTACTTTCACCCTGAGGATGTAAGTCTAGATGGTTGAAGATGTAAACTGTCAATATTGTTCAAGCTACTTTATTGGTTGTTACACTTCTTGAACCGAATTGACGCTATCTGCCAGGTGGATAATATCCAATAGATTATAATGCAAATATGCAAGAAATGTCATTGTTAAATCTTCAAATTTAATGCAATTCATCATAGAAAATGCACAAACATGCATATATTGGTTTAATTAAAATCAGGTACAGCCATATCTGTTGGGCTGTTTATTCTATTTGTAGTACTGCTGAGGTAATTCATTATTTTATACAGTTGAACAGATACAACAAATATGCTATTTTCTAATCTGATAGTTATCAGTCCCGACACATGTTTTGTGAAGCTGACCAATGCTAAATTCCAGAAGAAATTTAATAGATTTCTAATCTAGTTATGGAATTGGGAACCCTTCACATTTCATGTGGTTTATCATAGACAATGCTCAACCATGAAAATCAATTGGTGAAATAATTAATTAAAAGTAGGCATAGCTATATCTTTTGGGCTCTGTTATCATTGTAAGTTGTCACTTTGAAATCTTGAATTAAGGAATTGAACTGCATTTTGAGGGAAGAATCTGTTCCACTTAACAAATAGGGATGGCTTTCTTTATTAAAGAATAATGTATGATACAATGAAATAAAGAAACAATAATACAGAATATGATACAATGTGAACCTTTTGAGAAGAATGGGAAAATTTGTTTTTTGGTGTATTTAAATGTATGGTGCAAAGTATAAAGACACATTCGCAAGGGAGAATGTCTATAGCAAATCAGCAATAAATATTACTGAGAAAAGGGTGACCATTATTCTGGAGGCAAACAACGATTTCCATTCATTAGATGATGTAACAACATAGGAAATGATTTCTATATGTACAAGTATTGATCCAGAATTCATTTTCTACTATTGAAACTTCATGGCTCAATTTTAACTGAAATAAGTTCATAGACAAAGTTGTGAACTACAGGACACAGACAACTAAGGATTCAAGTTTTCAGTTCAGAGACATGCTCCAAACTGGGGCCAGATTCAACAGGAATAGGAAAACACAGCTTGGAAAATAAAACAAGAGTAAGGAAGAGCACAAGGGAAAACAAAAAAACATAATGCGGCATGTGTATGTGCATATGTAAGTAGGTATTGTCCTGTATGTGTAATATATAGTATAATATACATAAAAGTTTGTACTCGCTTGTTGCTCCCACCTTCTGTTGTTTGTCCCATTTGGAGTTGGAATTGCTGATGTTATGAAACAAGATAGAATACAATAAAATATTCTATTAAATTCGATAATCTATTACATTGATGAACTTACATCCTTATATAGAGTTCAGAGTGAAGATAAAAACAATGCATGAAAAATGCATGATAAATAATCTAAAAATAATAAGCTAATAATAGAAATAAACTAATCTAAACTAAGTCACTAAAGTGACTTTATTACAAAAGAAAGTCTTAATAATCTTTAATACCCCCTCTTAAGACTTATTGCGTTAAAACAGACCGAATTAACATAAGAAAACTAAAAACAATTTAGAATCATGAATTCTTCATAAGCTTTTCGTTGAAAACAATTCTTCAACCATGTAGACCTCTGTCAAGTTGCCTTGATATCTTTGTAAAGGTGTAGTTCTCAAGCTGAATTCTTGAGTTCCCAAATTACCACCTCCTTGAACCTTCTAATCATGGACCTCCCAAACCCTTGGATAAGGATCCATGCTAAGCTACACTCATAGTGCTCCATCAAGTTGTCTCATGATCCTTGTAAGGGCATGACTCCCAAGATCCACAAACTCCCAAGCTAACTGGGTAGCCATCCATTTTGAGCTTTGTCTAAACTGGCATCCTACTTGTCTTCAAAGTGCTAGACTTCTTTAAAATGCATACAAACCAACTTCACCATTGTCAGCATTTGGAGGATCTTCAACAATGGCTACATTAGCTTCCCTAATCTTTCCCTTGAGAACATCATTTGCTCGATTTCGATAGTTCCAAGCTGTGCGACCCATTTTCTTGCAATAATAGCATTTTGTCCCCCTTTTGTCCTTATCATATTTTCTACAATTTGAGTATAATGCTACTTCAATTTGAGAATCATCTTTTGTATTTCTTGCAATAGTTCTCTTTTCTTCAGCTAGGAGAGCTGAAATCATATTTTTAGATTTTAAGAAGAAAGTTGACTAAGAGTAAAGATGACATTGCTGAATTTTGAAGACAAACTGTTTAATAAAATGGCTTTAGCATCCTCATCATCCATTGCAGCATTGAATTCTACAAGTTGTGAAAGAGGAGATCTCAGATGTTCATGTGGCTTGTCATAGTGACTCTGGCAGCCATCTTGAACTTAAAAAGTTGAAGCTTCAAAAATTTTTTAGCATTAACTGCTTTTGCACAAAACAGTGTTAAATTTTTTCCCAAATTTCCTTAGATGGTTTTGCCAAATCTATATGATGTAACTCAGAATCTAAGAGGGCAAGACCAATAATAGCTTTGACTTTATCATTTCTAGTTTGCCATTCGAGTACTTTATTAGCACGTGTACAGATTTTTTCATTTCCACTTACTATTTGAATTTCCCACAGTTTTTTGTGCATTGGGTGCATTTATAATTTTACTTTCCATGTGTGAAAATTGAAGCCAAAATATTTATCTTACGAAATTTCCATTTTTGGAAAACATAGAGCCCAGATAATGAAATTTTCAAATTTTCAAACCTCAATACCTCATCAAAATTCCGATTTTTTAAGTGATGAACTGTATACCCTAGTTGTCATGGGTGATAAAATCCTAGCCATTGGTTTGGAAACCCTAGTAGTAGATTTTACTTTCCCTAACAGCGGACTGTTGAAAATTGGCTTAAAATCCTTTGAAAAAAAAAAACCATGAATTCCATTGCATATACATCTGCCCTAGCTGCGAATTTTCTCTGTCAAGAATTTTGTGAAAATTTTGTTTGAAAACATAGAAAATGGTGTGATTTTAAGATTGAAAAATCTGCAATTCTGCAACAAATTCTTGTGATTTGTTGATGAAGAATTCGTGATTTCCACTAAAAGAATGGTTGCATGATTTTTTTGAACCAGGTCGCGTGATTTTAGAATAAATGAACCCATAATTTTAGAATAAATGAAAGTTGATGAAAAAACAATTTATAGAAAAATCTGTTCCAATTTTCAACTATAAAAACCCATGTGATTGTACATATCTGTGGATTTTAGACTAAAAAAAGTCCACAATTTTCAGTTTGCAAACCTTTTTTTTGTCACTTGCTTTGATACCACGTTATGAAATGAAATAGAACACAAAAAATAATTCTTTTAGATTTGATAATCTATTACATTGATGAACACCTCCTCATATAGAGTTCGGAGTGAAGATAAAAACAATGCACGACAAATGTATGATAAATAATCTAAAAATAATAAACTAATAATAGAAATAAACTAATCCAAATTAAGTCACTAAAGTGACTTTATTACAAAACTAAGTCTTACTAATTTCTAATAATTGATTCTAAACTTGATCTAGTCTTTGGCTGAGGCATTAATGTGCTACGTAAATGTTTAATGTACATCTCTTTCTTGGCATTAAATGTCTATAGGATGTAGAGAATGAAACTATAGGTGTTGTTGAATTTTGAATTATTCAAATCTACCTTGAGTGTACTTCATTATTGTTGGACATTGGCGAGACAATCTTCCAGATTTCTGGAGTGAAGAATTGTGAACTTACTGAATTCAGATTCAAGGACTGGACAACTTAAACCTTGAAGAATAAACTGAAGTTTAACAGTCAGTTGTTACACCAACCTTTCAGGTTACAGCTATATTATGGACTTCATTCTAGACGTGACGAGACAAATCAATACTTTGGATGTCACTTTGTTGTCAAGTATAGTGGCTCTGGAATCTTTTGAGCTATTAAATCAGTTATTGGGAGCACGGATTTGGCCAAGTCCTTGAGGCTGTACATAGCAATTCAGAAAACTATGGGGAGACAGAAAACATCTTATAATTGCTACTGATCACTGGAAATTAAGTTTCTGATATTAAGGACTTGGTTGTTTCACCCTCACCCAAAGGCCAGAAAGATGAAAGGGCTAACAAATATATAATTTTTGACTGTTATGAGAATATTTTGTTTCCCAAGTAAAGTTTGGGACTTCAATTTGTTTTTGTTGTGAGCCTAGTTACAAAGTGAAACCAACTGATTTTGTATTTGCAAGCCCACCGTGACTAGCACTTTATTTCAAGTAGCATGTTTTTTTATATTAAAATATGATCTCACATTGCAAGTGGAATATTAATTACTTGTATTGTAACAAGCATGCATTTTCATGTTAAAAATTCAAAATATGTTCTCACTTTGCATGTGAGATATTAATTACTTTTTTGGCCATTGTGTCCAAAGCATTTTCCTTCGAATTTGGTGATTTCTTAAAAATCCTTCAATTTCCACTTGTGAGAATCAATATTTTACTTGTGTTTGAGTTTCTTCAAACATTTGTTCTTAACCAGGTTTGTCTAAATCTATTGTGGTGATTAGAAGATCTGATATTCTTGCCTCATGCCTTAACAAAAACCATGTACAAATTTTGAAGAATCAATTTTGAGAATTGCATTTTGAGTCAATGTTGCTTGAAGGTTGACCAAAAACACTTCTTGCCATTCATAATATTGTTTTTTCAAAGTTTTGAAAAATGGTAGATAATAAGCCTCATGTGTGGTTTGAAGTTTAAATATTCCTTAAAAGCAATCATTGTTGGAATTCCATCCTTAAAAAGGTGTGAAGATATGGCTAAAGTAGTTCATCAATCAATTACAAACTTCCTATATACCCAACCCATGTGTATACAACATACAAAACTTCAACTATCGGTCATTTTACTCTGAAGCAGTACGCAGGTTTATATGGTCATTAGAATGGTCTGGCAACATAGGGC
Source organism: Sequoiadendron giganteum (assembly GCA_007115665.2). Classification (NCBI taxonomy): domain Eukaryota; kingdom Viridiplantae; phylum Streptophyta; class Pinopsida; order Cupressales; family Cupressaceae; genus Sequoiadendron; species Sequoiadendron giganteum. The sequence goes on along the minus strand of CM021110.1, from coordinate 414,003,339 downwards.
ACGTTCTAAAACAAAATATGCATTTCATATTAGGGTTTAAATGGTTACTCTTAATGAGGCTTGACGGTACTAATGAAGAGTTCTGTATCTTTTCATTATGTTAGCCTATTCTTGATTGGGAAAGGTACCTACTTGCATGCTTTTCCTATGATTTGAACCCCAAGTAATATGAGGTTTATTTGAGTCTATTTGGCAATAAATTCTTAACCTCCAAATTCAGATAAGGAGGCAATTCTGTTGGTTTTTGTGGTCCTTATTATCCAAAAGTCATTATGTTTTATGTGTTAGTATAAATAAATTATTAAGTTGTAATGTTATATTGATGTAAAATGTTGGGTAGTGATTAGTTTTTAGATGGTTGTCAGGATGTTGAAGTGTTTGAGGTGTATAGTTGATAGAATGGCTTATATAAATCAAATGTAAAAGTGTGTAAATCAACCTCGCACATTTTAATAATATACTGCTATCATTATCACATTCATGGCTTAGAATTTCCATTCCCATATTTTCCCTGCTCTTGCAAATTCTTGGATATCAAGCAACATTTTCTACAAATTCTCATGAACAAAATGAAATATTGTAGCACTGTAATCAATTTGTCATTTTGGATGATAGCAGTGATACATTTGGAAGTGTCCAAGCACTTTGTGACAGGGACTACTAATTGTAAATCTCATGGTGGATAAATTAGACTCTGATGCTCCTATGTCCGGTCTTAGAATTTATTCCAACATTAACATCTCTATAGCTGCAGTAAGACATTCTAGCAGTTCATTGATTATAATGGTACTTGCACACATAACACACAATTTTAGCAACCAAAACTCAGTGGAACTAGGATAAAGAATGCCACCAAGCCACATTATGAAATCGATGTCCCTTCACATTCTTCACCGTGCAGTAATCATTATCAAGAAAAAACATATACTAACTAACCATAAACATTGCAATTTCAAAATAAAAGTAGAACTTATACTCACATTTCTTGGATTGCAAGTTTACGTGCGATTATAACTTTAAATGAAAAGAATATCTATGTGAATATTTTCATCCTCGTATAGATGAGAGGAATAGTGAAGTAGCATTTTTGGATCTGAGGTTTCTGCAGTAATATATATTTCTATTCAAATATTGTCCTTTATAGTCTGCTTATGGACACAAATCTCACAACTTATGTCTGCATTTTCAAGGACAAGCACACATGCGACAACTTATAAACATCTAACTACATGGGAACAACTTATCTTTTTTGATAAAGAGACCCTTTTTTATATTAACACAATATGTGTAGATCACAAAAACTCTAGAAGAGAGGGAGAACTACATGGGAAAAACTTATGAATTTCAATTGCTCAAGAATTTCATATGAGTATCTTTCAATTATGCCTTCTTTAAGTGAATAAATATTACAACACGATGTTTGGGCATAGCAACCATGATAGTGTTGACTAATAGGTTTTAAATTTGTTTTTAATATTAAGTTTCTATTATGGGGCACCTAATCTCAAACTCTAAAAGAGTTACAAAGAACTATATAATAAATGATATGCTTGTGTAAACCCTCAAAAGGGTGACAAGCTTAAAAAGGAAGAACAGCAAAACCAGTAGACAAATAACAATTAGAAAAATGAAGGCACTAAGCCCCGAAAATCTGTCAACATTAACACCAATGCTATAATTGACATAGCCTATAACCACTACTAGCGACAAAGAGCTGCAAAGTACCAAAAACCACCATGACTTAACCACACACTGTAGAGATTTAAAATTAAAACCCCAAAATGGAATAGCCATGCAACATGAGATTGTCCGCCAATGATCTCCTGCCCTGTTTGCCATGTTCTCCTCCAACACAAGCCCCACCTCCACAACTATTTGAGAAGAAGCAGATCCTAGACTAGACAAATGAACGCTATCAATTAATTCAACCCTTCTTGCCAAGTCAGACATAGTATCATTAGCATATGCAATGAGACAATATCCATTTGTGACATCTAACAAACCATGATGATGGGAAACAACCATATATTTTATAAGTTGCCTAAGATTCTTGAATAAGTCCATCATAATCCCTACATCCCTATTTAGGATATTAATCTCCTCCATTGTCACTTCATCTTTAGACATCACAGGGGTAAAATAAACATAAGGAGGCAGAGCTGGAGCAAATTTCATAACCTCAACTGCTGTTGCATTAAGGGATAAAAGATCTGCTATACTGCATCTAATAGCAACAATGCTTACCACCTCCTCAAGCTTCACATGAAACTCAGCTAGAATAGTCACCTATAACCAAAAGTGGCTTGTGTTTGCCACCCCTTTAGGACCTAGAATCACTTTGACAAGATTTAGAGCCTATGTATTTGGACAATAGAATATCTTTTTCAATCTAAAATCTGAGACTTGGCCTTTGCTAAGCAAATCTCTACGGGATTGAGCACTTAATTTCGTTGTGAAAAGGTAATCCAAGCTAATGCTCTGCAACTAAATACAAGCCACACCACACCACACCATATTAGCAAATAAAACCCTTGAGAAAGCCTTATCCTCCAATGCAGTACTATAATGTACCACATGAGCTTGCCTCTCATATGATCTTGATCATTTGGTACACAACCATTGCAAACAGTTATAAATGCTCAAGGATCCCACCATCACCAAAAGAGAATGTGACACATATTAGGAATATTAAAAATTTAAACATGGATGCTATAATTGATCATAATAATATTACCAAGACCCTCCCATTCCATGATATCCCTCCCTTTAATTGGAGATTTAGTAGTGCTATTGATCCCTTTGTTTGCCAAAAAATCAATAGCTTTGTTTTGTTTAAGATAGCAATAAATATACTTCACATTGGCAAACGTTTTATCCATATCACAGCTTCTTCGTCATAAGCTCTCATATGCCAATTAGGACTACTACCTTTAAATAAAGCTTGTATCACCACTTGTGAGTTGCCTTGAATCTCTAACTCTCTATGGCCGTCCTTGTAACCCAAGGATAACTTTGTGATGAGAGCTTTCCACTAAGCTTCATTGTTGGTTTTTAATCCAATATTTTGAGAATCTCCAAATAGAAAAAATCCCTTATTATCATGAAGCAAATACCTTGCACATGCAACTCTAGGATTGCCCCATGAGGCACCATCAAAGTTCAATTTAATATCTAACCTTGGACATTACCAACATTTTTGTCTCTCAAATTCTCTAACTCTCTAGAGTCTAAGCCCATTAGCGAGACTTATAGGTATTGCTCAAGCAACTCATACAATTTTCTTCACTAGATGAATGGGTGTCAGTCACCAAAGGGACAACGTCGGAGGGTCCAATATTTTATCCAAATCCTAGTATTGTACTATTAATACCAACTAAATTAAACATTTGATAGTTAATTATCACTATTCCAATAAACACCACTGATGTAGTGGGAAAAAGAGCATGTAATCCTAAAGTATAAGAGTAAACTAACATTAAACTCCTAGTAAAAGTAAGAGGAACACTCAAAATAATGGTTAATGATCAACTTACTCATGTTTGAAATCAAACTTGTGCATTGCAATAGCCATTTGTAAACAACATTAAATAACAAGCAATTTATAGTTGAACAACGATCAAAGAGTGCATCAAATGGTTCAAATCTAATTCTGGTCTAAATTTTTGGGAAAGGTGGTTGTGTCAAAATCAATAGTGTTAGACTCATCCTTATCTCATTTCTGCCCCTTTTCACTTCACCGATTCCAATTCCAATTCATTGCATTCATCATGGCCATTTATGATATTGTATAAGATTACATAGTTACATTAAATTAATGAGGGTAATATGGTACAAGTCAGCCTAGTTAATATAAGGGTGAATTTAATATTCTCAAAAATTCACTGGAATATGAGGGGATGTAATGGCATTTAGCATCAAGTTCTGTTTGGACCTTATTTTCTTTGTGTGTTTAGGTTGGCCCCTTACCTTATTAAGCTAGGAAAAAATTGACAAGGAAAGGTTCTATTGATGGGGAGATCTTTCAGATAAAGATTTCCAATAGTGGCACACATGGAGAGAATCAAGCCAGGCTCAAAAGATGATGTGTAAAACAAACTAACTTCAAAGATCTTTGTGAAATGGCACTCGATAGCCAACTTTTTAAGCTTCAAATGCAAATTTCAAGACCTTACTAGAAAGACCAGCAATGGACCAATGGCAAGCCCTTAGACAATTATGATATGAAACATTCCCCATTGCGCCTTATTGAAAATAATTTGGGGAGTCCATGAACATAACTGAAGATGGCAAATGAAGTCTCATATTATTTGGAAATCAAATTCTTTCTAACTTGCAGTTTTGGGGTGATTAGTGCTTCACCAAAGCTTATTGGTCATATTGAGTTTGAGTATTCATTATTTAACTCTCCATGTGTTTTATGTGGGAGAGAAGAATCAACAAGGCATGTATGCTAGAAGTGTTCATTTACCAAGACCTTTTGGGTTTGGGTGTTGAAGAAACAATTACTAACTTATTGTTGTGCTCTCCTAGCAAGTCTCTTTTTAGGTTATATCTAGATGATTAGAGGTTGAGTCCATAGAGCAATGCTACACAATATGATTGTGATAGGGATTTTTTTAATATATTTTGGTATAAACCAAGGACTTTTGCATATATATCTTGTGTAAATTGATATAATGTGAAGTGTTGGCTTATTTGATGCAATAGTTAGAGGTAATAGGAAACTTTAGGAAAATAGGGTATTTTTAGGGAATGAGCTGACATGTAACGACTTAGGAGATGAATAGGAATGGATGGGATAAAGCATATTAATGTAATTGCCGAGTTGTTGAGAAAGGGATGTTAGGGTTGCATGCTAAGTCTAAACTGAATGAGAAATTCAATTTTTGTTCCTCTTTTACATGTTGACATCAATGATGATCTTTGTTTCATGTACTTTTCCTCTTTTATTCTCGATTAAGTTACCTTGCATAAAATGTTCTAAATTAGATCTGTTATATATCTTGGAAACTCAATGAATGTTCCACAAATTTGAGATGTCTCTATGCGGTGAAGAAACATGTGTTTTACCCTAGACTACAATCTTTAGAATGTTCTTGGTTATAGCAGCCATAGAATTACTAATAGATTGCTCCTATTGGTTTCTTTTGGAAAAAAGATTCAAGGAATACCTTCAATGTGAGTAGTTCGATGTTAGAGTTGAATATTATGAGAAGAGACTTGGCTATGCATGCACTAAATTGAAGCTATTTTCGGAAATGGATCTTGGTACTAGTTTTATTTCTGTGTGAAGTTTTAAATCATCTTTTCATTTCAGCTTTTGTTTAGTTCCCTTTTTTTTCTTTCTGGTCAAAAGCATACCCCAAAAAAACCAAATTTTATTATACAAGGGAGCTGCTCCTCTCAACACAAAGGAAAGTTGTTAGTTCAATAAAAACTTATCCAACTGCTGGAACATTTGTCACTGCCCGTTAGATGAGTCACATTGAAATCTGCAGTGACAAATCTGTTTACCAACACCGCCACCCAAGGACATATAAGGAGGAGAGAGAGAAGGTTGTTAAGGAGTTGCTAAAACTGGGCCACATTAGACCAATTCTAGCTCTTTTGCTGCACCAACGGTACTTGTGAAAAAGAAGGATGTCAACATGAGGATGTGTGTAGACTACATAGACCTAAACAAAAAAGCAATGAAAAAAGATATCTCATTCTTAGGATCGATGAACTCATGGATGAGTTACATTGGGTGGTCTAATTCTTCAAAATTGATTTGAGATCCAACTATCATTGAATTTGTGTTTGCGAGGAGGGTGTGCACAAGACAACATTCAAATACCATTATGGACACTTTGAGTTTTTAATCATGACATTTGGCTTGACTAATGCACAAGCATTTTCTAGGTTGTAATGAACCAAGTATTGAGTTCTCAACTAAGGAAGTTTGATTTACTTTTTTTAGATGATATTTTGATATAAAAAAGCACCTAGTTATGGTCCTTGGAATTCTAGGGCAACAAGTTCTATTTGCAAAGGAATCTAATTGTGAGTTTGGGTCATGGAGATTTTGTACTTGGGCCATGTCATTAGTGTTGAAGTTGTGTAAGAGGATCAACAAAAGATTTAGGCCATTTGGGATTGGCCAGCTCCTACCACACTAACATATTTGAAAGGATTCTTTGGTGTATGTAGCTATTATAGAAGGTTTATTAAGGGGTTTTCACAACTAACAACACCTTTTATTACGTCGAGAGGCGTCTACAGTGGCATCCAACAATTTGTTTAAAGTTTTTGAAGCTGCATTTAAAATGATAGGTAGGTGGAAGTCATGTGCAACTACTGTAGATTTGATGAAACAAAAAAATCAAATCAAAGAGATTTGATGAAACAAAAAGAACAAATAAATAATATTTTTGATCGCAAAGAGAAATCAAAGATTTGATCACAAGGATGAATCAATCAAAAAAGAAATTAGAGAATGATAACTCTCGGCGTATTTTATATATATTAATATTTAATATATGTATGCTAGTAGATATGACAAAGAAGGGGGGCTTTGCATTAATAGATGTAGCATACCTTTTTTTTGATAAGCTTAAGAAGGTAATCAACTCATTCCCTACACTTGCCATTTCGAATTTATCAGAACCCTTTGTTGTAGAGTGTGATGGTTTAGGAGAGGGAGTTGGAGCAGTTTTAAAACAAGGGGGGCACCTCATAGCATTTGAGAGTCGGAAGTTGAAAGATCTAGAAAGTGGATTTTCCATTTATGATAAGGAGATGCTTGCCATTATGCATGCTTTGGCAAAGTTTAGGTAGTATTTGGTTTATTGTAAAGACATGCCACAACAACTTGAAGTTTTTCTTGAGCCAACAAGAATTGAATGGTAGGAAACCAAAAATGAATGAGTAAGCTTCAAGCATATGATTTTGATATAGAGTACATTAAAGGTAAAAAGAATGTATTTGTTAAATCTCTTTCTTAAATGCCTACTCTGTATTCCATTTTTGTTGATTAGAAGGTTTCCAATATGGTGAAATATGCTAGGAATATAGTTGCTACTAATATCTTAGATGAAAGTGTGAAGGATGATAGGTATTTAGTGGTAGATTGTCTCATTCTATACAAGGATTGAATGATTTGGGTGCCCGAATCTGAAATGAAGATGAAGATCTTGAGGCATTGTGCCTTGCACATATGGTAGGACACCCATGATTCTATAAGAATTATAGGCAAATAATGGAAATGTTCTCTTGGAAAGGTCTTAAGGAAGAAGTAGTCATACATATTAGAGAATGCACAACTTGCTAGCAAAGTAAAGTAGAGCATGTTTATTCTATAGGTTTGCTACAACCATTGCCTATTCCCAACTAGAAATGGGAAAGTGCTAGGCCTTCCAAAGGTAAGTGAGAAGGATTGCATTAATGTGGTAGTGGATAGATTAACTAAGTTTGCACATTTTTTTTTCCATTCCTACAAAATTCATAGCATATTTTATTTCTAGATAAATATTTAGGTTAAGGATTGCCTAAGAATATTGTCAATGATAGGGATAGTAGATTCCTTAGCTCCTTTTGGCAAGAGTTGTTTTGTTTGATTGTTATTGAACTCACTCTTAGTACTAGTTATCAACCATTGGTAGATGGACAAACAAAAATAGTGAATAAGTGGGTTGAATGAATTTTAAGAAACTATGTCATAGATGAGGAGGAAACATAGGTCAAATAGTTGCACCTAAGAGAATATTGCTTTAATACCACACACCACATGTCTATTGGTATGACTCCTTTTATGGATTTGTATGAAAATGATGTTCTAACCTTCAAAAATTTGGTGTTCACTAATAGCTAGGTATTGACAGCTAGTGATTTGGTATAGAATATCCTAGATAGTTCGAGGTTTCTCAAGAACCACCTACAATTAGCTCAAAACCAATGGAAGATTTATGCAGATCAACATTGCATTGAGAGGACTTGTGAGGCTAGAGACATGATTTTTCTACCCTTGTGTCCTTATAGGCAAGCTTCTATCAAGAAAAGTGGGGTTGAAAAGTTCAAACTCCGCTTCTATGGACCTTACAAGATTGGTGAAGTTGCTTATGAGTTGGAATTGCAAGTAGATAACAAAAGTCACAATGTTTTCCATGTGTCTTGCCTCAAAAGGGCACAATGTATTACGCCATCAATTGATTTGCCACCTTTAGTGATGAAGGAAAGCTCATTTTGGTGCCAAATGCCATCATTGATACATGGGTGAAGAACTTGAGGAACAAAATAGTCACATAATACTTGGTTCATTAGAAGAACCTACTTGTAGAAGATGCTACATGTGAGGGACTGAGATTCTTGAGCACCCAACTCTGCATTGCTTGTGGGCAAGCAATTTTGACAAAATCATCATATGAGGACTCATGAACTCATTCCAATGAGCAAAAAGCAATGTGTGCATGAATGAAAGAACAATGCATGCATGAATGAAAAGGTTGTGCATGCATTATGCAAAAAGCATGTATTGCATGAAGAAATATTTTTCTATTTTGTTGTTAGTTAACTTAGCTTAATTGGGGCATTGAAATCTTGTGTGGATTTGGGTGCCCAAATTGACTATAAATTCGAGGTTGGGATGCCTATTCTTGTCTTTTTGGATTTTCTCTTTTTTTTTTTTTGTATTAGCTGGGCATAGTGCTCATCTATAGAAATCAATGACAAAAAACCCCTGGTTTTGGAGACCAGAGGATGAAACCCCTTTGGTTTCCTTGAGATTGGAGGATGAAAATTCTTTGATTTGTATTTGTACTTAAAATCTTGTTTCAATTTTCAGCATATATTTTGTAGTTTTATGAAGATTGAATGTTTGAAACAGTATTATATATTGTGCAAGAAGCTTTATTCATATTTGTGTGTTATCTATTTGAAGCTTCAGTATACATATTATTTGTGCACACCGTTATTACATCTTTTTGAGTATTATTGTTATTGGAATAATATATTAAAAACCATTATTCATCCACTGTATGTTCTCACCTTGCCCTCAGAGATCTGGGTGATCAGAAAGTAGTGAATATTCTATATTAAATTTTTTTAGGACATTGCAAAATTACTATTGAGGCTATGTATCAAGCCAAAAACATGACTGAACTGTTTGCATCTCTTGCGTTTTCCTTTTTGTGGACTTAATGTTTTAAAGGTATATGCACAAGGAAAAGAAAGAACACCAATTCAATTAATATATTTGATCATTTGAATGAATGAAACCCTTTATCATTTCTGACTATTCAAATTCTAGGAGACATAGTTTACAACTTATAACAGGTGTATTCTTTGCAGGTTTTGGCTAGTGAACATGGACAAGCAGGAGGGTTCATGATAACGAATGAAGGCTAGTGCATGAGTCCATACTTTTAATTCTAGATTTGTTGTTTCTCACTATGGAATGTTTGTTTTCTGCCTTTCTTTTGAGATCATATAGAGTCATAGGATACAGTAAATATTTTTTGGCAGTCCCTTATAAAGCTTCGTATATGAAACATTAGGACAATGTAATTTTTTGTAATGGTTTTGAAGTTTTGTTATTGATTTCTTTTGAGATCATATAGAATCATAGGATAAAGTAAATATGTTGTTGCACTCCCTTATAAATCTTTGTATATGAAACATTAGAACAACATGGATTGTTTGTAATGTTTTTGAAGTCGTGATATTAATTTCTGGATCTCGCTACTTGTTTTGCAATTTCATACATCATAATATTTTCAGTTTTACAATATTTAAATTTGTATATTCAGTGGTCAGTGGTTATTATGTTTGAAATCCATACTCTGAATCTGTATTATTTTAACAGTTTTTGTAGTTTCTTGATTCTGTGTTTAGTTTTCTAACTCTATGCTTTATAATGTTTATGGTTATGTCATAAGTACTTAGCAGTTATCTAATGCGAAGCCAAAACTGTTGTTGAGTGGTTTTATATTCTGTTTATAGAGCCATAATAGTGGATTGCAAAGAAGTATTTAGTGTTTGTATTTGTGATGCCATTTCTCTTATAACGGAATTGTAAATTTAGGCTTTTCTTTGTTAGTATTTGCAGGTAAACTTTTCTGACAGGATTGACCTTGAACTTTATAAGACTTTTTAGTAGAGGTAGAATGCGGGTTTTGCAAGTAAAATTGAAACAGAAAAATACCTTACTGAGGATTTTAATATATTCTCATGTCAAGAATTATTATACCTATGGTGTGCTTGCTTCCCACTCAATGTTAAGGTTGGTGGGTAGAAAATATTGTTAATTTTGATCCCTGCAATCTTAATCAATGTGCACTATTTTGTATGCAGGTAATCAGATAAGGATTAATTATTGGAAGAATTTCATGTTATCATATAGGTTAAAAATTACAAATATAGGTATCAGTCTCCTGTTTAGAACATGTGTGCGAATACGAAGCAACTTACTGATGATACAAACTACAGCCATCTAACGGAGTTGCCACTTAGGTGAAGCAAGTATAACAGCTGAAAATAATGTTTTATTACTTAACAAGTGTACAATCATTAGGCTAGTTAACTGTAAATTTAAGAGATAGGTGATGCAACGTTAGGCTTAGATAGTCACTAATCACCCTCATTAAGGAGCCCAACTATTAACCAGTTGCTTCTCACACTTTTAAGGAGTGCTCACAATTAAATAATGGGGAAAATAGATATTACATGGCTTGGGAAGAAAGACTATTTTTTTTATATATTGACGTGAGATATGAATATTTAAAAATGAAAGAGGAAGAACATCTTCCCTCTGTTTGGAGAATTAATCTCTCTATGACAACAATAAGGAAGAGGTGGATGCTTCCCTTTCCATGAGAGTTGACTTAGAAGCTTTATTAGGGTTGACAAAATATATAATAGATTATACATGTGAGAGAAGAATCCTATTTTGAATGATAAGTAATAATAATTGTTCAAATAATTAAAACATCCTACAAAGGCCTGTTTAGTCATTATTTAATTAAATAGGTAAGTCCTGAAAGGCCTATAAATTTGCTATTTAGTTAAAGAGGGTCCTCTAGGCAATAAATTAAACTATCATCTAATTAACGAGGATCCTCTAATGCCCAATTAAATTTCCATTAAATAAACTTAAAGATATACATCCTTCTTTGGATGGTTTTGGGATTCCATTGTCTTGTCCTTAAATGATGCGCAAATCATCTGTGTCCACTGTCATGGATACCCATGTATTCTGAAATGGTCAACTGCCTCAATGGGTATGTGGCATTGCCACATCATCTTATTCATATCACCATGACATTATATGGTTGAGAGGGTCTTAGAAGAGTTCAACAATTATGATCCATGTATTGGCGTGTTCTTTATCAAAAATACATAAAAAAAGGGGATCCCAATTATGACAGTTTCAGAATATACATTCTCTTTTACCATAAGGTGAGTGCTGAACTAGGCGCATCATCTGAATCTGGCTATGAACTTTGTAAATCATGAATCTCAGTGGATGTCATGGATCCCTATCATTTGCACATCAAGGCATAACCTGCTCCACAGAGTGGCATAAACAAATGAATACATAAATAATCATCACACCTATCATGATAATGGCATCCCAATGAAAGATAGGCAGATGTAAAAGGTAAAGGAATCCCTTGCAGCTGATCATCACCTTGGATCCTCCTTAGTCTTTGGACAGTGGATTTGATCATCTAATCAACCAACACTAAATCAATCAAATGCTTAATTAAACAAAGCACAAAATTATCATCAAATGGAAATATAACATCAATATAGTTGTGTTGTATGATCACGTAGGATGCCATATAAATCATCAAAATAGGTTATCATTGGTTAGCACACCAGTTGGTAGTAACCAACCAATCTAGTCAAAGGGGTATTGCACTATGGTCAAACATCAGGGTCTCATATCTCTAAGAGTACTGTAAGCTAGGTAAGGCCAAGAGAGTCACTACAAAATCTTTCCATCTCAGTAGCTTGGGAATCAAGAGTAAGATTTTTGCCTTTAGTTCTGCCTTTCTACTGTCAAATATTGTGTTTCCTGCAGGTCAGTTTCATATTTTATGGCAAGGAATGAACTCCTGTAGTTCAATGAGAAGTTGAGTTCCATAAGATGTGAACCATTATACACAAACCAAAGTTGTAGGTTACTTCCTAACCACAGCAACCATGATTGTTTAAAAAAGTACAAAACATTTAGAAAATTTGAAATACATCCTAGCAATTTTTGAGGGAAAAAACTACCTTTAGAATTTTAAACAATTTTTCTAGATAAAACTGTGTTAAGTTATTTAAAAAAAATGGATTTTAGAAGTCGCATTGTCAACTAAATAAAACTGCAAAAATATTAGTCCACCATTCTGTCGTGCTCTATCTTCCTTTTAAGTTTCTCATGTTCGTATAATTAGACCAGAAATTCATTTTATATAGTAAGGGTTTTGATGTATTCTTCCCATATCCCTGTTACCAGATGAGGTCAATATAATAAGGCATTGACCAAATGTCCCTGATAGTGCTTATTGGGTAAATTTGCAGGCTCATGATCTTTTTGGAGGCAGGGAATATACTAGACCTGAGTTGATTACAGGAAGAACCCAAAAGTGTGAGTTGGAGGAGCCTGAGGATAAGTTGCAGCAAGATTCAGAGATGGCTTTTGATCCTCATGCTCCATACTCCTCTTCAATGGATGATGTCCCACTCAAGCTGTTGTTCCCCAAATTAAAGGTGCGACGACGGGGATCAAAGAAGACCAAAGAGATGGAGTCACTTCCTAAAATAATATATGACTCATCCAACAATAATCAAAACAAAGTGCAAGAGACTCACACATCTGCTTTAGAGATGTCTATTGAGCAAAATAAGAACGAAGAATACACTAGAAGTCAACTCTACCCCAAAGTCACTGAAGAGTGTTCATATATGGATCCTCAAACTGTGGGAACAAAAGATATTAAGTTAGAAGTTGGAACACATGCAGATTATAGTGGAGAGGGGCTATCCGATTCATTGAAGAGAAGGCAAGAGTCTATGCAGAAACTTGTTTTGATAGTAGATCCAGTGTCTCCAATCAAAGTAGAATTGACACATGGGATACAACATAAACTGAAAGATACTCAGATGGGTTGCTGCTCAAATATACAGCATGGTGACATTACAGAAGAATATCCTCACAAAAAGATAAAAATTGAGAAAGAAGAGAGTGATTTAAGGCCAAAGGAAAATATGATTTATATTTCTGCTCAAGCAAAGTCCATTTCAGGTAAAGTTGAAGCTGAACTCTATATGCCATATGGCAGCATAAATAAGAAATACAGAGAAAGAGCCACGCCTCTTGCTACAAACTTGAAAGATCACACCAATCCCGAGTTGACTTCTGCACTTTCTGGTGAAATTACTCCTGAGAATTTATGTAACATAACTGAAGAGCAAGTAGCATCTTGTGCATTGTCACAATCGTGTGTTAATAAAGATAATGAGCTCCTGCATAGTTTAGTTCTGTCCAACTCAAATGAAAGGGTTATTTCATTTGCACCTTCAGAGGTAATTGATAGCGGAAGTCGCCTAATCTCCAGATCACAATATAAAGAGAATTCAAGTGAACTTAATAAATTTGCTAGTTTAAGTGAGGGTGAATATTCAATAGGTAATCTGGATAACCGTGAAATTGATGAAAGATGTTCTGCACATACATGTTCAAACAGTTCCTCCAAACACATATCAGGGGTGACAGAATGGAAGGCAGGCACAGCTGAAGAAACAATGTTGGTCTCAGTAGATGATGATAAAAATATACTTCCAGCAATTGTTTCTCTTAATGAATATATCAAGTCTAAAAAGGATCAATTGAATGGAAATGCAAAACCAGATAATGTCGTATACAAGTCTATGGAAGGTCAATCCTACAAAAGTGCAAAAACAAATGTGGTGCCTATGGAATGCTTGGTTCAAGAAGAGAAAATCAAACAAAGAAACCTGATCTCAAAAGAGGGAGATGATTTCAGGCCCAAACCTTTGGTGGTAGATGCTGGTCCTGATGGTGGGAGAAAAATCAACACTGGCTCTAGAATTGCTGAAAACTACAGTAAATTAGTTAGTTCAGATGGTGCAAAGGAATTAAGAATAGGAAAATCAATCCAAATATCACCAGACGAAAAGCTTTGGGAAGGATGTCTGCAGCTGAATGCATATATTACTGTGCTGGCACTTGCCTTCTTCAAAAGGTTCAGGTTTTTTCTTCCTAGGTTGAATTGATGCGGTGTGATGTTTTACTTCCTACTATGGTAAATGAGTTTCTTCTGTTTGGTTTTCATTTTTTGAGAAATGTTTTTAGTCATTTTAAAAACTTTCAATGAACAGTGCACATGAAACCTTTCTGAGCATCTGTCTTTTCTTGCAAGATAAATCTAAAGCCTATAATATTCCTTTGTCCATAGGTCCTTTCAAGAAAAAAATGAATTCTGCAAACCATTGTCAAGGGAAAATTGCATTAGGCTTGTACGTTGTGTATTCTATGAATAATTTGGAATTCATGTTCCTTAGGACTGTACCATTTATGAATTTTGGGCTAGAAGTTTAATCACTCATTATACAAGCAGTAGCACATCTGGGAAAATTTTCTTCTTACAGTGTTTATGCTTTCCATGCATCTACCTAATAAAATCTTGAGCTTATGAAATCAGGAAGATATATTCTAGGTTTAGAACATATGTCATCAAGATGCCAATATTGGACTTTTTCTATTTTGAAACCATTGTTATCATGAGCCTTGAATGACATTTATTTCATTGGAATGATATGTAAGATAGGTGTGGTTTGATATGCTCTAACTATGTGTATATGCAGTGGTGCAAAATTCCAGGCAAGCAATTGGTCTAAGTTTGTGGAGGTAAAGGGAAGAGTAAGGCTAGATGCTTTTGAAAAGTTTCTACAGGAGTTACCCTTATCTCGGAACCGTGCACTAATGGTACTTCAAAACTTTCCATCTTTGCTTGTCATTACTTATATTTTGATTTGGTTCAACTTTCAAGTAACGATCATGGTTTCTTATGAAGTGTTTTTGAATATGATTATAAAATGGGGACAAGCTAGGGGATTCAATTCATATTCAAACTAGCAAGGAAGATCATGTTCATTTTTTCCATTGCATGCACACAAATCGGAGCTGAATTTTCCCTTATAAAATGTTGTAACATATAGAATAAATTCAGAGCTGTCGAATTTGGACTTAAGAAAGAAATAACTAGTGATAGACTTTTCCAGGTTGTGGTATGGTAGGCCACTGAGAATGTCTAAAATATAGAATTTTGGAAAATCTGTAAAAATTCACATGCTAGTGGTGGAAGCACCAAAGGACAAGAAAAACACTTTTTGTTCAGATGGCATGCAAATGGTGATGTTTTGTAAGGATACAAGATCTGGACTTGTCTCAAATGTGCTAATGTTTTGTTGGAACTTGGAGCCATATCTGGAGTTACACAATTTGTTTCCTTCCAAATTTGTGTGCACGAATGAAAAGTATCCCTTCAGTTTGCATTTTGCTGGTTGCGTTTCAAGGCTTATGTTAAAAATTCAAATAGGTCAGACACATGATGGTACCGACACAAAAATTACTGAAGTAGAGGTCAGATACATAATTCATAATTGTACTGGCCTAAAAATTAATTAACTTTTTGATTGGATTCTTTTTGGGTTCACCTGTATAAAAAACAAATAAAACTCATAAATATATACATCTTATAATCAAATTTAAAGATTTAATATTTTTACATTGTATATATATATTGTGTGAAAATGAAGCAAGATTATAAATTAAAAAGGTTAAATAAATCATTAATACATATTAAAGACTAAATAATATTATAAAATTTTAATATATTCAGTCATGATAGAAACATGTAGTTATAGAAATTGAGAACTATGGGGCACACAATGAGCAAATACAAATGACACGAAAGTTCACCTGGAGAAAACCCAAATGGATGAAAAGCTTTAGAAGGGATTGCAATTTAGCAACCTATTCACTATGATAGTGTCACGACATAAATATTTGCCAATATAATGGTCTTAATGGGGCTGTATTCTACCCCCACTCTCCTCTATTCTTTACTCTACACTTTGCAACTAGTAGAAACCCTACACGCTCTTCCACTTTGATTCAACAATCTAAAATCGTCTTTCTTCAGCCAACTGACCATTCTGCCAACTTCCTTTCAGCCCTATGTGCTTCTCTCCATCTAGACTTTGGAAGACCAATAATTTTCCTAGCATTGTAACTACTCCCCTGGCAGCTGAATTGTTGCCCAAGAAAACTGTTTTAATTGCTCTTGACACTTGTTAAAGGGGAAGAAAAATTGAATTTCCTCCTAATGGTTGCTAGTGAAGATAAAAATCATATTGATTGCCCAATGATTGCTATAAAACATCACTTCAATCTGAAGTGGCCTCCAAAAGCCAATGCAAAGTTTGCTGCATGTGTAATGGAGACATTTAAGGCCCTAGGGTAAAAAACCGTTCCACCATCTATGACAACTGCCCACATGGCTCTGAAACAATTGCCAGTCAATGCACATGTTGCAACCTAGGGAGATAGATAGGCTGCTAAGAAGGGAAAACAAACCAGGTCACAACCCAATGGTGAAGGTACATCCTGATGATGAAAACATGTCATTGGCCTAACTGTTGCAGCCACATCCCTACGAAAGGGGCAAATACTGCAAGACACTTGTGGAAACTTTCCTCCACTTAAAAATCTTGCATATTCATTGTGGCACAACATAATTGTTTTTGCAACCAAAAGAATGTCTTATGTAACAGGAGAGATATATGCATAACAAAGGCATTCAATTACGCAACAACTAAGGCCTCTTGCATAACAGCTAAGATCTATTTGAAGCATACCCGCAAGGGTGCCTAAATGGGGAACCTTCTAGGTCTGAACTTCTCAAACAAGTTTTCGGAACATACCTCCCTATTCAGGGGACCTTTGCTCGCTAAAAGCTTTAAAACTGAGAACGAGAAAATCGTCTCCATTGGTCTATTAGGATTACCTACCATGTGATTTGGCAAAAGCAAACCCAAGCCAACTTGTCCTCCACCCAAAGAAGAACCAACTATGGTGCTCTGCCCTTTAACTAATCCCTGCAACATAGTAGCAAAGCTAAAAGGAAAAAGTATGCTCACCATTGTGGATTCCACCCGAATCTCGCACTCATATTTTTCCTTGAATTGGACATGGTTGCTCCCTTGTGACAACCCTGTACCTCACTACTACACTTATTGCTCTTGAGCTTGCTGTCCTGTAACAGTTTTGAACTTTACAATAGCCACACCAACAACCCTTTCATGTTTACATTGTCCCTCATTCATTGAGGAATTCTTGAGGTAGTAGCAATGGTAAGATTAGATCTACTAGCATAAGTATTCACAAAGAAACTTGTTTTTAACTAAAATCAATGTTGGTTCTTACACATGAAGTAAATAGCATCTTGCATGTGCAAATAGGGGTTACCAAAAATTTCATAGCATACTGTGCGTCATGGTTCTCTAGCAACTGTCAACCACAACCGTCGATGGGTGAGCCGGCGGTGCATCTAGCTCTTGATTCGAACATTTGACCACCGTGTCTCACCCTTCCTCTATCCTTCCTTCGATGCCCCTCCTACCTCCTCTTCTTCTTCCTTCTTCGTCGCCCCTTCCTTCCTTCCTCTTTTTTTCTTCTTCCTGTCTCTGCAAGCCTCCCTATCTCCATCACACCCTTCCTTCCTCTGTTTCTTCGCCTTCCCTCCTGCCACTCCGTTCATCTCCCATTCCTCCATTCCTCCTTCCTCCGTCACCCCGCCTTCTATAATGTCCCCCTTTTGGTAGTAACTTTGTCAGTAGCTCATTAGCCTATTCCGGAATCTTGTAGGCTCATTGAGGTGAATCAAAGGATTCCAATTCAGGAGGTTTTGTGATCTTTCCTCATTATTTACTATTTATAGTAAATACTATTTTTGACAGTTAGCAGTTGTCAGCCTTCAGTTCATCACGTCTTTGGTAGCAGTATTCAGAACTAAGCCTTGGCCTTTTGGAAATATTATTTTAATGGATTTCTTCATTAATTGAGCAATTGGTTCTAATTCGCAGTTACCCCTTGGCCTAAGGAATTAACTTCAAGTTGTTTTAAAAAGGGGGCTTTAAGGGTGGCGCCACATGAAGAAGTTAAAAGGTTTTTATTTAATTCTTCATTGTCTCAAGTGGGGCGTATTTTTGAGAAGGAATTATATTTCTTTTTGGAAAATTGAAAAGGCATGGCTTTTGGCGTACCTTCTTGGAGGATTTGAACATTCTCCTCTCTTCCTTTAAAATTGAGGCTTGGCTCCAACATTTGATCATCCATTATTTTGCTAAACTTATGCTGTCGAAATGATTTATCATTTTATGCTTCGAGGAATGCTGACCTCCTAGTTCATTCTTCAATTTCGTGTTTGTAAGATAACACCTAATTGAATTATTGCTGCTTCTCATCCAGACTAGCAGATTGAGTTTCAAGGTGTTTCAGAGTTGTTTCTATGTCTCAACAGGGGCGCCTATCTCCCAATTAACCTTTGCCTTCGATTTCACGCCATTCAGAGGTATTTTGATCAAGTTGTGAGCATTTTACATATTTCTGTAGTTGCTGATTACCATTTCCAGAATTGCAGTTTCTGAGATTAAAGCAGTTCATTTGTTGTTTCCATATTCTATCTTCTTTCTTATTATTCTCTAACTCGGAAACATTGTATTAAGTGGTGCTTAGAAAAATGGTGATGAACAATGTAATTTGCAGCTTTTTACCTTGTACAAACTATTAACAGTAGTACTGTTTCAGTTTTAGCTTTGCTGCAATTGATTAATTAACTTCACATTAAGCACCCCTGGATGGTATATCGCTAGTGTGGATAATTCTGTTTGTAATATCTTTCTTTCCCACTTTCAAGTGGTGAATCCCCACTCTTCAGTGGATGCCTGCCGTAGTAGAAGAAGTAATCAATTGTAATCTTTTTCCCCCCACTGTTTGGTGGTAGCGTGGAAAGCTCTTTGGCTGGTTATCCGCCTTGTTCATTTGAAATTCATTAGTAGTACTCCACCATATGTTAGCACCTCGCCTGCAAAAGGATCTTGAGTGCACATCCTTGGTGTCGAGTTTAATATTTCTCTTTCAGTATAATCTCGTACTTGTTGATTCAGTAGATCCTAGGGATCCTCTGACCATATGCTCGCCCCTCCTCCTTAAGTGGTTTTAGGGCGCATTCTTGGTTAGAGTTCTTTCATGTACGTTTTGGTTATGCTAACCTTAACGAGTGATTGATTCTATTGTAAATGTTGGTTTAAAAATTAAAAAAAATTGAGAGAGAATATTTCACCTTCCTCCTTCCTTCTTTCAACTTCCTTCTCCATCACCCCTTCTTCCTCCTCCTCCTTCCCATCTCCTCGAGCCTTCTTCTTTTTCCATCTCCTCAGCCTCCCTTTCTCCATCGCTCCTCCTCCATACTCCGTTCTTCCCTTCTCTCTACCTTCCTCCCATACGCCATTCGTCTGCCCCCAACTCCACTTCTGCCTTCTTACCCCGTACTCCAAACTCTACCGTTTTCCGTCCTCCATCTCACCGGTATCTTCAACATCCGTCCGCCTCTTCACATTCGTCGCTGTCCTCCAATCTACCTCCAATGTTGACTCCGTCGACTATTGACTCTACCACGTCCTCCTCTAGCACGCCAATCATACTTCACCTCTGCAGCCGGATAAAGTACCATCGGTCTCACCCATTAGATCCTTGGCCTACCTTATCTCCTGCAGCCTTCCTTCACATTGAATGCTTGGCGATGAGACTCGAACCCCTAACCACCGTATCAACACGGTGTTGCAACTGCCGTTGCACTGCGGGGTGAACCCCAGACATTATGCCTTTTTATTTGTTGAAATTATCCTCAAAATTCAAAATATGAGCAACATCTTCAAGTTTCTAGAACCTAGATTCCCCATCTTTTTCGCTTGCCATTCTATCTTTCCTCAACCATTCTTTGGATTCAATTTCAGGTTCAAAAGGTAGCAAATCTTTATTTTCACTTGATTTAGTTGTTGATATATACCTGCACAACCTATAGACTCAAATTTCCTAATAGAAATTACTGCTCTGGTCCCACTTGATACATAAAATTTTGGGTTGATAACCCTAGAGTTGCATCAACAATGGATTTCTCAAGTTAGTTGACTGGTCATTCGACTCAATAATCTGCCTTAATGAATTTAATTAGTCTACAACAATATTAAATGTTTGAAATCAATAAGAGACATAAACAAATAGTAGGGCACACAATGAACAAAATACATGACACGATAGTTCATTTGGATAAAACCAAAATGAGCGGAAAACTCCAGGAATGGTATGCAGTTTAACATCCCATTCACTATGATAGTGTTAGTATATGAAGATTTCCCAATTTAATGGTCAAAATGGGTCTATAATCAACCGCCTAGTCTCCTTTGTTCTCCTTTCTGGTCTTTGCAACTCATAGGAATCCTATACACTCTTCCTCTTTAACTCAACAATCTAAAAGTGTCTTTCTTCAGCCAACTGACCTTTCTACTATCTTTCTTTTGGATCTATGTGCTCCTCTCTCTCTAGGCTTCTAAGACCAACAATTTTCTCAACATTGTAATGGTTCCCTTTGGTAGTTCAATGGTTTTAACTTATCCAAGAAAACTGTTCTAACCGTTGCTTATACCTATTCAGCAGGAAGACAAAACAACTTCCCTCTTGATGACTGCTAGGAAAGGGAAAAATCGTATTAGTTGACCGATGTAGGAAACAAAATGCCATTTCAATTTGTAATAATCGCCAAAAGCTAATTCAAAGTTGATTGCATGTGGAATGGAGACATTTGTGACCCTAGGCAAACAGATAGTCTGCCACCAATGAGAATTGTCCATGTGGCTCCAAAACAATCACTAGTTAACACATATGTTGTGATACATAGAGATAGATAGCCTACTAAGAAAGGAAAACAAACAATTGTTGTGGCCTAATGAAGAAGGCACATCTCGATGATGAAAATGTGTCACTACCTTAATTGTTCACCACATCACTATGAAAGGGGCATATACTGCCAAGACACCTGTGGAAACTTTCCTCCACTCAAAAACCTACTGCATATTCATTTTGGCATAGAAGAACTGTGTGTGTAGCCAAAAGAATGTCTTACACACCAAGAGAGATGCTTGAATAACAAAGACATTCACTTGTGCACCAACTGAGATCTTCTTGAAGCATACCTGCCAAGGTGCTTGAATGAGGAACTTTCTAGAATTGAACTTAACAAACAAGTCTTTGGATCATGAGATGCCAAGGGAGACACAAAAGCCAAAAATCTTATTATGCTAAGGAAAATGTTTAAAAGAAAATTTAATTATTTAAATAAAAAATAAAAGATTAAAGTTTATAAAAATAAAAAATAAAAAGTATAATAATTTTTTTAATGTGAACAATGAAGAACCAGTGGAGAAGCCAATGTCGAGAAAGAAGGTTGAAATGCCAAAGAGATGAAAATAAGAATTAAGATATAATTCAAATAGAAATATCAAAAGATTGGAGATAATTAAAGAAAGCTATTGAAACTGGAGGAGATGAAGCGTTGTGAGTGGTCTTTGGATAGGAAATGAGATGTTAAAGTCAAGGAGTGGAAAGTTATGGTGCATGTCAAGTGAGAGTAAGGGAGCAGAAAACCAAAATGGGAGAAGAGAAGCTGTGGGTGAAGAGAGACCCTTTAGTTTAGTATATTAGAAGATAATAAAAGAGAAAATATGAAGGAAAAAATTGAGAACTGAAACCAGCTGAACCCTAAGAAGAATGGCAAAGAAGATTGAGAGAAAGGATGATGCTCGAGTAGGAAGAAAGAAAGGGGGAGTGGTGACACGGAAGTACTAAAGGCTGAAACAAGTAAAGGACAGCCAGAAAGTGGCTAAGATCCCAACCTTCATCTTTGTTCAAATTAAGTGGATGTTTGTTGATTTCAATTGCTTTCCTTAATAATTTCTTCCAATAATTTTCTTCTTTTGCTAGGACCTTGGTGGATTCTATGTATCTGAGAGAGGTGGCTAAGTGGTTGGAATAAACACCAACCACTTGCAACTGTTTTATACATTGATATCAAATCCATTATTCTCCCATTCAAACTTAATTAACCTTTACAATTGTAGGGGCTTAAATTCTGTGGCACAGTATCCTTAATTTAATTGTGGAATTGATAATTATGAATATTCACTATAGCCCAAACCTTTCAATATTAGATACTAATACGGAATCACTCAATTACATTTGGAATAGAAGCTGTTCAGACCTTTAATTAAAAGCGTCAACTCTATTCATCCTAGTCTCACAAGTGAAATGTCCCCTTGATTTATACATGTTAAATACAATTCAAATTGATTACAATACGGACCTTATAGAGTATCACAATGAAATGTAAATTCACATTGGCCCAAGACATAAGTAGCCCAGTGACCTAAACCTAGGGACCATGCTGCAGCAAACATGTTTTCTGAAAATGTATGTAGCAGACAATAATAAGTAACATCAAGAGGCATATGCTCATCGCATAATACAGCTACTGCTATCACAATGGCATTCATAGGTTCAGCACAACTAGAACACAATGCTAATGATTTCCTGAAACTGGAGCATCTGGAATTAATGAAGGAAAAGTGATGAAGTGATCTGAAACAACCTAATATTTCCAGAAAGAAATCATGGAGAAAATTGGGATATACACTCGGACTATAAATAGGCACAGCAAAACAGATTTGTTCCAACACGTTACAATCTTTTTAAAAGTGGGACTATTACAATGTTCAGAGCCTCTGGACTTCTAGGAATGTACAGGGGTGCCAACAAATTCCCAACTTAGTATGGAACTTGAATGATTTTGGCAAATCACTTGTTGGAGCTATTCAACATTAATTAGAAGGATCCTGAGGTGGCATTTCTGTCTTTAAGTAGTGTTTGACTGTAGAAAATTGTAAGCTTTTTTTTAATTCCTGTTACATAATTTCCCATTTGTCATCATAAAGAATGATGTTATGCTTGATAAAATCATGCAAATAATTTCTCTCGAATCATGGGTCAATGAGTTTGACTCGAAAACTACACGGTTGAATCCTGATAGCAATATCATAATAATTTCTCTGTTTAGATAGCATCCTCAAGCTATAAATGTAAACCTATGGTAAGGTAAACATGTTCTATTTGTTATTCAATGCTGAATGAATCTTTTGTGAAAAGGACCTATTTGCAATTCCTTTACAGTATTTGATCACCCACTGTCACCATGATCTCTCTCTTTAATTGCCATTGCATCATTCCCATTACATCATCATAAAAAACTATCTTATATTTGATAAAATCATGCAACTAATTTCTCTGTTCAGATAGCAACCTCAAGCTATATATGTAAACCTATGGTAAGGTAAGCATGTTTTATTTATTATTCAATGGTGCATGAATTTTGAAAAAACAAAACCTATTTTGCAAATCCTTTGTTGTACTTGATCACCCACTATCACCATGATCTCTGAGAATATTAAGGCTTATGTGAGTGACAAAGTACAACTATTAGACTACTTGAAGTTGATTTGACACATTTCTATCGGGACGTTCTGGTTTCTGCTGCAGTGTTTGATTTTCACCTAGGGGTCAGTTTTCTCCGAATCTTCAAGGTATGATTCCCACTTGAGAATATGGATTCCTAAAGTATGGACTTCCTCATATATCGTTCAAGTGTTTTGATGTAATGGACTCATTGGATTGCCAATAAAACACATAGATTGAATTGGATTGCCAAGCCACAGAAAGCATGTATTGTAGATGCCATTGTATGTGTGTTGATGTTCATCTACTTGGAATTTCTGGTGCCTTCTTTTTCTCCTTAATCAATCATTGAGATCACTGGAAAGCCACAAAGTAAGAAAAGATCAGTGCAAAAATATTGAAAAGTCTAAATCTATGGTGAATGGAATTTAAAACCTACTTCTGCAAACTTCTCATGCTCCATCTCATCATGACTGTGTCTTTCGCAACACATAAGGTTCACAACTTCATGTAGACTTTCAGCATGCAGATAGATGGGTTACTAAGCGTGGATGTTTGATTCACATGTCTCTCCAGCTCAAGAATCAAAATCTTAAAAAAATAAAAAAAATTCCAAGTAAAATCTGTGAATAGTCCTCCTTAAATGTCTGCCAAAGTTGCCCGCCCTGATTTTCCCAAGTTGATGCATTAGTATCCTCTTATTTGGTACTAACATTGCTTAGAGGTGCTTGTGTGCTTTGTGAGTCTCTTTACCTTCTAACTATTACCAATGTACATCAAAGAAATGTCATATAAAAGAAATAACTACTCATGGAAAAATGGTCGTTATAAGAGACTCAAGTATCAAATACTACACAGCTAAAAAATCCACAAAAATAAAATATTTAAAAAATTATTCTTTAAATTTTTTTTCTCATCCAAACTTTGAGGGAAGAGTTACTCGTTTGTGTGGCTGATATTACTGGAAATAAATTTATTTGATTCTGCTTGTGCGGTTATCATTGACATGTATTGGAACAGATTGAATCTGAATCTTTTGTAACACATGGGCCAGCGTACACGGTTACCCCTTTTTGATTTCCTTGATATCTGATGTGAAAATTAAGACAATTAATCAGACAGGAACAGAACTAAATGGGAGATTTATGCCTATGCCTATGATACAAGAGACCTCTCTTTTGGATTAAGTCATTGATATCATTTACATGTATTGGAACAGACTAAATCTGAATCTTTTGTAACCTATGCTCCCCCAAGTGTCCAGGATGGGAATGGGGGGATGAGTTTCTGGGATTGGTTTTTTTAAAGGCCGTTTTTTAGGGGACAACTAATTCAAAAAATAGGAATTTTTTTAAAATATAAGGAAATTTCAAATATTCATATGATAATGTTGATCAGTCATTCTAGACATTATAGGACCTTTGTGAGCATGGGTAATTGAATAGGAATTATGATGTTCTTTATATATATATGAGCATGAGTTAATAAAGACACGGGCTGGTGTGTACATTCAGGTGTGGGATTTATCATTGAAGTTTTCCTGAAGCCTTCAAGACTGCATGTTCTGTTGTCAACTTCATTGACAAAGAGGAATGGTTAAGTAAAAATATAACTGGTTGTGTTCCAGTTTGGCCTCATCTGGGATACTAATAGATGGGATTGTTCTATGAGTTGTCTATGCAAGGTATGATTGATACATTTTTGCATTATGAAAGTGGCATTTCCTGCTGACTATGACTCAACTCGTATTCAGCAGTATAATGACTGTAGCATCCCAACTTTGTCAGTGGCAGTCCTTTTATACTAAACAGGTTGTCCCATGTTGAAACAAGATAATCCTTGACTGTGACTTCAACTGTGAAGGTGCAGAGATCTGCAACAGGGGATATGATATGGTCAGACCTTCAAAACCACACAGATCTTAATGGTGTGCACCATTTTCATGTGTTTTTGTAAGTCTTAGATAGGCATGTCATGCACCAAACAGGCATTGAAAGGTTGTAAGTATTAAAAAAATAACTAAAATGTGCTTGGGTGGCCCCCTAATATATCCAGGTGTCCCCTAAAAAAAATTGTGCATACTGGGGATGATTCTAATATTTTTGCAAAATAGGGGATGGGGCTGGGGACATTTCATACCCGTCCCCTCATCTCCTAAATGTCTCCTATGGGCTATGGGAGACAGGGTGATATTTGGCAGGGGACACATACTCAGGGAGCATAGTTTGTAAATTGTAACACCTTGAGCCAGCATGCCTGTTTACCCATTTTTGATTTCCTTAATATCTGATGACAATGAAAGACAATTAATCAGACAGGAAGGAAGAGGTGTAAAGTAAAGATTTTATTCTGTTAGGCTTGTGTACTTAAAGAATTCAATAATTCTGCATTATATATTAGAGACTCATTTTATTCTTCTAATCACAGGTGATATCAATTCGTTGGAAAGTTGGTTCTTCTGATGCTGGAATCTTGGGCATGCAGGAGGTGAGCTCATAACAAGTTTTTGGGATTTTGTTTCATATTTCTTTCTGATGGATGATGCATACTGTTTCCCTTAAACCTTATTGACTGGATACAGATTGCCAATTCTTACAAGCAAGGAGAAAGGGTGGGATTTGCAGAGCTTGCTGCAGGTGTTGATCTTTACGTATGTCCACCTGATGTGACCATGATTCACATGCTCGCTAAATATGGTTTCATCAAGAATATTGACAATGTAATCAAGAAGCAAGATGATCTAATAGGATGTGTCGTATGGCGTAGGAACTATGCAACTTCAAATGTTCCACATAAAATTCCCGAACAATATATAAATGCAAAGAAACTTGCACTAGCTGGGCTACTGCTGGATTCCCCTAGCCATCCTGGAGTTTCGCAGTGGGCATCATATGGAAATGATGCTCCAAAAATCAGAGCACCTGTAAGCTTAGAAATGATATCTACTTCTGGTAATGTGAATGCTGAAAGAAGTGACAAGGATGAAAGTATGTTACAGAAAACACAGACAACAAGTCAAGTCGATGCATTTGTAGAGAATGCAAAAATGGAAAATCAACAAAATTCAGAAAAAGATTCTATTTCTAGTCTGACTAATGTTCATGGACGGATTTCTCACGCCTCTGATACAAGAGATCTCTCTTCTGGATTAAGTCCTCGGCTAGCCAGGTTAATTCCACACAATCCTCAAATAAGCACACCTACAGTCTTTGTTCAAACCACATTGCCAATGGCAGTTTCAAATTCTAATCTTACTGAAAAGGTGCCAGGGGAGTTCGGGTCCAAAGCATCGACTTTTCAAAATGATAACGATGTCAAAAATCATATGTCAGATGAGGCTGAGGAAGATGACGACCTTCCAGAGTTTGACTTTAGAGTAGTGTCAGGTGCATCTCAAATGCAAGGAACTCAGCATCTCTCGCCCTCTAGTGATGCACAGTCTTTACCACTCCATCAGGTTCCAGCTAAACCTTCAATAGCAACTTCTAGTCAATGTCCTATGCTGCCTCCTGTCTCCTTGATATCATCTCAATGCCAGCATAATGGTCATAATAACATACTTCAGGCTCCACGGCCTCCAATTAATCCTCATCCTTCTGTGCAAACGAGTATCTTGTCAGAGCAGCTAGGTCATACTGAGGCAATGGCTCATATTCTTTCTATAGAAAATTGCACTCCTAAAGCCCCTGGAGGTAAAATTTCAGTTCCTTTAGGTCAGCAATCTGCTGTTTCCAACTTGCATCATGTTTCTCCAAATTCCCAAACTCCATATCCTCCAAGTTCCCAAACCCAACATCCTTCAAGTAATGAAGTCAGGAAAAGTTTATGGGATGATGATGATGATATGCCTGAATGGTGCCCTCCGTATTTAGAGCAGCTGGACTTCGTTAAACCTCCATCGACAGCAGTGGTACCACCTCATTCAGCAATGCCTAGGCAGCTTTTACCACAACCTCAGTTAGGAATGCAAAATTTTGTAGGAAATTTACATAAAATACATCCACCACCTCAGCAATGCCCCCCAACCCCCCAATTACCTGCACCCCTAAGAAGTCTGCCACCTAAAGCAACTAATCTACCACAGGGTCCTTGTCCACCTTTACCCCAAGGTCCCCGGCCATTGAATGGCATGATACTGCCAATTCCAAGACCAGTGATGAACATGGATACAAATTATTCTCCATATGCTTTTCATCCACAACTGAATATTAAGCCTCCTTATTGTAAACCAGATTTCACACCTCTCAGACCTGTGAATGGGAGTGATAGAAAGTTTTGAGCAAATCAAGGAAAACATGGATTAATTGCCTTCTCCTCAGCTTATCTGGAGCCTTTTTCTTGTACAAATGCTATATACATATAATCGCAGTGGGAAATTTTTTGCTGCTTGGAAGCAAGCTTATTATATTAACACTACACTTTTAAATTTTTTATTCAATACACTCTCGGGGTCCGGCCAAGCTTGTAGAAATCAAACTTATGAATTGTAAATACCATTTTGCAGGTTAAGCAAGCGAAAACATGAACATATGGTTGCAAAGACGGTAGTTAGAAACAAAGATATATCTACTATTATAATGATCGAGTAAAACCCATCTAAACTATGAATGAATAGAAAAGAATTTTGTAAATCATATTTTTGTTACTATATTATGAATGAGTAGAAAAGA
Organism: Sequoiadendron giganteum; assembly: GCA_007115665.2. Lineage (NCBI taxonomy): Eukaryota > Viridiplantae > Streptophyta > Pinopsida > Cupressales > Cupressaceae > Sequoiadendron > Sequoiadendron giganteum. Next base: position 413,975,055 of record CM021110.1, on the reverse strand, counting down.
ATTTTGTAAATTATATTTTTGTTATGCCCAGACAAAATGAAGACTCAATATTAAACTTGAATGTACAAATAAGCTGTGTTCTTATAATATTGAGGCAGGGCTGAATACTTGAATAACATTAAAAGAAACCGAAGAGCTAGTTAGCCTGTATATTTGTAGGTTGAGATTTTTTCGTTTGTTCTGTTTTTCAAATTTATTATTCTTAATGTTTTTCTTTAACTAAAAGTATGATATCTGTTAATTATGATTGAATCCTGCATGTGTCATACTCCGAAACATGCATTCTGGTCAAATCTTTGTATAGAATTCTTTAACAACTATTTATTAAAGGATTCTTTGTAATTTGCAGTATCTGTTCTAGTTGTTGCTCTCGTGATTTCTATGCCACTACCATAAAAAACATTTTAGCGTTATGTGATAGAGAAAACCTCTATGAAGAGAATTTGTCGGTCTCGGTGTCTAAGGTAATTTTTTAGGTAAAAGTGTACCAGCACCTCATGGCCATAGGAGAAACTCTTTGGCAAAGCTAGAGGTAAGTGAAACCTTGCCAGTCTGTCTGTGTCCAAGGTAATCTATGTTATGTCCAAGATTACCTGCCACAGGCAGACATTTCTGCCTTGGTTGATAGAGATTGCCCTTTTAGTCTGACAAACTTGCTATCTCTCGTGTTTGTCTGTCTCTGTGGAGACCATTTGACTTATGATTCCTCTAATGAGCATGGACCGCATGAACTAGAGTTGTTTCATTATGAGAACTCATCATTTGATCCTTGCTGATAAACATAATCAGATTAGTTTTACTTTTTAACGTGCAGCAGATTTAAATTTAAAAAACACGCACGATTCCCAACGTACATAAAGAATGAATACGGTTTGCTATGAAGAATTTGACCGTACAGCCAAGAGCATTGGAAAAATATTGGCTGGAGCAAAGTAACAAATCCATTACAAAGAGGGAACCATTAAATGGGGAATGATACACCCATATCGTGCTTAGTAGTTACGGTATAAAAAACCTATAAATAACAACTTGTAATTTTTAAATTTGCACACTCAGGCCCATTCCCATTCCCATTTGGAGAGAATGATTTAATACATTTAACTATCAACAAATCACAACTTTTATGTGAAGTTGAGTTCATTCTTTAATATTCACTCATTTACTTATACACATTCTTATATTTGTTTTCTCTACCATATTCATATATACATATATTTCAGTATATACATTTTTATTATGCATCTATATCCATACGTTTGTTATACCCCTTGATTTTACCATTCCCATGTTCTCAATCATTTTTGTAGGCAAAAGATGATTCAACCCTCAAAATTAAGTTAATTGTTTTGACCAACTCCATATTATTTTCTTGTCTAGAGAGTTGACTAGACACATGTTTTGCCTAAGTGATTGCTAGATACTTGTATTTAAAGACATTCAATTGCATTCATTTTATCAGTATCAAGCTTCAAGGAGATATCATTTGCACTTTATGAAGAAGCATGCTAGCACTAAAATGAATCTAGATATGTGCAATCATCTTAGAGGCATTTGTATTATTGAAGTTTGATATTTTTGATCATTAAAATGACTGTAAAGTTAGTCTCTACTTGGGGTTGACTTAGGTGAATTTGCTCCCTTGTCATCCAACGATCATCTAAAGGTATTTTTAAATATTACTAATCTAGATTGTAGAGCAAACATCAAACACAAAAAATTGGGAAGCATAAGTACACTTTGAGTAGGATCAAACCCATGCATTAGATGATAGAGCTATAGATGTGGAAATGATCTATAATTATGGATTTGATCATTCACAAAGTTGATCAACTATTTAGATCCCAAGGTGAATTATAGATAGAGACCTATTTTGGATCTCTAAGACATCTAGAATTTAGTGCATCAATAACCATATTTGACATTCATCTTCCTAAAGTTGGTGCCATTAATTATCTTTACATTTAATTTCTTACCTTAGTATTTAATTGTTTAATTATCCCTCCTAAAGCTATAATTTGTTAATCTAGCTCAATTTATGCTTGTGTATGCATCTTATTGGATTTGCTTAGATTAAGTTTAGGAAAGGTTATCTTCCTTCACATTTTTGGTGAACTCATTTGATCCTACATGACCTATTTTTCCATATGTTTTCTCACAAATATTTGGGTTTTTATATTTGTGATTTCTTGATTTTCACATCATGTTTCTAGATTTGATATTCCATTCACTCTTGTGCCTTTTTGGTGTGCTTATTTACATATTCTATCTTGCTTGCATCCTACCCACCCTTGCATTGGCTTTAGGGTTTGCAATCTACTCCTATCTTAGATATGATTTAGGATTGAAATTCTTATTTGTAAAAAAACTATATATCATTTCTTTACATCTATTAGGGTTTTGAGAATTTATGGCATAGCTTTGGGAGCCTTACACCTCACCCTTGAATAGATCCCTATCTTTACATTATGGATTCTCATGGCATTCTATCATGGGCACATGTTCATGTTTATTATCAATTTTGACATTTTTATACATTTTGTGACAATCTACTTTTTCTAGATTCACTTATGACATTCCACCATACAAATGGTATTCCATTTGCCATAGAAGCATTAATTATCACCTTTTCACCTTCTCTTCCTTTAGACATCTAGTCATTGCTTTTCCTTCTCTATTAGATGCTACTACTACAATTGTCCATGATTCTCATATGTTGCACACATTTTCTATGAAGGGTGATAGTTGTGTGCTTAATTCTAATTGTATACTACCTTTGAGCACTACAATACACATATTGTGGATGATACTCATACATCCACTTGCTATTCCTAAGAATGATGTTCATGCTTCCATTATTGATTTTGAAATGTCTATACACTTTGTGACATGTGATCCACTTGTTCTTGATTCAATTACAACATTTTCACACATGGCATTACATTATCAATAGATTTATATCATGACATTTGTACCTTGTCTTTGTTTAGAGATCTAGTCATTGGTTTTCCTTCTTTGTTAGAGATTTTTGTTGTTTATTATTCTCAATCAATTTTAAGAAAATCTCATTGAAGAATTTATCAATTACCTTAGGTGAATTGTTAGGGGTTTGAGGTTATGATGACAAGGTTCCATAATTGAAATGACTAAATGAATAGGCTCAATAAGGAGAGAAGGCCCTCTTTCCTACACTTTGAGCTTTGCAAGGCTCAAGAGGGTGTTCCTACAAGATTTCATGGGTGCATACAACTATAATAAGAAACAATTCATTAATATCAACCATTTTAGAAACAATTCTTAGTAGATCTTAAGAAATAATTCGAAGATTTTGAAGAACTTAAATAATTTTGAGTTCTTTTAAAGATATCTATGAATGAACTATGCTTGTAAGGACACAAAGCTAAGCCTAAATTTTGTGTCACTAACTCATAGTGTGTTAGCTCCTGATAGAATATGAAAGCGATCATGACATATGTAGAAATGATGCATTCAAAATAATATAAGTAGAGAAACAAGAATTGAAGCAAATCAACTTGTTCACTTACACCATTATGTAAAATGTGAATGAATACAAAAGGAAATTTGTAGTTCTAGTGAATATTTTATAGAGGTTTTTGAAGTGTGTGATTAGAAATTTCTAGATCAACGCCTATTCTTATGCAACAGAGTCAAAGAATTAATTCATATACGCAATTTCACGTATCCTTGTGGTTTTAGACATACTTGGTCCACCATCGTTGTCTTGCAAAGATCAATCCCTTAAATGCATGCCCATCTATTAACACAAATCATACTTAATTATCTATTATATAAAATTAGGTATCTGACACATTGCATTTGGAAAGATCTATGAACAACACTTGGTTGCAGACCAATTAAATTACAATGTAAGCACACCAAACACGCACCTAGAAGCTAAATAAAACCTTTTGAAATAAAAAATAATGGAGAAATTTTCGCATTCAGCAAATGAAAACTTGTGTTATACTAATTCTCTAAGAAAGATATACATGCTTATTATAGAAGATCAATTCACATAAATGATTCAAGTTGCTATTCACTTGGCGAATATGCTAGATTTTTACACTAGGAAGCAACATGAAATTTCTAACTCCTATTACATTGCCAAGGATTTATATTTATGATTAAATGGCAAGGCTCATCACACTTGGATGATTGATCCTTGTCAAATAGATTTACAATTAGTTCCATGAAATGGTAAGCACATTTAAAAGTGTCATGCAAAGACCTAGATTATTTAGAGGTTGGAAAATGTAGTTGGGCTGAGAATTTCTACCAAAGATACCCCTCATGCGAAGACTAATAAATTCTATTATAAATTACATTAAACCAATGAAGAAAATTGCGATAAATACATTCCTAAAAGACCATTTCTTCGTAGTTAACTAGAAACCCTTCCTTGAGAAAATAAGGGAATTTTTCAATATGAAGGAAGCAAGTTTTGAAATGGCCTCCTTTTTCACCAATGAGACTAAGTTCCTTGTGAAACCCATCTCTCCACCCAACTCTTACAACCATATTATTTAGCATTTTTCATGTTACAAAGAGAGATAGTTCAAGATTACTTGGACTTTGTTGCCTGCCAAATCTTTATCTTCTTCATATTAGTAGTTGAATCTAGAAAGACATTTGAACCTATGTTGGCTTATTCATGATATGTATTTCATGACACTTCCCCATGTTGAATCCATTATAACATTGTATCCCATTATTTATTCTCCATGGATTCTCATAAACATGAACATGATGTAGCCTTAAACAATTTACATTTTAACAGAGTTTGAGCTTATTAATGTTAGAGTAATCATGCATTAGCTAATAATTAAATAATGATTAGTCTACTTCATTTCATGTACTTAAGCTAAACTTAGGAGTTCTTTTTTATGTTAACTGAAGTGAGCTATTATTAGATCATTCTGTCTCACTACATGAGATGTTGACACTTGTCATGATCTAATCCCTTTATCATTTAGGGTTTCTCCTATATAACACTCAACCCTCATTGTATTATCTTTTTCTCTCTTGACCAGATCTCCTTGAACTCTCTGGAGATTCACGAAAGATTTTTATTCTATAAGTTTCTTGTTGAGGAATACCAGAGCTTTATTTTATAGATCTCTTGCATGGAAGGTGTCTCTGTTCATTGTTTGATCCTACGTCTTGTGTTATTCACAATTCTAACAACCAGTATCAGAGCATGGAATCAATGAACCCCTACTCAATTTATGAGGGTTTTCTTCAACTAGGGTTACAAGCTTGAGATCTAGAATCTCCATTTTTTTTGCAATTTTTGGAGGTGGGGAAATTTTAGGTGCATTTTGGCACAAAAGGAACTCACCATTACATTCAGGAGGTCAATTCAACGAATCTTGATATAAAATTCACCCTATTTGAATGTCGGAAGCTTCTAAGGATTTTTTTTTTTGCACAGGGGCCTATATGGCCCTTGTATGAACTCTTGTGCATGAAAGAAGGGTGCACCACCCAAGCACTACCCATGGAGTGACACCCCCTACGATCCTCGCAAGATAGCAACCTATAGACTGCTATAGTAGCGGCTAAGCCACTAGTCGCTAGCGGCTTAACTACCCCTTACCACCCGATAGCCGCTCTGCTAGTGGTGAGCTGGTGAGGGATTTTTTAAAACCTAATGCAGTGGCATACATTTTTGCTTTGATATCGAAATAAGTTCATCATAACTTCTTTCTTAGCTCCCCCTTCTTTAACCACTCTTGCTTCCTCTTTGCTCTGCTTGATATTTTATCTTAAATTATTAACCTCAAGGGTTAAGGAAACATTGTCTTGTGACTCCCTATCCTCAATTGCAACTCCCTATCCTCAATTGCAACTTGTGGAGGTGGTAGTAACCTTGTAAACATGTTTACCTACTCTTGCAACTTCAAATTTATAACATTAACCTTTATTAATTCTGCCTCCAACCTCTTAACAATTGCTTCTATAAATAGTGTTGTATTTAATGTGAAGGAATCTTCTTGAAGGTCACTAGTATCCTTTAATCTCTTGACGATAAAATTTCTAGTCAGTTCATTGGCATCATTGATTACTTGGAGCTTATTAGTCTTTGGGAAAATTGACCATATCTCCAAGGTTTCATGCCTTGGATTAAATCCTCACCCAAAATATAGAACATCATCTTGCTCTTCTGATTGCAATATTGGGCAACTTCCTTCTTGTCTCTGAATATTATCAAATGCTATTGTAGATGATATATCCCACCCTAGCAGGAGCAAGCATCCACCACTCCTAACTAATTCGAGCTGCTCCCTTAATTCTTAGGATGAAGGCCTTGAATTCTTTGGTTGTGATGAATTTATCATCTTGCATAAATTCAGAGCAAGCTAGGGCTCTTACATCATCAACCAACTACTCTCCCATCTCAAAATTGATGAATAGTCTATCATCTCAGGGCCTTTCCACTAAAAATCTTGAGGGTGGCCTCACAATCCATCTTATCTTTGGCTCCTCTATTTGTGGTATACAAAGATCTCTTCTCTAGGTTAGATGCTTGTCCTCTACTAAGGTCAACATTTAAAAACACATTGGGCACTACCACTCTCCCAACCCCCAACCTCCAAATGTTGCATATGGGTCTATCAACTAGGAACTTTATGAAAGCATGCTTAAAAAGGGAATACCCTTGAATTGGGATAATGGAGTCCTTGCAATTTTCATTTTTATCTAGAACTCTGCTTGCTAGAATCCCTGAACCCTGCGAGATTTTGGGCCTCTTGGATGACCCAAGAAATTGAGCCATAATACCATCATCTAACCCTCTTTTTACATCCCTCGATGTTCTATCCATGGTTTCTTATTACATTTTTTAGGGTTTTATTTTATACAAACTAGGGCCTTAAAAATTTCAAGAAGACTTCTTTAAAATTTTAAACAATCTACCACCCTTCCAATGTGCTAATTAAAATTTTCAATTTAGAAAGCCAAAAACCCTTCCCCTTCTATACTTGAATGCACAAATAAAGTTTTAATTCACTTACAGTTTAAAGCTTGCTATAAACCTTAGAAATATCATGGAAACCCTCATTTGCCCAAAAATCTGCAATAATTTTGCTCTATAACCTTCACTTTGTGCCTTGACTGATATAAATGAATGCAATTAAGCCAATAGAATCAAAAAATTTGGTAGATACAAATAAAATCTGCCATTAATGTCTTCACATGCTTGATAGTATGACCAATGGTATCTGTGAAGCAAATTTTTTCCTTTGTCTATTTTTGATTTTTGGCTTCAAGAAAATCCACACAAGCAAGGTTGTTTTCCGATGGGCGCGCAATACGCCATGTGGTGGTTGCACTCATTTTGTTGATCACTTTCTTTTCAGCTGAGAGTTGGACCACATGTTGGCTTGGTGGATGATTTCTTAAAATTGATTTTCATAAATACGAGACTATCTGCCTACTCGACACATCATCCCTTCTACAGAAAAGATGTACTTTGGGGAGCCTTCATTCAGAGTTTTTTGGAGTGCGCCTTGCCTTACTTTTCAAAGGAAAGATGTGAGTCGGTGCCACCAAAGCCACTTGACCGGTTGACAAGACCTTTGCTAGGCTATTTTCTGGATCCGAGCGATTACGAGGGGTAATCTTGTTAAAATATCTATAGGATATTAATGTGGCAGTTGAAAGTTGATGAGAAGGATTGCAATGAACTAATTAAAATATTTGGGATCAAATTCCAAGCTATCAGGTGCAAACGTCTGGCAGTCATTACTTCTGAACGAAGTCGACATTTCTCTCTCCTTGGTGGCTATAAAGTGGATGCGGCAACATGCAGAAAGGGTTCCTAAGGTTTTCATTTTGGAGAAAAATTTCTTTAGTTTTCATAGTTATAGGAGTATTTTCTTTGAAGTTTATAGAATACTACTTCACTCTAGCATGTTATATCTTTTATTTTCTCAAACTATTGTTGGATTGGAATCCGACCTCTATTTCAAATTTCATTTAATATTTGAAGTACGAGTTATTTTGGAGAAATACTTGAAAGTGTCCAGCCTCTATCAATATTTCTTTCTTTATATCTCTGTCTAGAATGGAAAACTGTGTCTAGCTTAATTTGAATAGTTTGATTATTCGATTTCCATGCTGTGTGTATGCATGATAAATTTATACTCTATAGAAATTGGATTATGTCCTTCGACTTCTCTATTTTCTTTGTAGGTTATCATTTCCTCATGTTATGCTATATTAAGAGGAAGAGTTTATGTAGGTTTTTAATCTTTTTCTATTGACCCTTGAAATTTCTATGCTTGGTCGGATCTTAATCCACACTTCCCGTGGGTGGATTGAATGACTGCAGTGTGCTTGTATCTAGCCTCTGATGTTTGTTCTCTTCCCAACAATGAAGGGATGTGGCATTCTATGCCTATCATGTCATTCATAGAAAGGAACTTGTGGTTTTGAAATGTTGTAAAAGTGTTGGCGCATCACCACTTTCATGTTTTTCTGTTTACATTTCTTTCAACCCTTTTCCCAAAATCTGAGAAGAGCCATCTTTCTATAAAAATCTCAGAGGTATTCAGTGAGGCACATATTGTTTCCCCACTCACTGAATTTCCCATAAGACTGTTAGAGAGGCACACGCTTTGATGATCAACAGTTCTTTTTCTGGCACACCTAGTGGGACCCGGATTCTGAACATCTGATTAGAAGTCAAAATATCTCTAAATCAGACCAAGGAAGGAAACTGGAGGTTTCATGCCCAAAGTCCAAATAAGAGAATCTTTAAAGTGCCACTTCCAGTACACCCAACTACATTCTTCGGTACCTAGGAGAAGAAGAAGATTTACAAGTTTTGTATCGCTTGTAAGAAGTAGTAGAGTAAGGAGTAAGAGCCCAAAGTTTAGAGCCTTATCTACTCCGCTTGAAGGTCAAAGTTTTCACATAAGAATACCAATTTAGCCAATTCATAGGAAACTTTTCTCCATGGCTCATATACCCCTTCCTGCTCCCAAAATTTTTGTAACCTGGGATAGTGGTAGTCCATTACGACCACCCACTCCTCTTGATGTCTGGCCCACCATACCCGCTATCACCCTCGAGGCTATTCCAAATTGTTTTGGAGAGGAATTTAAAACCCATTATGAGCACCTCCAAGATGCAGTGGAGGTATGCAAACTGCATAATATCGTAGAGGAAAACATTTCTATGAGATTTTTAGCCGCCTCTTTTAAAGGGAAGGCTCAAGACTAGTACAAATCTTTGACTTTTGGTTCTATCACCTCGTGGGATGACCTCAGAGAAAATTTGTGTGAACAATTTTTGGGAAAAGGAGATTGTTCCTCACTACTGCACCAACTGATCAACATTAAGAGAGCTCCGCAAGTGGCCATGAGCGACTTCAACACAAGGTTTAACAAAACCTGACAGAGGATCCCGATCAACACCCGACCTCAAGCTGCGATGGCGTTCATGTTCTTCTTGAAGGCTATCAATTCAAATATTGTAGTGATGATTACCTCTATGGGAGGGGATACCCTACCCGATGCCTATGAGGTGGCGGTACATGCAGATAATAGTTTGATAGATGTTGGGAAGCTTCCACCATGACCTATGATGCCTATTTTTGCAAAAGAATTGGGTGCGCCTTGAGAGAAATTAGCTCTAAGCACTTCTTCGACACAAGCGACGGGTTCGGGTCCACCCCAATCTATGTATGTATACCCCACCGTATAGCCAAGCACGTTGAGTTCACCTTATGTAGCAATAGACATCAATGATATGAAGAGTCTGATGCAATATTTTGCTAATGAGTTAGTTCTCATCAAGCGGAAAAAAGAAGCCCCTCCAAAGAAAGCTACCCAAACCTATTAGGGAGGAAGGACATTATATCAGTAGAACACATACCAAGGACCTTCACGTTAGGGAGGTTAGCAAGTAGATCCCGCCAACCAGATAGTTTGGGTCACCATGCTGTTAAAATAGTCAAAGACAACCACAACAAGGAGTTGATTCTAGGCCAGAATAACCTGGCGGATGATGAAAATGCATGGTGCTTTCCTTGCAATGATAGCCATATGCCTCAAAATTTCCCAAAGGGAAACATGCAACAAAGGATAGAAGAGAAAAGGAATAAAGGCATGCTTTCGAATGTGGAAGGATATATGAGTCTTTCAAAATGGAGAATGCCCATTTTAGGGTGCAAATGCAAGGGATGTCCGTGGAGCAAGAGTCAAATATCGCACCCAATCAAGTGCTTTTTTATTGGATGGAGGAAGAAGATGCGGTATTCGCGAACGAAGCTCCGACGACCAATGCTTTGAAGGTCCAATTGGATTACAACATCGGATTCAAAAGAAGGCTCACGAGAGAATATATGCTACAAGCTTTACCTTGTCCTTAGCCACACCAACCACCATCGCAGGAAAAGTAGCTCCCACAGTCGATCGATCGACCAATTCAACAACAATGAATTCCACCATCACCTGACAAACTAGCAGATAAAATACCAAACCCATTCATGACATACCATCTTCCTCCGAAGTCGAGAGAGATTCTGCCATTCAGGACGAAGGCCCCACTAGTCAGAATGCTTAACGTGGTCGAGCAACTAAAGAAGGCACCTACCAACATGTCCTTTTGGGATGTTATATCTATTCCCGACTAAAAGAAAATGATCTAGGAAGCATTGAAAAGTGATGAACAAAGAACACAAACAAATGTAGTTTCGTTGTGTGATCAAAGTAAAGATACATGAATCACATCAGACCATCTTCCTTTGAAAGTTGTAACTTATACAAATGATGCAGGTGTTGCAAGAGAGGAAGAGGTAAGCAAGCTGAATCCCACTCCCTTCTTTTTAACATTAATTATGGGAGATAAAATTTTGCACAACAATATGATTGAATCAAGAGCTAGTACAACGGTCATGCCAAAGTAAGTGGCTGATGCCTTGAGGATCGAATATGAAACTCTTGAAAAGGGAATCATGTAGCTGGATGGAAAGAAGCTTCCAAAATTTGGTTAGATAAAAGATCTATCTTTAACCCTCTTTTCATGCCCAAGCCAGACAGTTTCACAAGAAGTAGTGATAATAGATATTCCCCCAGTTTTCAAGATGTGTCTTTCTAGATATTTCACTGCAAAGCTGGGTGGATACTTGGCACTGGATTGGTCCCATATGATATTAAGAACCAATCACGAGACAAAGATGAAGATTCTCTCAGAGTCTTTTCACCTCAAAAATATAGCGAACAATGTAGTCCTCTATTTTGAAGTGACGCATACCTCTTTTTCAAGACAAGAGGTATATTGCGTGGAGATGCTAGAAGATGAGGACGACACAAGTGAGAGGACTCCCAAGGAAGAGGTTCTCCTCAACTAGTTCATCAACTCTGACCCATTTGACAATTTCCATGCCACGGGACTAGGAACGTATGTGATATTTGATGATGACCCGGTCTATCTAAAACTGATAATTGATCAAGACATGTATGATGATTTGATGGATAATCATTTATGAACCCTATAATTTGATGGTGCTAAATACAAAGCTGATTCTAGAGCTGGAGTTTGATTATTGTCTTCGACAAGATCTTAGACCCTTAAGGCTTATCAATTCCAATTTATGTGCTCCAATAATGATGCAAAATATGAAGCCTTGACCCACGGTTTGTTCCTTGTGGAGCAGATGGGCGCCAAGAGGTTGCAGGTATTCAAAAATTCTGAGTTGATTGTGAGTCAAGTCTGTGGGTAAGCACCTACTAAAAGTATGAGAATGAAGTCCTATAAACATCAGATACAAGACTTAATTGAAGGTTTTGAAGCTTTCAATGTGAAAGTCATTCCCCGATCTGAGAACAACATAACAGATCAAATGGCTTCAATCGGGTCATAGTTTGAGTCAAATTCTGATTTAAAGCAGAGTGCAATTCAGATCATTGTCCAACCATTGATCCTCAACAACGATCATAATTGGTAAGTGTTTGAAGATGCCAGTCCACCCAGATAACCACTTTCATCCAAAAGTCGAAAGGAGTTTCCGACTATTCACAACTAGAAGTTCAACCTTTGAAAGGTAGGTCATTCAAATAAAAGGAAATAAGCTTCCTCGAGGTTTAATTTCCCTAGAAAATATCTTTGAATATGAAGATGTGAGGAATGGAAAGCAAAGGTTTATAGCCAATGAAAAGGATTATGAGGAGTTGGATGTCAGAGACGGTAGAAAGCTAAAAGTTAGAAGAAATGTTCTATGGGAAGATAAGGAAAGGTTAAGGGATCTGTGCTCTAGGTACGACAAAGTTATAACATGGACCTATGATGATCTAAAAGGGTATGATCCTGACATAATTCAACATACCATTGACTTGGCAGAAGGGTCAAATCTTGTCTGACGGAAGTAGAGGCCTGTCAATCTAAAAGTTGAGGCACTGATGGCCCAAGAACTCACTAAACTAATTGAGTCTCGAATCATTTACCTGATTAAGCACTCAACTTAGGTGTCTAATTTGGTACTGGTTCGAAAAAAAATGGTGACATCTGGCTTTGTGTCGATTTTCAAGACCTGAATAAAGCCTCACTAAAAGACCATTACTCTTTGCTGTCCATGGAACAAATCTTGCAGACTATGGCTGGGTCAAAGATGTTCTCATTGCTTGATGATTTCTTAGGATACAATAAGGTATATGTCAAAGAAGGTGACAAACATAAAACGACGTTTACCACCAAGTGGGGAAGGTTCACATATGCAAAGATTCCCTTCAGACTCTCAAATGTTGGTGTGAATTTTGAGCGAGCCATGGACATTGCTTTTAAGGGATTGATCAATTGGATCATTCTAATTTATATGGATGACCTAATTTTTTTTTCAAAGTTAAAGGTTGATCATTTTGATAATCTAGAATCGGTTTTCTAGAGGCATCAAAAGTTCAGGATTTCTTTAAATCCCCAAAAAAGTGTTTTTGGAGTACCTCAAGATAAGTTACTTGGCTTTGCAGTATCTAAGGAGGGAATTGCAATAGATACCAAAAGAGTGAGATCTATAATGAACCTACCCTTACCAGTGAATCAAAAAGGACTGCAATATTTCCTAGGGAAGATTAATTTTGTTAGTCAGTTCATTTCAGGCTTTGCAGGCATCGCAAGACCCATCTCGCTGATGCTCAAGAAGAACTTGATGTTAAAATGGACCCCTGAAGGTAAGGGCACTTTTGAGCAGATAAAAAAGGCTATTTCTACTGCTTCGGTGTTGGCCAATCCAAAATTTTGTAAAGATTGTTTGCTTTATGTATATAACAGTCAACATAGCATAGCTTCTATGCTCACTCAAAGGGATGAGGAAAATAGCGGGGAACATTTGATTGATTTTCATTAAAGAACCCTTGAAAGGGTTATGAAACCAGATACAATTTTGTGGAAAAGCAGACCTTTGCCATTGTTAAGAGCCTTAAGAAGTTCCAAAACTTGGTGTCGGCCAATAAAATTACTATTTTGGTTGCTCACCCGAGTGTAAGGGAATATATTACCGAAGGAGAAATAACTGAAAAAGAGCCAACTAGATCACCAAGATCCTAAAATATGATATGGACATCAGACCGACTAAGCTGGTGCGGGGAAGAGGCCTTTGTGAGTATCTTGCACAAGAATCAAGATCCGAAGCAAACAAGGAGATTGATCAAGTCTACTCAAATTAGTTTGAGTCCGACGACTCTTGGGTGGTGGATCAAACGATATATATGTAGAAGGGACACTATCCGAAAAACCTCCCATTCCACAAAAGGAGATACTGCTGATTGCAAGACACTAGGTATGTATTAGTTGAGGGGATTTTATTTAAAAGAAACTAGGATGGTGTGTTTCTCCGATGTTTAGACAAGCACTAGGTAGAATGGGTCTTGATGGAATTTCATAGCAGTTATGAGGGTGGAAATTTCTCTGCTAAAACTACCACCCTAAAAATATGCGAGCAGGATACTATTGGTCCTCAATGTTTTCTGAAGCGAACCATTTGGTGCAAAAATGTTCTCAGTGTCAATTTTTTGTTGGTAAGAGAAAAAACTCTGCTTTGCCTTTAAGTCCTATCATGACTGAAGAGCCTTTTTATCAATAGGGATTGGATGTTTTCGGAATGATAAATCCCATCTCTAGTGCTGGTCACAAGTGGATCCTCACATCGACTGATTACTTCACAAGGTGGACATAGGCCATCACCCTAAAAATTTCTACAGAGGGCGAGATTGTTAACTTCCTCGAGGAGCTAGTGACTAGGTTCAGTTCACTAAAGACTGTCATATCCAATAATGCTCGGGCCTTTGTAGGCTCAAGGATGTTGTATTTTTCTATTAAGAATGGGATCTACCTCAAGAATTCATCAAACTACTACCCACAAGGAAATGGTTTAGTTGAGTCAACAAATAAAAACCTAATTAGGTTAATCAAGCGCATTGGGTCTAAACGACAAAGATAATGGTACAAGCATTTATGGGCTACTTTGTGGGTAGACAGGATCACACAAAAGAAGATCCTAAAGAAATCTCCCTATGAATTAGTGTATGGGAAAGAGGTGGTTTTACCTGTTTCCATGGAACTCCCTGCTCTACAATTACTGAAAGCCTTAGAAATAGAGGAAAGTGACAAAATGGAGGTACAGATAGAAGAACTCCTCAAGCTTGAGGTAGATAGAGAGAAGGCCTTTGGAGCCATGATTAGTTTCCAACAGATAGTCAAGTGATGGTTTGACAAGAAGACTTCCGACCCAGATTTACAAGAGGGAAGCCTAGTGCTAAAATATGATGAAAGTATTGCAAAACTAGGCTAGCTCACCAAATTCGAAGCACTGTGGAAGGGACCCTTCTGAATTAGCACTTGAAAGGAGAAGAATGCATACAAGCTCGAAGACATGGAGGGAAATTCTTTAGAGATACCGATGAACGATATTTATCTAAAATTATTCCATTAAAGTACGATATTCTTTAAAAATTTCACAGATATGTACTATATGTAAAATTTTGTAAATATTGTTTAAAGTTTTAGAATAAGCAATAAGGAAAATGAAGAACACAAAAGAAGTAAGGAAATAATATACTATATTATATATTCATCAAAATTTACAAGTATGAAACAAGCCAAGGCTCAAATTTTGACAGAAAGCTCTCTTGAGCAAAACCCAAAAAGGATCTTTAAGCAAAAAGTGCAAAAAAGAACAAAATGGAGGCATGTTATAAAAAATTAGAAGGGTAGGCCTCCATCCATAGTTACGCAGGCCTGTTGCCCATAATATTTCTTTTCTTCTTCTTCGTTGATAGGAAAACACACAACACACAACACACGATGCACGGACCTTGACCCTAGTCTCTATGATTGTACACCATAAGATTAAAATGCTTCTTGAAGTCCAATCCAAGAACAACCTCAATGCCATACTCCCAAAGGAAGTAGTTGGCTGTAGGCAGAGATAAAGCACAGTGGATTTCCAGGTCCATGGTGCAAAAGTCACTCACAAAAGGTAGCCAGGGCATGTCCATGCCATGATCAACTTACCAACAGCGGTCCATCACACTGAGGATGCTGACACTCAGGATGAAAACTTGCACAATCTCACCGAGGCCTTCCAACAAAGAGGCATCAAACATTTGGTGGCACAACTCCATTATCTAAGGTTTGGCAATATTCAGGTCCAGAAGGGAGGCCATGAAGCGAGACAAGATGTTGCAATTGATCCTCATCTAGTTTTCATCCTCAATGAAGTCCATACCAACGACCCAATGAAAGGAAATTACCCCAAGCCGGTCGCATCTCTTTACTAGGTGTTTGATTCTGTCAGCAATAGTTTCCCTAATGAAGGCATATTGTGGCCTTTGTGGGAGTAGATGAACAGGAGTTCCTAGGCCGACATACATGGCTAAAGTAGTAGAGCGAAAGATGATATGAAAATGGAGAAAAGGCTGGCTAAACTCAAAAGGCTTAATTTTGAATGAATATTGTCTTAGGGTGGCATAGCTATTTATAGAAAAGAGGTGCCGGTGAACCCAAACAATGAAAGGTCTATTTTTGGCCGGACGACAACGGGAAAATATCAAAACAACCTATGAAAAGGGATAACTTTAGTGGTGAATCTTCGCCAATTGGCGAATTCCAGGAATCAGGCAAATTAAAATTGGCAAATTCTAGGTATCCAACAAGGTGTTCAAATCGCCCAGATTTCATGAACTATCGGTCCAATGCATGTCCATTCACCAATGGTTTTTATTTATGAGGCATGTTTAGGCAATAAATTCGCCATAATAGACTACGTGTTTCCAATGGACCGATCAATATTTTCATCTGGAATCCCAGGGAACATGTCATAAAAAACCAACATATTCACCAATACTATTAAAACAACATTATATGAGGACCCATTTCACCAATTAAAATTTACAAATAGTTTCTTGTGAAGACCCATTGGCCAATTAAAATTTATAAATAGTTGCTTATGAGGACCTATTTCGCCTTGAAAATTACACAGTATCGTTGTATAAGCACGCGAGATTTACCAAATTTTTAACATACCTTTTAAAAATCCCACAGAATTCACCAAATATGGATTGATATAAATACAATTTAAACTGTTATTTGTTCTTACACATTTCATTCGGTTCTGAGGTTCTACTTCTCGATTCAGAAGTAAGTGAAACCCAAAAAGGTAGAATCAAAGGTGAGTGATCATTTCTTCATACTGTTATTAGTTATTAGTCATAATAATAAGATTTCTTTATCTATTTTCCATTCTTGCTTCAGTCTTAAACAGTCTTACTTTGGAATTGGCAAAGTTTCTAATCCATCAGATCAAGGTGGAGCTACACCATCGACTCTTCCACCAAATATTATTGAAGATGGCAATGAAAATACCTCATCGCCATAGGAAGGTCAAGGTGAGATTGTCATTGTGTTAAATCAAAATGTATCAAATGAGGATGGCAATACCACAAAAGATGTTCCAAGGGATACCCTGGATAGCCAAAATGAGATAATTGACTTGGATGAGGATGATGTTGGTAGCAAGAAAAGAAAAGACAAAGCAAAATTGGGGCGCGAGTGGGAAATGACAAGGAGTTTTCAAATTGGTTGGTTATCGAAGTACCCATTCCTTGAAGTAGCGGGGGTATCAAATGAAAATGATATTGAAAGGGAAACAAAGTTAAAATGTAATATTTGTAGTTGGAAATGTGGAAGAGACAAGACGATGCAACTAAAGCTTGACACTATAGAAAAGCATATCGACAAAGTTTATGAAAAACAATCCATAGACGGAAAGGAACAATCAATCGTACGATGAAAATCAAAGGAATAATTTATTCATGTTAAGTATGCCACAGATTATGGAGAGCATAACCATACAATGTCGAAGATTAAAAAATGTGAAGGTACACTTGAGGCTCATTTTGGAAAAACCATGGCAACAACAAATTTGTCAAAAACTGTTCAGATGAGTGTTTTTTTTCATATTTTGTCCAGGGGGCATCCTATGACAGACTACCTAGAATATTTTGATTTATTATCTTATTTGAGTGTTCCCCACTTTCCCTTCTCACATTGGTCAGTAAACGCTAGATGGGAATGGGCGAACTGTCTTGTTGCAGTGGAAAAGCAAGATTTAAAGGAGAAATTAAAAGAGTCAAATTTCATTGCATTATCTTTACATGAAGTTACTACGATAGACAATACTTCTTGGGTTTGTATGCATTTGTATACTATAGAACAACATGTTCGCCAAGCTCATATTCTTTGTGTTCATAAAATGAAGGACAATTCAACATCACAAAATCTATTTGAACTAGTTAAGAAATCTTTGAATGAAATTGCAGGTATGGATGAGTTGACAATTGCCAAAAAGTTGGAGTGTGTAGGAGCTGATGGAGCTGCAGTGATGCAAGGTCAAAGGAGCGGTCTTTGCACAAAGTTACAAACTACTTGTGCACCATACATGCTTGGCATTCACTGCATGGCCCACAAAATGAATTTAGCATTCAAAACTATAAGCAAGTTTTCTACAGTATCAAAAGTTGAAAATCTAGTTCACGAGATCCACGCATACTTCTACCGAAGTCCCAAATGTTTCCTTGAATTTCATTATTTTGCTGAGGGAATAATGCCTGGAAACAAGCTTCTCAAGGATGTCGATACTAGATGGATCTCCCTGCATGGACCAACACAACGAGTTCTTTTAGAATATCAATCCTTGATTGGAGTGATGTACAAGAATCACAACACAGTAGACAAAGCTCCTAACCTCTAACATAGGTTAAGCGATATATAAACACTCTTGACTTTAGCTAGTCTTCTCCCCATGCTGGATGAGATGAACAATCTTTTTGAAGAAAGCCCAAGACAAAACTATGTGTATTGATGAATATTCCAATCCACGTAAACTTACATACTTGGCCCTTGATCATCTATATCTAGATCTAACACAAGAAGGCGCAAATTATTTGATGTGGCGGAAAATTACTGATTTGAATAATCTTGATAATTATTTACAGTTTAATGCAAGCGGGCACTTATGTATTTGTGTACGTGGATATGAGATACCAATGTACCATTGTAAGACAACCAGACTCTCTAGAAAAATACATGTTAACGAGGAAGATTTTAATGACATTGTTAAATCTATTAGTGATAATTTGAAGGAAATTGCAAAATCTCTTTCCTTAGAGATTCGTGAAAGATTCCGTCGACATGAAATACTTGAAGCCATGGGTATTATGTATCCTCAATTTTGGGTAAATCGAGATAGCCCAAAATATTTTCATGATCAAGTAAAAATCTTGATCAAACAGTTTTCAAAAAAGGTAACATACAATGAACAAATAATAAAAGGAATTTTAAATGAAAATAAGCTTAGAAAGCAATGTCAGAGTTTTGTAACAACAATGAGGGAGCAGTATAAATCCATGGACAAGGAGAATGCCTTTGAACCAGGATCAATAAAAAGGGTTTGGATAAGCTTAGGTCAGAGTGAAATATTGCGTGGTTCGATGTCAGAATATATCAAACTTGCTGATTTATAAAAAACAATGATATTGGGGTCGGTGGAGGATGAGGGAGTTTTCAGTACATTGGGGTTTTTGAAATCAAAGTTAAGAAACAAACGGGACAAGAATTTGGAAAATTTCTTGAGGATGAAAGGAACTACATATAATGTCAAAAATTTTCCTTTTGAAAGGGCACTCACAATTTGGAGGTGCACATGTGAAAGAAGAGGGATCGAGTTGTGCAACACAGGCTCTCCAATTCCAACAACCGCCAGTACTGGTGGTAGTGGCAGTGGGCCTGGGACATATGACAATGATATTGAAATTGACACAAATCAAACAATGAATGTTGAATTTGAGACACAGGCCGAAGAAAGTGCAAAGCAGTCTCAGAATCAAGATGACTCTTTTACTTTATCTGAAGATGAGCATTGGTTTGAGGACCCTGACTCTGTTTGGGAAATGGAAGATAATTAGCAGGTTTTAGGTATTTTTACTGCACTTCATGAATTATTTTCCATCGTTCCAAAGTCCAAAAGTTGATGTCTGATGATATTTTATATTGCATTCAATGAACATTGAAATTGTGAATCATTGCACTTCATGATATCTTATTTTATATTGTACTCAAGCACTGGATGAATCATATTCCAAACTATTGTTGATGATTTTTTATATTGTATTCAAATAAATTGTGAATCATTGTAGTTCAATTTCAAGATATTTTATTTTATATTGCACTCCAAGTCTCCATGATATTTTATATTATATTGCACTTCATGAATCATAATACATATGCCAAATTCAAATTGTAGTTGATGATATTTTATAAATAATATAAAATTCAATACCATCGGCCTAACAATACTTCATCGATAAAACCCCCATCACAGTCCCGCTGATGGCCTGATGAAAATAGTTCACAACCTAGTATCGGTGTAACAATACTCTATCGGGCAGACTCCTAAGGTGCTCTCCCAATATACCGATAGAGTCATAAAAAAAAGTAACCATGAATTATAATTTATGACCATGGGCATGAATTATCTTATTTTATCAATAATCACAAAAATATACCACACTTTGATTTTATGAATAATGCAAATTGTAGAAATTTGTGTGACAAGATCCATATTATAGTCTACATTCACATTGCATCCATAAATATTTTTTTTTTTTGAAATTCCATAGTGACATAGTCCTTCCCCCATTCCTAACAAAATTCAATACCATTGGCCTAACAATGCTTCATCGGTGGAACCCCCATCACAATCCCGTCGATGGCCCGATAAAAATAGCTCACAACCTAGTATTGGTGTAACAATACTCTATTAAGCTGAATCTTAAGGTGCTCTCCCTATATACCAATAGAGTAATCAACAAAAGTAGCCATGAATTATAATTTATGACCATGGGCATGAATTATCTTATTTTATCAATAATCACAAAAATATACCACACTTTGATTTTATGAACAATGCAAATTGTAGAAATTTGTGTGACAAGATCCATATTATAGCCTACATTCACATTGCATCCTTAAATATTAAACAAATTTGAAATTCTGTAGTGATGTAGTGACGTAGTCCTTCCCCCATTCCTAACAAAATTCAATACCATTGGCCTAACAATGCTTCATCGACGGAACCCCCATCACAATCTCGTCGATGGCCCAATAAAAATAGCTCACAACCTAGTATCGGTGTAACAATACTCTATCGGGCTGACTCCTAACTCCTAAGGTGCTCTCCTAATATACCAATAGAGTCAAATTGTCAACAGAAGTAACCATGAATTATAACCATGGCCCATGGGCATGAATTATCGAATGCATAAAGTATATTGGGGGAACTATGGTGTATCAGGGAAACATTAATTGGCATCCCACCGATAGAACGAAGGATAGGTTTCCATCAATGGAGAGGGTGGCTATCTGTGAAAGATTGATGTGACATCCCGGGACATCGTGCAGCAGTGCTCTGGTGCATTTATGAACTAGAATTGAAGTGAATTATATCACAAGTTGATCACATAGTTGTTATATAATATTGGAAGATTTCGCTTAGGGCAGAAGCAGAAAGGGAAAAACTTGGAGTTCTGACACAGGAAAGACCAGTGGACTGTGGAGGTGACTCGGTGAGACTCATGTAAGTACTTCACTTTCAGATCTTGCTGAGAAGCTATTTTACTCAAAATCTTAAGATTTAAATAATGGAAGAGAGTACAGACAAACCCAAAGCTAAAAAATAGAAAACCGAAAAGCCTAAGAGATTCCTAAATGAAGACCTGATAGATCAATGTCCTGGGTTGGGGCCGAGACCCAAGAGGAGTGCTCAAATGAATCCTTCCATGGATCGATTATGGGACAAAAGAAAGGGCTTAGGGGATATTTGGACACCGCAACGAGGGTATGACCTCTTCATGTAGCATTACATAAAACAATTTAGGTTTCAACCAATCTGCAATCCATGGAGGTTGAACCTAGGAAGACTTGTGGTGCCTAATGTGTTTGTGAATGCAGAGCTAATTAAAGCTCTTGCTACTAGATATGACCCCAAGAAAAGAACTATTCAGTCACATGGCAGGGGTGACATGCTTGGTATTTCTAGGGATCTCATTTCTAATGTATTTCAGTTAGAGTGTTCACTGAATTTATCATTCACGATCAAAGATCTCTTGAAAAAGTATCACCACATGGATACCAACTATAAGAAATGGAAACTACCTTTGCATAGGCCCAAGGATGAAGGAGGCCAATTCAGGAGGTTCTCTAGCAGTGAAAACCCTCCTTTCCATGAAGATTTGTCGAAGAGTATTTCTGATACACCTATTATTTAGCTGGCCAGGTTTTGGGAGTAGAGGTTCCGCCTCTCATGTCAATTAACCCAATGGTCTTAGCTATAGACATACAGAGCAAGGATGCCAAGCCATTTGATTATTCCATCTACTTGGCCAATGCCCTACATCGAGGGCTGGAAAGATTAAAAATAATAGTGATAATATTAATTTTGAACACTATTCTTTGCTTATTCATTTGCTATTGTACGAGAGACAAGTTAGAGGGGTCTGGAGTGAAGAATTAAGGATAAAAGATACTAATGAAAATGGAGATTTTAAACCTATACAAATGTGGACTTCATTGTGGGACAACCGATTTGGTAGGTCTCATTACCTTTATTTTGAAGAATTTTTTGTAAAACCATTGATGAAGTTGCTGGGGTATCCGTGCAATTATAACCTATCCCCAGCAGTACAAATATTTCTAAGACCAAAGGAAAATGACTGGAGAAATAAAGTGAATCATAACTGGGGAGACTGGTATGCTTTCTTTGATTGTATAGTGATAAGGTTTTATGGGTTCAAAGGGGCTCCACACTTGATGCCACGAGTAGTTCTTGACCAAATTGCTTTTTTAGAAATTGTGAGGCAATTGGAAAAATTTGATTCCAAACACCTCAAAGGACATAGAAAACAATCAATTATGCCCAAAACCTTATGTTTTGGAGACTTTACAGTGGTTTCCAATGAAGGATATGGAGAAATTGATGGTAAATTAGCACAGTACAACCTAACTCTAGGTGATGTAAGGAAAAAAATTGATGCAGAAGGGTTTATTCACAAGGTGAGATTATCGCAGGGGCTATCAAGGTATGAACATTTGTTCTCAATCAAAGATGTCATAAGAAACCATGATGAGGATTTCACCAAGGAAAGAATAGCCGCCTATAACAAGATTATGCTTGTAGAGGAATGGAAGAGGAAAAATGTCCCATCTTATTCAAAGGAATTTGGTGAGATACATGATCCTTTAACAAGAATTGAGCAACTCATCGCTCATGTCAATGAACTAGTAAAGGATGTTCCCCCAGCTATTTTTGATGCACCTCATGCAACCTATTCAGGAGTACAAGCTGAAGACATAGAGCCCTTGGATTACATACCTTCATAGCCTACTCCTGAGGTTTTTTTTTTTTACTGTAGATACTGATATAAGTGAAGAAGAGCAGGGTGATGAAGAGGGTGAGAAGGTCAAACAAATCAGTGCTCTTGTGTGCGAGCCCCCTCAAGAGCATAATATTTTAAGATTTGAGGCATCAATTGAACTATCTGATGATGTGAGGGTCAGGGCTAGACAACAATTTATTTTTGATTTTGATTTTGTTAAATCTTCTGAATTTAAATCATTTGTTTATGAATATAAAGGTAGAAAAATGAGACAACAGATACATGATATCACTCTTGAACATGAGGAAACTACTCTGGAGGAATTGAAAAGGGAGGTAGAAAAGGAAATGGAGTCCATCACTCCTGAAAGAGGTACGGAATTGCTTCAAGAAGCTAGAGTGTTGCTCCTACCAGGGTGGGATATTAGCTCTTCAATTGTATTTGATAGCTTCAGAAAAAGAGGGGATATGACAATGAACTTAATAGAAGAAGCAAGTGACAAAATGTATTTAGGATCTGGGTACAACCCACATGAAGCCACCTTTCTTATTTGGTCATTGTATCCCCATGATAAAATACCTACATTAATTAGTAATCCAAACCAAGTGTTTGGTAATCTCTTGGTTCAATGAGTAGTGGATACCAACCCTATGGAGACAACAAAATTGAACATAAATATGGAAAAATTTACCAAAGCACAGATAAAAAAATTGATTAAAGAAAATGACAAACTGAAGAAGGAGCTCGCAAATCAGAGAGAAAAAACATCTGCCTCCTCCAAATCAGATTTGTACTCCCCATGGCTTGAAAAAGATAAGAGATTGCTTGATGCATTGGCTGATGCAACCTAATGGAAGAATTGCCATTTGAAATCCCAGGGGAAATGCAAAGAATTGGAGAAAGAAGTGAAAACCATCAAATATAACACTGTATCTGAAATGATAAAATAAAGGTTCAATAAAATGATGAAATGTGCTATTGAATATTGGGAATTATTCAAACAGACACACATTGCATTGGTGGAGAATGAATGATTGCAGCCTAGAATGATGGAGAAAAAAAAGGAGCTCATAGATAAGAATGCCATGAAAGGAAAGATATTGCTGACATATAACAAGTTGGTAGAATCACATAATGGATATCATAATAGGCTTAGGGATTATTTTGACAGCTTTGATTCAGTTCCACTCCTAACACTTCACTTTGTCATTGGAAATCCACGAGAATATGATGATTGGAAGAAAAAGCTTGCTGGGCTTCTAACTACTGCATTGCAAGAAATAAATGATGAGGTTATGGTTTTACAAAACACTCATAAGCAACTCGAAAAAATAATGTCTATGGAATATGATATGAAAGAGGTGATATATAACGTAGACACTTATGCTGAACATGAGTACATCCATCACCTCTCTGCACTCAATTTGTTTATTAGACAAATTGTAGATGTGTCAGAATCAGATTCAACAAGAAAACCATCAGATTCAGAGGAAGAATGCCAGCCAAAAACATGATGAGCTCCCTATCATGAGTAGAATCCTTGAACAGATCTTAGGTGGTCAGTGGTCATGGGCTTCTGCTTGGAGATTAATGGATCGGTACATTCACCTGCGACATTGTTTTATTTATAATTTGAGATATGTTTAGTTGTCAAACGTCATGAATTTTTGCAATGGGTTTGTAGCTTGTTGCCTCTCATATATAAGAGAGATCAAGACCCTAATAGGAGATAAATGGATCATCACATCATTTTTAATTAGAATTTAGAATAGAAAATAGTAAGAAGATAGATAATATATTGCACCAATTCGCCCATCCATCTCATATCATAAACTATTTTTATAATGCATATCATTTCAACTTTGAAGATCAATACAATGGAGAAGGTTACACATATTTTCTAATTTTATTTCGAGTGTTCAACTGTTGTGGATTCATATGCTTATAAGTTATTAACTTATTTGGTTGTCTCCAAAGTGGCTATTTATGTTATTCAAATTGAGAGTGTGGAAGTACATTTAATTTTTCAGTACATTGAATTTGAATTATTCAGGAATAGGGGTTGTGACCATGGGGTTTTAGATTTATTTATGGATATGTTAATTGATCAAGTAGTAATGTGGGCCACAAAATGGATCTTGTCACACAAATCTCTACAATTTGTGCTAATCATAAAATCAAATGTAGTGTATTTTTGCAGTATGTGGGATGTGGGTGAGGTGTAAGTTGGTGGATACTGATAAGGATTTTTAGTCAAAACATAAAAAAAGGCTAACAGTTCAACATCCATAACTTAGAAGCTCTACCAAGAATTAAATATAATGAGCTAATAGTTCAACATCCATAACTTGGAAGCTCTACCAAGAAGTAAATATAATGAGCTAACAGTTCATCACTAGTTCAAATGATAAAATAAATAATACAAAATCCAAATAATTGAACATCATCACATTACTGAAGTTTGAATTTGAGCTTTTTAATTGAATTTCACATGGAGTACATATTGGTATTGGCAATGCAAAATCTTGCCAATGCCTAAAGACAAGTCTGCACAGAGCTGAGTTGGAACTTCAAAACTCATATTATCAAAGATTGAAAATAATAAATTAAGTCACCATATCAAATTTTCTAGCAACTTCCACTCTTTAGGTGGTGGAATTTCCATTTTATCTAATTGATGTTGTTTGACTTGAAGTTTTGTTAATATTTCATGATTGTAATTGGAAATGGAACCTGTCTTGAATTCTTCAGTCAATTTTGCATTCAAGGTTATTAGTGTTCTGATGGAATCCAAATAGTTCACATATGGGTTCTGAGGAAACCGATCCAACTCCAAATCAATCTTCCTTGTACCTTCCATCTTCTTTCTAAAACCATCCTTTCCAATGAATCACTCATTTGTGTCAAAAGCCTCTGGAAAACCAAGCTTTGTGAATTTCCTTACCTTTTCATCCACCACCTTCATCTTGTCTGCAACCAAATGCAAATATTCCTTTGTTCCACACATTCTCAAACAATTTTCAATGATAGATGAAAAATTCATTGAGGTTTCAATCTGATTAGTAATCCATTTTGATTTTAGATCATTGTCATTGGCTTTGTAGACTGTTTGTAGAACTTGATTTGCAGATTTGTCTAATTCCAACACCATTTTGTTGTCCACTAAATATTTGTTGAGCTTCTTATAATGTTGTCTGATAGCATCAATCAATTCAAATATGTCACACAAATGATCAAACCTCTGCATTATTTGATCCCAGATCTTTTGTTTCATATGCCTCACTGTATCTCTACAAAATACAAATAACTTATTTTGAGAACACTTAATTTCTTCTTTTGCTTCCATCAACTCTGTCTCAAATCTTTCATTTGTTTTTCTCTGTTTCTCCAATTTTTGTTCCCACTATGCATTTCCATTCGCAATGCTTAGTCTTAATTTTTCTGAAGTGAATTTTTCCTCATCATATTTCTTGTTGCTCTCATCTAGCCTTTGCTTCAGGTCATTCACTTCTCTCTCATTTGATTTATCCTCTTTGTTTATTGATGTAGAGGCAGATTTATTACTTTTTTCTAATTCATTTCTCTTGTTATCTGCTACTTTCCTCTTTGATTTCTCACTTGCTAGGTCTACCTATAACTTTTCTATTTGGGTCTGCAACCTTTTCTTCTCTCTATCTTGCTTTAGCAATGATGTGTACACCAATTCATTGTTCTTCTTCAACACATTAATTTTGTCAGTATTTTTTAGGCCAAAAAAATCCAATTGAAAACTGGTTACCTGGTATTTAGATCGATCCATCTGATTTGTTGGTTTGTTTTGAATTGTGTGAACAACAATTGTGTACTCCATGATTTATTTATTTGTGTCAAATGTGGGTAATACCATGGTTGTTACAGTCTCTAAAGTTACAACAGATGCACTCTCCATCAGTTGCTTCTTTTCTTTTTTATTCAAGTATGATTTCTTTTTAAACTCGTCAATGAAATCATAACCTGGGGAGGCAGGAAATATGGAATGCTTGAATGGCGAAGGAATAGGAGTACTTGCAGTTGCTAATGATGTCGCACCCACACTAACTGGAATTGGGGGAGTTTTTGGAAATAAATCCTTTATGGTACTAGTGGATCCACTAATAGTGTGACTTGGACCTGTCAAAATCCTTTTCCTCTTTTGATTGCCTTGATCACCTAGAGTTTCTGTGGTATCTTTTATTGTTTTCCTCTTAGTATTGTGTGTAATTTTTTGTTGTAGCGCATGTTGACCACTATTAGTACTACTACCCACACCATCTCCACCAATGAAACTCCCAGTTGCACTAAGCTGTCCACCAAGGGCATGTCCTAGTTGTGATTGTATTTGACCATGAGGATGAGGATTAGAAGCTCTAACAAATTAAGTTTGACTTGTATGCTCTTGGTCTACTTTTGCACCTCCATGCCCAAGGCTAGATTTATCACCTATTTTTCTATGCTCAACACTTGTTATTGTCCAAGGGCCTTGTGTAGATGGTGAAAATTTGCAATTTGGTTAGAAAACCTTCAACACACACACCCATCTTAGTATGGTTAGCATTCTAAACAACACAAATAATCAACATATTCATAGAATAATATAACATTCTTGAATAATGACATAGCAAATTAACTTAATTGAAAGCAAAAAACATATTAGACACCTGTTCTATGATGGATTGGTGCTCTTTGAATATGTGAAAGAGCCCTTTCCGAACCCTTGCCAAGCTAATGAGATGATAGAAAATGAGATGCTCTTGAACTCAAGTTGCCTATAATGGAGATGCTTTCAAAATGTGGATGTTGAAATGAGAGAAAATGCATTGCATTTATAGGAGAAGTTGAGAGAGGAGAAGCCAAGATTAGGCAATGTGGGACTAAATCCCATCCAATAAGAAAGAGCCACTTGTCACAATGGGATTGGCCTATGCTTGTGCAAGTTTTGGCCAATGTGCCCATTCAAATTTGAAAATGGCAATAAATGAGTATGGTTGAGGGTTTTTTTTGGGAATTGTGTTTGTCCAAAAAATTCAAACATGAGAGTTAATGAGGGCATATTCCTTGGGAATATGCCCTCGTGAGGGAAAATAGGTGTTTTTAATAAATCAATTAAAATGATTTATTGTGCAAGTGGATGAATCTAGAGGATTCATGTATTTAGGATTAAACTAATCATGATTTGATTAATCTAACATGAGTTTAGGTGATATGACATTTGATTAAAATGTTTGAAGTACTCATTTTCTCTGTACTAGCTGGACAGCATCAAAGTATGGTTAGAGTTTTGTATTTCTTCTAAAATCAAATGAGAGGAAATGAATATGAGTGATTTAATTAGATATATGTGATTTAATTAAATCAGGAACTATAGAAGATTAATTAATTAATTAAAGAGGGAAGAATGATTAAATGTGATGTTTAATTAAAAATGTTAATTTCGTACGTCTACATTTTGCCCCTCTTTGAGGCAATGTACTTGTTGCATTGGTTCAAAGAATGATGTCGTTGACATCGAAATTTAAAAAAATTCTGATTTTTCGGATGCCCCAGCGAAAAGAAGTACGTTAGTACATTGCCCCCTCAAGAGATTGAGCGAAAATATTTGATTTGAGGTAGATCTCGGGATAAAGAGGTTCAAAATGGATGTATGGATGGTTAGACTATATGATCTATATGATAATGATGATGTAAATGAGATGTTTGCTTAGAATAACGAATTTATATTATCCTAAACAACTTAAATGATTATAAAAATGAGATGTGAGGTGGATGATGTTGTGCTATGATGACATAAAATGATTATGAAAGATGCAAGATGGATGCAGGATGGATGCATTGTTAGCATGAAAGAGGATAGAAGAATGAGAGGGATCAACCCTTAAATTCAAGAAGATGAAGAAGTCCAACAAATCCCCTAGTCATCAAGAATTTATTGGATATGATGATGAATGATGATGATGTATTGCTTATCCAAGGATGGGAAAAGAGCATATCTTTCTTTATGTTTGATAACACCCATAGGTGTGATGCATCAAGGTATTAAGAACCAGGATGGTGTGGTGCCTAGTGTGATGGACTTTGAATCGTCAAACAGATAAGAGTACTCTTGTTCGCACTTTGACAAATAAAACCTTATTCAGAATGCAGTTCAAATATTCTAAACATCTCGGGCCAAAACATAAAAAGGCAAGCCTTCTTATGTGGTCAACAAAATGCCTAAAACATCCTTCCTACAAACAAAATAAAGTATGCATGAAAAATTTATTTTACAAGAATATCCAACAAGCACAGCAGATAAAAAGATAATGATCATTTCCCCATTCCTTTCTCTCTAAACCTATTTTGTTTAGGCATGATTGAGAGGTCCTTGGAATGAGCGTAAACTAAGATAAGTCAACAAAGACCAAAATAAAGTAAACAAAACAAGCTAACATTCTTCATACCGCTAGCCAAGACTAACTACTGTGGGGTACCTGATGCTTATGTCCATCACAGGAAAGCTTCATCCTAGGACATGTTGTGATCAGGGTTTTGATGGGACTGATTTGGGTGATAAGCTATTGATATTATGAGTTGACCAACTTGCTTGCTTTACTGACTTAGGCTTAAGACTTCTAACGATTATGCATTCACTTTGGAACCTGCTAGACTTGTTTCTGATTGACTCACCAAAGGGTGAAAGTGACGATTGTTTTATTATGAGTGATGAAAATCATGGGTGAAAGCAAGATGAAATGGATGAACCATTTTGATTTTTTTTTTCAGATATTTTGAGGCTGTTTTTGGTATTTTTGAGATGTTTTACAAATGTTTTTGGTATTTTCAAGATTTACAATGAACATACTAACTTAAAGACCTATCCTAGGGGTCTCAGGAGTTGATCCATAGATTAGCCTTGCCTACGTTATACACGCAGAGACCACGTAGTTCGACTGATGACAAAATTGACTTAATGAAAAGATAGATGGGCAAACAGATTGCCAATGCGATAGACACCTAAGGACTGACCTAAATGTAAAAATAGATGGGCAAACAAATTACCAATGTGAGGAATGCCTAAGGACTGACCCTAACTATCTCGGGGGATGATCAAAGATCAACCTTGCCTATGTTCAAGCTCAAAGACGATGTAGTTTGGAGAAGGTGAAAGACTGACAAGACTTAATGATGAATTTTTTTATTTTTCTGATATTTTGACATGTTTTTGGATTTTTGATGATTTGGATGTTTTTGAATTTTTGAATTTTTGAATGTTTTTAAAATTTTGATGAGTTTTTGAATGTTTTTGGTTTTTCGCATGATTTTGACGATTTGGATATGGATACGATATGATATCAGTGGTTTGTTTTGGGATTTTGTTGAAAACCAAGCCTAATGTTGATCAATCAGATTGATGGATTGATAGTTTGACTAAGTGCGTTAAGTCAAACAAAAGTGATAATCCACTTGTAAATTCTAGGAAGTTGTGTTATCCTAGAGTAAACTTGTACAAAAGGATAATTTGGCTAGGTGTGTTAAGCCAAACAAGGTGATTGTGGATTTGATAATTTGGCTAAGTGTGTTAAGCCAAACAAGATGATAATGGACTTGTAAACCCAAGGAAGTTGTATTATCCTAGAGTAAACTCGTGCAAAAAGATGATAGTTTGACTAAGTGTGTTAAGTCAAACAAGGTGATGATTGATTGGATTCGATTGATCAAGATTGATGAAGCTTGATTTGGAACAAAATTGTTTTGATGATTTGATGTGACGTTGAAGTACACATTAGATGCAACTGATATTGATTTTCAGATTGATGTTCGATGAAAGATAAAGCTTTGATAAGGAACGTCTTCCTGTCAAAATATGCCATGGGCTAGTGATTTGGATTCGTGTTCATAAATTCTTTGACCAAGTTGATTTTATGTTTTCCAATGTTCGGATTGCCACATAAGTAGGAGGATATATATCAATATTTATTCTCGAAGCAAGATACAAATATCTGCCCCCAGTGTCTAGCAATGTTTGAACGACCATGGGTAGATTCCTGAACGAATGTATATGGATTATCTTGCGATAAGGTAAGGGTGTTCAAACAGAGGAATGCTCATTCGGATAATGCTTTGAGGCTCAGATAAAATTGGGTAGAATGGGATCAATGAAAATGACCCATGTCAAGATGTTTACCATAAACACATGCAAAGTGTGGACCATATTTTCATCAAGATTAAGATACCTCAGAGTATGGATGCAAATGGATGAAAATGGATTGGATAAATGGTTCATGGATGAATGGATGATATGGCTAGAATGTTGGCTTTATGTATGGATGTGATAAGATGCTTTCTCCTGAACTGACCCACATAGATGCTTGATTCTACACATGACGCCTGTTTGCCAGGTTTTCATCATGGAACCTGTCCAAAGCGCCACCAAAATGGTTTTTGCTAGATGACGATTTTTTTTTCTTTACTATTTTCAATCCTTTTTCTAATTTTTTTTGGATTTTTTTGTATTTTCTGAGAGATTTTAAGGTGATGCAAAACCACCTGGTACTACTGATGCTGATGCTTCTATCATAATATGCCATCGATATCCTGCTTGAAGAAGTTGCTTTGCCAAGATACGTGCACTTGCATGCAACTTTTGAGATTTTTGATTTGCTTTGCTGATACCAGAGTTAACTTTGTCTTTGTGTGCACATAGCGATAGAGTGCCTTTTGAATGCTTATGATAAAGGGTCGTTGCCAACACATGGTCAATGCGAGAATTGGATATTATGCATGGAGGCATGGATGGGGTGTGTTTAGGGATAACAGATGGATTAGTTGACAGTTTGGAACCTTTGACTCTCCAAACTTGGGAAGATGAGCAATGATGGGTGGATACAGAAGTATGCATGGAATTAGGACCAACTACTTGATACACTTTGTATGTTGCTTGAGAAGCCTTCTTTTGCCTTTGTGGACATATTTGATGGATAATTTTCCCTTTTTGATATTGCCCCATAGTTTCTTTGACTACTGGAGTTTGATAGGGATAATCATTCTTTGTATTCTTTGGTATCCATATGTATTTGATTTGTCCTTCGCACTTCGCTACTTCTTTTTCTTTGATAGAAATATTTGTGTTTTGATTCAACTCTATCTTTTGTTGTTGGTCCCAATTTGTGGATGGGGTGATGGGTGGATGAAGATTCGTGACATGGCAGGTTGTAGTATTGGAATTGGTTTCATCATAAGGATCCTTCATGTTCCCTATGTTAACATTTGCTCGAGATGAATTTGCCCCCAGTTTTGTGGAAATATTACTGATATGTTGAGATCCCTTGATTGTTGAATAACCAAGGCCTTGATGCTTAGGATTACCGATAATTTGCACTGGTTCTAGGATACCTTGTTCATGTAGGCCTAATCCTCTACCTTGATAATTCATCTGTTGAAAAAGTTATTTGTAATAGGATATGATTTAACTTGGGAAAAAGGTGTTAATCCTTCTCTTCTCTATCGTAGATCTTCAAAGGTGCTAACTTCTTCATTGATAAGATAGCTTTCTCTAAGAAAGGTAAGTGATCCAACTTTATAAGTGATAGGATCCTCCATATGTGGGATAAATGCCCGATTGATATCCTTAGCAAGATCTTGTGAGATATCAGATTGTAGTGCTTCTTCAGGAAGTGTTGATGCTTCACTGTCCACACAAAATTCTTCCTCATAACTCACTTTACAGGATGTTTTTGATTCACGGCTTCTGTAGAAGCCTTCTTCATGTTATTTTTTGGATAGGTGTCCATAGGATGTTTTTGATTCACAACTTCTATAGAAGCCTTCTTCATGATTTGTTTCTAATATGTCTCCAAATTTTTCCACATCTTGGTCTTGTGTACAAATTTTAAGAGTAGGAGACTCTTGTACCTTGGTAATGATGTCAAGAGTTTGAGACTCTTGTTTTGAATGAAGATCATCTACATGTCCGTCCAAAGAAATGATCTTGTGGGTAGATGGAGGAATATGTGCTATATGGGTCTGATCATCATTTGTGGCATCTTGTATAGATAGGAGAGTTCCCATTAGATCATTGTAGTATCTTGGAGATACAAATTCTCGATCTTGAGTGATTTTAGAACTATTTTCAACATGATTTGGATCAAGTTCTTGACATGGGCCGATTTCAAAGGATGGATTTCTTATAGTGGGTTCTTGGAAATCGTCATTGGGAAGTGGCTCAATATTCTCTTGAGCTTTGAGTGGATTTGGATTAAATTTTGAGCTAGGGATTCCTTCAATATCTGTAGCCATGAGGTCAAAGGATGTCAATATTTCTTGGGAAGGAACATTGCTAGACCTTGGTGATAGATTTTGATCATGTTTTGGAATATGTTCTTGAGATATTTCCTCTAACTCATAAGGCGATGTAGAGATATTTTTCAATATGATCATTGGTTGATGGATCGTAGATTATGTCAATAGGATCAAATAATGTTAACACATCTTGAAATAGATCACTAAAAAGTGGCTCTTGATGAATGTTGAGTTGATCATCAGATGGGGTAGAAACATCTTCAATGTGCTCATTGATAGATTGATTTTGATAATTGTCCTTAGCTGTTATGGTGGAGAGATTGTCAATGTCTTCAATCATAAGACCAAGTGATGTTGACATTTCTTGAATTGGATCATTGTTGGGCACTTTTGGTGAGTTTTTATCATGATTGAAAAGTGGCTTTTGGGGTGTGTTGATTTGATCGTTGGATGAAGTGGAAACATCTTCAATGTGCTCATTAATGGATAGATCTTGATCATTTTTTTCACCAACTGTGGTGGATAGATTGTCAATTTTTTCAACCATAGGATCAAATAATGTTAACGTTTCTTGAATTGGATCATTGTTGTGCATCGTTGGTGAGTTTTTGATCATGATTGGAAAGTGGATATTCATGTGTGTTGATTTGATTATTGGATGATATGGAAACATCTTCGAGGTACTCATTGATGGGTTGATCTTGATCATTGTTTTCAACAATTGTGGTGGGAATCTGTTGCAAGCTTTGTTGAGCGAGTAATGCCTGTGTTTGCTGTTGAGCCAACAACACTTGTTGTTGGTCATGTTGTTGTTGTGCCAACAATTCTTTTTTTTTGGTTTGTTGTTGAGCTACTTGTTGACGCACTTATTGATGGATTGCTTGCAATAGTGTTTGGAATTGTTCTTGCACTTGCCGAGCTTGGTGTTGGGCTTGAGCTTGTTGGGATACTTGAGCCGCTTGTGCTTGCTGAGCAACTTGTTGGGCTTGGAGTGCCTTTTGGAGGGCAGCTTGCAACATGATAGAGAATGAATTTTTCATGTTAAGTTTTGGTAGTGGTGGCGGTGGTGGGTTGGGGATGGTGTTGATTGTTGGGATTTCTTGGATGGTTGCCACTTGCTGTTGTGATATCGATGGAAAAATGGGATGATTTGGTATGATGTTTTGATTTAGCATTATAGGTTGACTTTGAACATTGTTGTGGTTGAGAATCATATTGCCTTGATTTAGGTAACTTTGATTTTGCATGGTGTTACCTTCACTTGGATCAATACCTAGAGTCGTCAACTTATTGCTTGGATTTTGAACAACATTGATGGGATTTGCAAACATGTCTACCCCAAAATTTACCAAGTGTGGATTCGAAATGGTCATGTTTGAAAAACTTGTATTTGACATGTATGGATTTGGTGGGATAGTGTTGTTTGGAATAAGAGTCATGCATTGAGTGTTTGGTTGATAGATTTTCAGATTCGGAATTGGATTTAAATCTATCATTGGGAAAGGTGTTCCAAACTTTAGATTGGGCATACTTACATTCGTATCATTGAATTTTGGAGGAGATAATGATGCCATGTTTGAATTGCATAAATGTGAGTTTCGATAATCAATTGGTATTGTGAGACTTGGATAGTTTGGTTGAATTGGATTACTCATGATGGATGGATCAAGTTTATATTCCATGTCCCTCTTGTGTTGAGATCGAGTTTGAACCATAAAATGAAGATCAATTTTCAAGAATGTAAGAGATGAACCTCTAATCCTTTAGATCGGTCTAAACCTTAGGTTCAAAGAAGTGAAGAACTAAGATAATCGAAGGATCAAAGTGATGACGAGGATGAGATAAATGAAAGATGAGTGATACAGATGAATGGAACTCTTAAAGGAACTTTGAAGGAAATGCTAAACATTTTAGGACTTTGATTGATCGTGATTGGATTGATAGTTTGACTAGATGTGTTAAGTCAAACAAAATGTGATAAATGTACTTGTAGAACCCTAAGAAGTTGTGTTATCCTAGAGTGGACTTGTACATAAGAGGATGGTTTGACTAAGTGTGTTAAGTCAAACGAGGTGATGATTTGATAATTTGGCTAAGTGTGTTAAGCCAAACAAGATGAACTCGTAAACCCTAGGAAGTTGTGTTATCCTAGAGAAAACTCATGTATAAGATGATGGTTTGACTAGGTGTGTTAAGTCAAACAAAGTGGTTTTGATTTCACCTAAAATTTTAGCATAAAAGATGTTTACAAAGTTTCCAAGAGTTATTGGTGAGGTGATTTTTGACTGATTTTGATGGTTGAGAGATGGATGAAAGTGATTGAAATTGATCCTGGACTTGACCTAGAATAACACTTAGATTCTTACAAGACCTCGGTGTTGAAGAACATGCTATATTTCCTATGGGAGGAAAGCAAACCTTTCAAAAAGTTCGGGATTCTATTGATAGTAAAACTCATACAACTCAGGATTGTTTCTTGAAGCTTTTTTGTAAAAGTTGTAAACCAATCATTTTAGAAAACACATGTGTAATCCAATATGTCTTTTTATCTTGGCTTAATGAATTCTTTTTACCAAAGACACTTGATTGCTTATGTTTCAAACTATATGTCTAATGCCCCACTTTCTTTCTCATCCCACAAGGTCCATTGTGTGGAAATAAAGGAAAATAGGGCAAAATTTTCCAATGTTTAACCCTATTGAAAAAAAATGACGATAGAATCCAAGCACTTAGAAACCTCTAAGGATATGATCCCTAGGGAAAGAAAGAGTGCTTAAATTTTTCAAAGGTATTTCTTTCCTAAAGGGGTTTGAAATTTGGGAGGTCTTGTGAATGTTCATTTTGCAAATGTTTCCAGAACCAAGCAATGTATTCTTTACTTCCAAGCACTTTTTACAACCCTAGGATGATGAGACAATATTTTGTTGGGTTCCCACTTGGATGAATCTAGCTGCGCATATTTTGTGCGGATGGCTAAATGCTTGACCACACTGGCTTCCCTCCATGACACACACTTCTCGGGTTAGCCAAGCATTAGTACCCATGAATCTCCCATGGAATACTTTCCATCTCTACAACAAAACCACATGTATAATGTGGGGTGGATTCAGGGGACATGACCTCTTGCACCAACAAAATAGATAAGGTTTTGGCCTTCTACAAATTTGGTTGTTAATAAGGGTACCCATTCAGGAGGCCGCACGAGAGGCAAGATCAACCCAGATAAAGAGTATCACTTGATTGTCCGTAGGAACTCCTATAATGATGAAATTTCCTCACCATTCGAATTTGTATACCAGTTGGGAATAGCTTGGCATTTAGCTCGTTACCGGTTTGAGTCATTCCCTTGGGGTGAGTACTTTTTCCCACCAAGGCAGGCTCTCTAAAGGTGTACAATAGCAAGTAAGTGCATTCGTAGTTTGATCATCTTTGTTTGTGTGAACAA
The DNA here is from genome assembly GCA_007115665.2 of Sequoiadendron giganteum. Classification (NCBI taxonomy): domain Eukaryota; kingdom Viridiplantae; phylum Streptophyta; class Pinopsida; order Cupressales; family Cupressaceae; genus Sequoiadendron; species Sequoiadendron giganteum. Next base: position 413,938,371 of record CM021110.1, on the reverse strand, counting down.
AGAGAGAACACTCACAATGTCATTTTCTCACACTGAACAAGCTTTGTTCAATTTGAAGTTCCCAAATTGAAATGTGAAGGCAATATTTTTGACAACTTAATATCACCAAAATTCTTTTGATTCTCAAGATCGTTATGAAGCGCGAGAGAAGCACATACGCATTTCGAATGATGTTAATTTGTAAAATATTGCAAAACATGACAAACACTTGTTCATTTTAAGTCCACAAAGCAATGATGAGTTCGTTTTAAAAGCACCAAATGAGATGTGAAGTTTGCCTTGTTCAATTTTTAAGTCCAAATTGAAATCTAGTAAATGTCTAGGTTCAATTTTAACCAAGCTTAAAAAAGATCAAATCAGTGATCGATTTTAAACCCAAATAAAAAAGTGAGTTAGTTTAAAACATAAAACAAGGGTAGAAAATGGAAGCTCTAAGATTGTTTAAACAAGCATCAAAAAATACTTTTTCTCCAAGTCTTGAAAAAAATCTCCAACTCCACTTTGTTTGTCCTCGTTTTTTTTTTGATGCCAACCTTGTTCCTATTCCATAGATACATAAAAGTTAGGCATGTATTGCAAAAGTATAGAATTATACATAAGATTTGTTAATTGTTTTGAGAAAAGACCTTTTTAATAAAACAAAATTGACAAAGCACATGTGTTCCTTATGATGAAACTAACTCAATAAACGTCAATATATTTTCAATCTGCACCCACTTTCATAAAAGGATTTATGATTTCAAAACATTATACCCTCAAAGTAACATATTAGTGGACATTGAAATATTAGATGCTCAATGATGTAATCAAATAAATCCCTTCTAAAGATCAAAGTTGAAATGAGAAAAAAACCTTCTCTAAACCAACGTTTATCTCTATTATATAAAAACATGGCAAACCACAACTTTAGAGACATAGAATCTTATTCATGATAAAAAAAACCAAAGCATTACCTTTTTTCCTTTTCTGCCTATGAAGAGTTTGCAAAAATATATATCACGACAATTTTGTATGAAGAAAATAGACATACAAAAGTAGAATCTACTCATTCCAATAAATCAGATGTTTAGAACTTAACATGCTTGACACATTCAAATAAATTAAATGTTTTACTTCTCTGTGACTTTAAGGTATTGCAAATTTCTAGTATTTAAAAGGCACTTTCAGTCACTTAAAGTAAATGTAAATACTGCCACAGGTTAAAGAATAGTACGAATTTTCTTGAGCCCTCAACCAGATCTGCAACCAAAATCATAATTAAAGGGACAATTGAAGAAGCCGATGCAGTGAGAATGAACACATTATGCAACATTTTATTTATTAGCATATATGAAAGAAGATCTCAACATTCAATAGTGGTCAAACATTCAACAACTTATCTTATCACATCCCATCTCACTCGCTAGACAGTCCACGCCATATTTATTTTTGTTGATCCATCATTAAGAAAACACTATTGGCAAGTAAAGGCTCGAAATTTTCTAAGGCTATTAATGCTAGTAAAGGTTTGAAATTTGTGATTTGTCCTCTATTATTGTTTAATAGTAGGCGCCAAGGAAGAAGAGTTTGGAGGAGCGACACTGTCAGCATCCCATCTACCTGCACCAAAAAACAATGTTATTTACCACTTGTACCAACATCTATTCTGCATTTTCTAGCATCCTCCCTACGCGAAATGGAAGCTTTAGAATAGGGTATGGACCTCCCTCATAAAATGTACGCTAGAAGAATATGTTCAAAAATGTTTAAAATTTCCAGCCATTTCCTTGTTTGGTAGACACAAATGTAAAATGTGGAAGCATAGAAAAAGCGTGTGAAATTTTGACAGAAGGACTCAAAGAAATGCGGTTTCATGGCCTCTCATAAAGCTTACATACGTACAAAGTATTTAGAAATTTTGAGCCTAACATAATTAGCAAGTCCAATTCAATAGCCTCTGTCAGAATGTGATGATTGTAGGGTATGGAAATGTGTTTTAAGATGTAGAGTGTAGAATAAGGCGTGCGAGTTGAATCAAATAGCAACAGTCCAGACGTGAATATCAGATTTTTCAAAATATAAAGGCTAAAACATAGGCTTCTAGGTGTGCATATTCCCATGCATTCACCCACATGCATTCAGTCGATATTAAAGAAACAAGGACTTGACAGGGGGAGATAGAATTTAATCGATATCTACTGCATTTACTTGATACTACAAAGTGTGACCTGTGATGCATTTGTAAATGCTGCCTCTACTGGAAAAAAAATAAAAAAATAGAAAACCACGCCATCCACTTTTACTGATTTCTTAAAGGACACGATCTGCTGCAAACACAAAATATTTTCAGTGAGAGTAAGGTATGCATACGATGGTGTTCTCATCTAAGGCGAGTGTAAGTCGTGCAAGCTTCTTCTTTATTTTGTTTCTTTGTTTTTAATATGCATAAGAAAAAGGTTGCGTCCCTACCTAATGCATAAGCAAAACACACAAACTGTTTTTGACTTGCAGGATATGCACCTGATGGTGTTCTTCATGGACTGCGCAATCATTGCAGAAGGTGTTCTAAGTGGGCTTGCTGAAAATTTCTTAAAGATAAACAAGAAAAAGCATTTGTTAAATGTAAAGCCAAACAAGGAGGTTTTCAAGTATACTCCAAGCAATCAGATATGATGAGATTATTGCAGAGAGTGAGGTGTTGGGAGCTGGGGGGATAAAAAACTTTTCAACTCTTATCAGATAAATCGAGATCCAACCTATAAATATTTTGAAATCTTATCTAGCAATCAATAGTTCCTCTAGTATGTAATGATCTTGAGTGTGTATTTTAATAGAGTGCTATGAGAATCAGAATAAGAAACAAATGGGGGATTTTTTAATTTTTTTTGTAACCAGTAGCATGTAGTTTGAACTAATAAACTTGTCCCACATAAAATATTTCCTAATCACAAATTTTGGACAGTAACATAGGGAGAAATAACAAAATTAGAGAAATGTACATCTGCAAACAAGTATAATAGAAGAAAACTGATTTTAGTGCTTGAATCAATATGAATCTGCACTAATGCTTCATTTTCTAATATTCAAAACTACATGCTTGACAAGCTATTTTCTTAGGTCAGATTGATATTAGTAATCAAAGACACTAGATGACCACATCTATTAATGGAAAAAATGACACGAGATATGTAGGATAAATCATTGAAATAAGATTACGAGATAAATAGGATAGCCCTCCTTCTAGCACCATTTTGTAGATGGTGAAAATCTGCAGTTTGGTTAGAAAACCTTCAACACACACACCCGTCTTAGTATGGTTAGCATTCTAAACAACACAAATAATCAACATCTTCATAGAATAAGCTAACATGCTTGAAAAATGACATAGATAATTAACTTAATTGAAAGCAAGAAAACATATTAGACACCTATTCTATGATGGATTGGTGCTCTTTGAATATGTGAAACAACCCTTTCCCAACCCTTGCAAAGCTAATGAGATGATAGACAATGAGATGCTCTTGAACTCAAGTTGCCTATAATGGAGATGCTTTCAAAATGTGGATGTTGAAATGAGAGAAAATGCATTGCATTTATAGGAGAAGTTGAGAGAGGAGAAGCCAAGATTAGGAAATGTGGGACTAAATCCCATCCAATAAGAAAGAGCCACTTGTCACAATGGGATTGGCCTATGCTTGTGCAAGTTTTGGCCAATGTGCCCATTCAAATTTGAAAATGGCAATAAATGAGTATGGTTGAGGGTTTTTTGGGGGAATTGTGTTTATCCAAAAAATTCAAACATGAGAGTTAATGAGGGCATATTCCTTGGGAATATGCCCTTGTGAGGGAAAATAGGTGTTTTTAATAAATCAATTAAAATGATTTATTATGAAAGTGGATGAATCTAGAGGATTCATGTATTTAGGATTAAACTAATCATGATTTGATTAATCTAACAGGAGTTTAGGTGATATGACATTTGATTTAGATTTTTGTATTTCTTCTAAAATCAAATGAGAGGAAATGAATATGAGTGATTTAATTAGATATACGTGATTTAATTAAATCAAGAACTATAGGAGATTAATTAATTAATTATATTTAATTAATTAAAGAGGGAAGAATGATTAAATGTGATGTTTAATTAAAAATGTTAATTTCGTATGTCTACACCTTGTCCTTTGGACCCCAAAGGACCACCTTCATAACCAATTTTTTCAAGTATGGCTGCTCTTGAAGTATATTTTGAAGCATATGCTTCTTTTACAGCCTCACTTAAACCAGGTTTGTAATTAGAATGGATTTGTTCTTCTTCTTCCCTATCAATATCATCATTAGATTCATCACTTCCTTTTCTTCCACATTGATCAGGATGCTCTATATTCCACAATTTGATAAACTCTTTATCTTCTTCGTTAGCTCCATACTCTGCAAGAGCTCTTGGATCACCTAGGTCCTTCCTCATAGACCAAAAGACAGTAATTTTTGATTGTGACCAATTTTTATCTATAACTTCCTTCTTTCGAGAACCTAGAATTTTTACTCTACTAGATGGTTTATCACTTTTTTCATAAAAATTATTGTATGTCCTGATTGTCTTTCAGTGCAATGCCATAATTTCTATCGACAATAGTTCAAAAGAAATACCATTCTCAGTAGCACTTTTCTCCATTGCTATTTTTACCTCATTCAAAGAATCCTTGTTTCTCAGGTTTTCAAGCAAGGGTTTACTTTGATGTTGAATTCTATTTGCAACATTCCTATTGGCCACAATCATTGATTTAATGATGTCACATGGATCATACTACCAGTGACAGATAGCATCAAAGTCAATTTTTTTAAAAAGATTATGTGCCACACTAAATTCTTTTCTCTCAAATGTGAACCCTCCACATGAAAAAGGTAAAGAAGGAAATAAGGTCTTCTTTTGTTGACTGAGAAAGTGTAGTTCATCAGCACTCTGCACCTGCCTTACATATTCCAATGCAAAAACCCTTTCTGTCACATGTATTGAAAATTTGTATGGTTGTACTCCCGATCTATAAAATCTTAGCACAATAGATTCTTCCATTAAGTACCAATCAACCAATTGTATTTATTTTCCTAGTTGCATGCAGTTTCTACATGACATAGGCAATCTAGGCATTGGAGTATTTGTAATGACTTGATGGAGTGGAGCCAAAAATTAGTCTACAAAATGATTGTAGTTCCTTCGAGAATCATGCATCCTTATCTCAGTGGTCCATTCATATAATAGAGCCATTTTATTTTCCTCTGCATTACTATAGGGCTGAATCTGAAGCTTGTTGGTCTAAAACATTCCTCTAAATTTGAATAGAAAAAGATAGCACAAGTACCTGTTGTGAACCCAAATGTCTTCGTGGAACCTGCTTTAATCATTAAAAATTGTTTATGCATGGATTCTACAATGTGCTGAGTATAATTATATTTGACATGTTCATCAACATAATGGATATTATATACCATTTCAAGGAGGCTTGCACCCACTTCCAAATTGCTATCTAGACCGAGACAAAATGATAGCATGGAAATAGTATCTTGAACCCATGGTTTAAAAATATCCAAATTATAAGGATGCTTATGATCACTTTTCAATTTGTTTCTATCCTTAACTATTTTATTTAAGAAATCATTTTTCAGCCTTTCTTCTACTACTTCATAATCACTAGCAAGCTTTTCTAGGTCAATGTGGTGGTTTCCAAATTATTCGGTTGTAAACCCCAACACTTTTTCCAAGTTCTACTGCATTAATGGATAAAAATTCTTCTTGGTTATCTTTATTAACAATTTCTCTTTTCTTATTATCATAATTTTCAGCACAAACCATGATAAATTTTGGGCAAGGGAAAACTTCATGTAACATCATGCGCCCTAATCCAGTTACACACGATGCACTGATACTATCAACTTGGGTTTGCTTTGCAACCTTATTCTGAGATGAAAATATAAGTTCTAAGGTATGCCTACCATAGATTTTAGGATCATAAATATCATGGTACCCATCAGTGAAACCTGGGGTTTTAAGCAATTCTGCATAATGTATTTTTTTTATCGAACATTGCTCTAGTGGTACTAGTGGTAGACATGCTTATACAAATGTGAAGTCATGAAATTTGAATTCCCTAATAAGTAATACCTATTAGTCCTCCTTAATTTTGATGAATTCTCGAGTCTCTAAAGTCTAAACCCAAACTTCAAACTTTGACAAAATAAGATTTTAAGAAATGTCAAACAATGAAACATAGCCGCAAGAATTATTTCACTTACCCAGATTCAGAGTCCCGATTCTTGAAAACTGGAATGGCTTTGTTGGAAGTGGAATTGTGGAATCCAAAACAGGGTGGTGCATTGCAATGAGCAATCTAAAAATTCTTAACTGTTGATCTTTCTAAATCTAATGGTTATAGGGTGATTCCAGAGGTTTAAGTTGGGAAGCCCATCGCTCTATGCATTTCATTATGGAATGCAACTACAACCATACATCAAATGTTCATCCAACGGTTGAAACTTAAGTAATTTATGATATTAATTTTAAAGTTTAAAAATAAACATTAATCACTTGACAATTGACACTTAGTAGTACAAAGTGCTTTAAATGCTTTGTTTCTCGAAATTGGAACATTACAGTGAATGACACATCTTAGGTCTACAGGTTGAAAATTCTTAACCATTAATCTTTCTAAATCTAACGCTTATAGGGTGATTCCAGAGGTTTAAGTTGGGAAGCCCATCGCTCTGTGCATGTCATTATAGAATGCAACTACATCCATACATCAAATGTTCATCCAACGGTTGAAACTCGAGTAATTTATGATATTAACTTTAAAAATAAACATTAATCACTTGACAGTTGACACTTAGTAGTACAAAGTGCTTTAAATGCTTTGTTTCTCGAAATTGGAACATTAAAGTGAATGACACATCTTAGGTCTACAAGTTGAAAATTCTTAACCGTTGATCTTTCTAAATCTAACAGTTATAGGGTGATTGTAGAGGTTTAAGTTGGAAAGCCCATTGCTCTGTGCATGTCATTATAGAATGCAACTACATCCATACATCAAATGTTCATCCAACGGTTGAAACTTGAGTAATTTATGATATTAACTTTAAAAATAAACATTAATCACTTGATAGTTGACAGCATGCCTAGAATTTGATGGTCTATTTTAGAGTTAGACTGTATATTACAGCTATAAAATTTATTAGACCGTATAGTTTGACTTGCTATATTTTTTATTAAACCGTAAAAAAATATTATATAGTATTTTAATTTATAAAATATATCATTTTATAATTTTTATTATAAAAAGAAAATAGCTATCACTTTTTATATTAATATAAGTGATTTATAATATTATTATAAAAATATATATTAATTTAGAATCTTTTCAAAATAAACATAATTATTTTTAATTTTTAGAATATATTTAACAAGATTTATTTTTAATATGAGTTTAGAAACTTTTGTTAATTGTTAATTATAACAATAGATTTTTATATTTATCACTAATAATTATCATTGTTTTCTATTTTTTTAAGATATTGCATTTATAAAAGATTTAATAAAAAAAATCATAAATTAAACAATTTTTTTGATAGGCATTTAAATGACCAAACCGTCATAAAATTTTCATATGATAGGTAGGGGTGACCGTCAAATTCCAGGACTGGTTGACAGTGACACTTAGTAGTACAAAGTGCTTTAAATGCTTTGTTTGATTGTTTCTTGAAATTGGAACATTAAAGTGAATGACACGTCTTAGGTCTACAAGTTGTAAATTCTTAATCTTAACCGTTGATCTTTCCAAATTTAACGGTTATAGGTTGATTCTAGAGGTTTAAGTTGGGAAGCCCATCGCTCTGTGCATTTCATTATAGAATGCAACTACAACCATACATCAAATTTTCATCCAACGGTTGAAACTTGAGTTACTTTAAAGTTTAAAAATAAACATTAATGACTTGACAGTTGACACTTAGTAGTACAAAATGCTTTAAATTCTTTGTTTCTCAAAATTGGAACACTAAAGTGAATGACACATCTTAGGTCTACAAGTTGCAAATTCTTAATCTTAACCATTGATCTTTCTAAATCTAATGCTTATAGGGTGATTCTTGAGGTTTAAGTTGGGAAGCCCATCACTCTGTTCATTTCATTACAGAATGTAACTACAACCATACATCAAATGTTCATCCAATGGTTGAAACTTGAGTAATTTATGATATTAACTTAAAAAAATTAACATGACACATGTGTTTTAAAGTCAATACCATAGGAATCGACCTAAAAATTCTTTATCGGTGGAACCCCCATCACATCCCCACCGATGGCCCAAAGGCGAAGACTCATAACTCATAAGGTGCGCTCCCCGATAAATCGATAGAGTCAACAAAAGTAAGAACATTTCTATAACAAATAAACATCGGTGGAATGAATGATTGCATTACCTCGATGGCCCGATATAACCATGAATTATCAAGTGCATATTTCATAAAGTATATTACTTAATTTCTCAAAAGAAAAAAATTTATTTGAATATATTAAATTATTAATAGACACTGAAGTTCCGAACTCAGAAAATAACTCTTTACTCTTAAGCGTAAATGAATAACGAAGATTCAAGGAATCAAGAATAACACAACACAACCATTTATTTTATTGCAACTGAATTTCAATGTCACATTATTACATATCTTTTTATAGACGAGTAGCACTATAGCTTCTGCTACTGAAAAATTACTACAAATGTAACTCTAAAAATAAATGCATGATTCCAAGCTTCTGTTGGTGACAACATTATGTTACAAATGTGGCTCTGAAAATAAATTTAGGATTCCAAGCTTCTGCTGGTGGTTTTGCGAACCATGCTAGGGAAAAGGGGTTCTAATTAGTCCTAGGGAAATGGGAGCCATGAAGATACAAAATGTACTTATCCCCTTTGAGAACTAGAGCCATGCTAGGGAAATGGGAGCTGTTAGAACACAAGAGGAGAAGATTTTCTTTTGCACATAGCTTCCATGCACCGGTATAACACTTACCTCCATTAGAGCTCCTCATCTTGGTTCAAAACTCATCTGAGAAGTCAGGTTAACCAAATCAACTTATTTTCAATTTCAACCATTCTGAACTTGAAGGAAATTCGTCTTTTACTGATTACTTTGTAAGTACATAGCTGTAGGTAGGAGAATTTACAGTATCCCAAATACTGCATCATCTTCTTCGTGAATCCTTATTAACCCTAGAAATTAAAAACCCTCATGGCACTATCTACTATTCACTGAATCACTATCCCTATTTATGGGCCACCAGTTCCACTACCAGCCTGTATAATTAAAATGTTTAATTTGATTGATGTTTGGCTACATGCCAACTTGAACTGTACCTCAAGATGACAAGCTATCAAAACACTCAAAGTTCAAACGATATGAAATCATTACAAATATTGTTTCATTAAAGCTATGAGTTGTCCATGAAATTGCTTCGGATGTTCATATCACATATGGCATTAATTGCCACCACTACCTGCATTAGCAGTGCGACAACCACACTTTCTTCAAAAATAATGAGAATTTCAATTAAATGAAATGTACAATGTCTCGGCATTGAAAAGATAGAATGAGTGATGAGCGATGAGACTTGATCTCACCACATGTCTGCATCTAACAGTTATAGTGTTATTCCGGATGTTTCAAATCGCAAGTCTAGTGCTTCAGAGATTTACTTCCGGAATGCAACTATAGTCGTCCATCAAACATTCATCGAACAATCCCTATGATTTTTCGTTGGCATATCTGTTTATTTCGCCACTAGATTTTTTTACTATTTTGAGATTCTTTTTAATTCACCAATGAAAATATATTTTTTGCTTTGAAAAGAGGTTTTAATCACCAATGGAAAAAAATTCTGGTTTGAAAATTAGTTTTAATCGCTAATGGAAAAAAATTATGGTTTGAAAATTGGTTTTAATCGCCAATGAAAAATATTTTATTCAATTAAAAAAATTTGTAATTCGCCAAGATTTTCCACAAACTTCCAGGGATTATAAAAGATTCGCTAGTTGGGATTTTTTTTTCTCCCGTAAAATGAAAAAAATCATCAATAAAATTAATATTTTTCATCGAGAAGTATATCAGATTCGCTAGGATTTTACACTTGTGCCGGGGGGGGGGGGGGTTTCTTAAAGTTTTCCCTGTCTTAGAGAGTTTTCAATCTCTCTTGAGAAATGTGTCATCTTTCATGCTCTAGGGAAAACTAAATTTATTTTTGGGCACTAAAAAGAACAATACAAAGTTTCTTTCAAAGTTTGCAAACAAAAGGCTTAAAAAGAATTTTAGGAAAAAATTACTAGAGTTGGTTTTCAGATTTAATAAATTGAACAAGACAAATTCGATATTTGATTTAGTGCTTCAAAAAGAATTCAATTTTGCTTTGTGGGCTTAAAATGAACAAGTGTTGTTTTGTTTTGTAATTTTGTACTCAAAATAATGTCATCAAAAGGACGCATGTGCTTCTCTCGCGCCTCACGACGATCTTGAGAATCATAATCTCTTTTGGTGATCTTAAGTTGAGTAAGGTAATTGCCTCCACATTTCATTTTTAGATTAAAATTGAACCAAATTGTGAGTGTGAGCATCGTATATAGCGAGTGTTCTCCCTTTTTTTTTCAACAAAGGTTGATTGAACTATGGGATATGCTTGCTTTTTTTATTTTATCTTAGTGAGCCTGCCTTGTGGAAAAAAGTAATCAACCAAGGGAATGACCCAACTGGGAACATGCTAAAGCCAAGCGACTTCCACCCAGGATATAAGTGAGGATATTGGAACAAAGGGAAATATCATGAGGATTATTTTGACGAGAAGGGAAACAATGGTCTCTCGTCGTACTAGATAGTCCCCCACAAATGAAATTCCCGTATTAAAACCCTTTGTTTAGAAAAGGCCAAAATCCTATCTATTTGTTGGTGCAAAAGGTCATGTCCTTTGAAGCCGTCCCACCTATGCATGCGGTTTTGTTGTAGAGATGAAGAGTATGCCATGGGAGATTCATGGGTACTGATTCTTGGCTGATCCGAGAAGTGTGTGCACTGTAAGGGGGAGCCAATGTGGTCAAGCATCTAATCATCCACACTGAATATGTGTAGCTGGATTTATCCAAGTGGGAACCCAACAAATATTGTCTTTTCAGCCTAGGCATTATACGTGTTCTTGAAATTAAAACACTTTGCTTGGATCTAAAAACATTGGGAAACAAGAATTCACAAAGAGCTTCAAATTTCAAACCCTTTGGAGGAAACAAATATCCTTTGACAAATCTAAGTGCTCTTTCTTTCCCTAGGGATTTTATCCTTAGAGGTTTATAAGTGCTTGGGTTTAATCATCATTTGTTTTCACTAAAGTCAACCTAGGAAACTATGCACTTAAAACCTTGATTTTCACATAAGGCACATTGTGGAATGAAAAGGAATTGAGGCATAGACATTTAGTTTGAAATCATACTCAAGATTTTTTTTTTGATAAAAGGAACTCATTAAACAAAGATAAGGACAATTGACCTCACACATGTGTTCTCTCAAATGATTTCCCGTAAAATCAAAATCCAAAAACCAAGGTTCAAGAAACTTTGTCCAAAGGCTCGTGAAGAGAATCTTGAAATGATTTTTGAAATTAGAGAAATATTGGCATATAATTTCTACAAGAAGGCCTCAAAGAACAAGCCAAGTTTGTATGAGTTCTATTATCAACAAAATCCAACTCTTTTTCAAAGGTTTTATTTTCTCTCTTAGAGGTATGGCATGTTCTTCAATACCGAGGTCTTATAAGAAAGAGTCTTGTCTAGATCAAGTTTAGGATCAAAATCGGTCACTCTCATCCATCTCTCAATCATCAAAATTAAATTCTATTTCACCAAAAAACTCTTGATAGCTTTGAAACACCATTCATGCTAAACTTAAAGGCAAAATCAGCATCACCTTGTTTGACTTAATACACTTAGTCAAATTATCAATCTTCTTGGACAAATTCACCTCTAGGATAACACAAATTAATTTGATTGGCTTAACACACTTAGTCAATTCACTCTCTTTTATGAGTTTTCTCTAGAATAACACAACTTCCTAGGGTTTACAATTTCATCATCACCTTGTTTGGCTTGACACACCTAGTCAAACTATCCTTGAAAATAAAAATCAAATCAATTAAAGCCCTAAAAAGTTTAGCAACCCCCCCCAAATTTCTTCAAGATTTTCATTCATCCGCATAAGCCATCTTCCATTTATCTCATCCCCATCATCACTTTTGATCCTTAGACTCTCCTAGTTTTTCTCCTTTTTGTGCCTAAGATTAAGATCAAACGATCTCTATTTTATGGTTCAAACAAGATCACAACACAAGAGGAACATGGAAAAAACTAAGGAAACATCAACTTCAAGTGACCTAAGTCAAACGACCTTTGAATTAAACCTTGTAGGATTAAGAAATCCTCCAAAGAACTCCTCTTTGTTGTTGCAAAACCCTCATGAGGAAGGAAATATAGAGGACATCATCGACGATGACTTGGGAATGATGCAAGAGGAAATAACTGAAATGGTTTGGAATCTTCAGAATCATAGAACCATCAATGCCATGCTGAAACTTAATCCCTCTCTATATATACGTGCATTAACGAAAGAAGGGGCCAAACTCCCTTTTGAATTTGATGTAGGTACCAATGTAGAAAGGAATCTTTCAAGCATACCCCCAGTGTCACTTCCAAACATCACTCAGGAGATTCCCCAAATCATATCAACAATCGCTTCAACCCCACCAGTTGTTAACAAGGGAAGTGCCATGTTTCGTGAATTACAAAAACACCGCCTTGTAAACAACAAAGAGATAAACATCAAAACCACACTGGATAACTTCGTCCTAGTAAATTCATTACACCCATATATTCCACTTACCATAATCATGCAGACTCATCTTCATTCCATACAACACCAACCTATCTGCTGAACATACAAACTTCTCTCCCTATGATTTTGCAGGGAGAAGGTGGATTATTCAGAACAAGGGGAGTCTTTGACCCCTCCTCATCGTCACTTTTCCAATGGAACACACTACTATTCCCTCCATTTCCTCTAACATTCGTATCACCTTTTGGGTTGGGCCTTCCCCCCTACCCGCCACCAATCTACGAAACCAAAGCAATCTAAGCATCACATCAAACCTCCTCCTTTTTCCATCAGTATCACAATAGCAGATGGAAACCATTCAAGCCACCACAATGGTGAATACATCCACTAGTCCCCAAATCTCTCAAAGCATGGTTTCCCAGGGACCAAGTATCTCGATCACACCATCCACAACTAAAATCCCAATCACACCATCCACAACTGAAATCCCAATCACCAACACAACCGTTCTGATCACCACTATGGTTAACGCCATTCCCAATCCATCGTCGATTCCAACAAAAGTCAACATGACTAACTCATTCATCTCCATGATTCAAGTAGTTCAAAAATCCACTCACCAAAGGGTACTTCAACAAAATCAACAAGATGCACAACTGGCTGCTCAAGAAGCACAAATGCAATTAGTCTCTCCACAAGCTGCACAAGCCGCACAAGTTGCACAAGCCGCACAAGCCGCACAAGTTGCACAAGCCGCACAAGCTGCACAAGCAACAAAAGTAGCCCAACAAGCATAGGCTCAACAAGCGCAAGCACAGTACTGCACACAACTACAAGCAATCCACCAACAAGCATACCAACAAGACCTGCAAGAATTTCAGACACAAAAACAATTTTTGGTGACATGTTTAGCCCCCACTTTAGCGCCCATATGAATCTACGTGCATATGTAATCTCAAGGACTCTAAACAAACAATGCAATTTATTTTAATAAAAGGATACTCATTTGATGGCAGGAGAATGAAGCCCCCAGTGTAGCTATCTGTGAAACCACAATGTTAGGAACCGCATCCTACAATACAAATTCGTTAGAAGTCCAAAAATCCTCTTATCTAATTCCTAGAGATTAGATTCGAGGGTAGATGTATGCCCCCCTTTGATTCCGCTTGCTTTACGGAGGTGGAATCATGGTAAAAATATAACCACGTCGAATAAGCACACACATATTGAAGGGAGTTTCCAAGTACCATGCTACATAACAATAGGTGAGTGATGATGTAGGGCATGGAAAGAATGATTTTGATGCAACAAATGACATAGAAAACGGAGCTCACTAGCACCCGATATGTTGATTTGAATGAAAAGCACACTAATAGGTCTAAAATGGTAAAAGTACAAATGTGCTCATATGAAAAAGTGAAATAGAGTAAAAGGAATGAAAATGGAGTAATTTGTCATTTACTTGTTCATTTACCTTTTGTGTAGTGTGAGAGTGACAAGGAGATAGTGAAATATTCCGAGCACATGAGATTTTACACCTACAAGATTGGATACATTACGAGACCAAGTAGCCAACGGTGAGCGACATGATGAGGTGAGTCAATTCTGGTAGCTTTGATTTGTGATTTTATATTTATGAAATGATTTATAGGCATGATTAGGTTAATTTAGGATATTGGAAAAAACGTTCACAAAGTGTCCCTTTTGTTCGCAAAGTAACCCATTTTTTTGCAAAGTGTCTTGTTTCTTCATGAAGTGTCCTAGAAGGGTCCTAAAGTGTCTAGGGTCTTTAGAAAAATCACACTAGGACAACATGAATACACTTGTATGATGATTTAGAGTAAAATTGAAGATATTGGATGATTTAAAGAGCATATTTTGATGATTTTGATAGGTACCCACACGATCTCATCAACGTCTCGATGGGAGACAACTGATTTTTCTGAGAGATCTAGCCCTCAATTTGTCAGCAACAGATATAAAGAACCTATAAGTGGTTGGTATATATTGGGCATACCTCATGCCCCCCATGAGGTACCACAATGCCATATTGATGGCATTGTGTGAGTGTTGGAATACAGATAGATGCATGTTTCACCTTCCCATAGGAGATATGACCATCACACTAGAGGACATACATTGGATAATCCGATTCCCTATTCAGGGGGAGCCAGTGCACCTTCAGAGGGGTCGATCCTTTCACGAGTAGTGAGAAAACATGCAGTATTTATTTGATGGACGAGTGCATGATGATAGAGTAGCGAGACAAATTGATCTAGCACTATTACTATATTCATGAGCACTAGTGCTAGGATAGATCATGATGCAAACTATTGCATTGGTTCTCCTCCCAGATGATCGAGAAACACACCTAGAGGGTGATATCGTACACTTGATACGAGGGATGGTAGAGCATAGGATAGTGTATGCCTAGGGATGGTGCATCCTCACACACTTATATTATGATTTGGGGAGATTTGTATTCTGGGAGTTGGATAGTATGGTGCACTGTACGCTGTTGCAGGTGTGGTGCCTGGAGCATATCACATGCACTAGACTAGTTGGTTTCCTATGTCCAATAGAAGTAGGGTATCCTCAGGCTTTTGGATATCCTCTTTGATAGCTATGGTAGTATGAAGATCTACAATTTTGGAGGGTGAGGTTCAACCAACTAAAGGAGGATGATATCCCATGGACACCATATCAAATCGTACTTCAGTGGCTAAATCATACTAGATAGATGAGGAGACTGCAGTTGGATGACATGATCACATAGTGCATCCCTTATACTATGATTGGGTGATGAGATAGTTTAGATAGATTCAAAGACCACCTCAGGCATAATCATCTTTTGGGAGATCTGTTTGGAGTCCCTGAAGGCCTGGTGATACAACATAGTTCACACTAGAGGATGTTGTCTAGAGACTCCGATTTTTCTGATCACAATCAACCGTCAGTCTCTAACGCAAATTAAATTGGTGCCACATGGGACCATGAGGAGTGGTGGATAGAATTACAACCAAATCCAGTGTTTCTAATTAATGAGTCAGTAGGGGATGCAAGACCAATACTAGATGAGGGGATGAGAGGGAGGATAGAGCTGAGGAGGCACACTACAAGGCTACAAATATATTTACTGAGATTATTGATGAGGAGTATGATGAGGATGCATACCCAAATTATGATGGACAAGAGGGAGAGGAGGAGGATGAGGATGGGGAGGATGAGGAGCCACTCCAGAGTAAAAATGAGGAGGTCATAACTGAGGACCGATATGAGTGGGGAGAGAACTCTCCTATTCATATGACTAGATCTCAAGTAGTAGCAACGATAGGTACCAAGACATACAACCGAGGAGAGGATAGCACTAATTCCATGCCCCCTATATAGGATGAGATGGAGATTCCTTATCCTATTGGATATATAGGTGATGATTTAGATGTTATGCATTTCATTTATGCTCTGATGTTTTATGTTATGTATATATATATCACAATGTGTTTTGATTATATTTTGTTTCTATCTTGCAAGGCCCATGGAGGATTGGTGAGATCTCTACTGTCAAGAAATTGTAGAGATAGTGCCGATATATTTTGATGAAGAGGATGTGGACTCTGAGTACGTGCCCCCATCAATTGTGGAGTGAGATCTAGAGACACTGAGACCCTTTGTGAGACTACAAGAAGCATACAAGGGTTTGAAGAGTCAGATCTGCTAAGCTAGGATGACATCACAGGAAGAGTCATCACGGGATCTGATAGAGGTGGAGAGACTAGAGAGAGAGGTGGCCCAAATACAAGCAAAGATGGATCAAATAGCAGAAGAACAGTAGGTGAAACTTGTGCAGATGGAGGGGATGGAATTCACTATCACGATCAAGATCACGATCACGATCACGATCACGATCACGATCACGATCACGATCACGATCACGATCACGATCACGATCACGATCACGATCACGATCACGATCGCAATCACAATCACGATCACACATGACTATCTCCCGACATCCAACAACTGATGCAACACGAGTACCAGATCTCGAGGGATCCAATAATCATAGTCCTTAGTGACACTATATATTTTGATGACATGTACCTAATTTTTTTGATATATATATGTATTTTGATGTTATATGTTGTGGTTTAATGTGTGAATGCTAAATAATAATGCAATTAATTAAATATCCTGTATGAGATTATTTAATTAATTTCCTGATGATTTAACAGAGCTTTATGTGATTTAATTAGGAAAAAACTTGTTAAAGTTTTCATTAAATACAATAGTAAAATTAAGTATGTTATGCACTTATGATTGTAAAGTAACATAACACACATGAGGGAAATTTGAATAATATGAAACCTAAAGAAATTATAAAAATAAATTAAATAATCACTTTAGTGTTCAAGAAATATACATAATGATTTGTCAAGAACGAAGCAATGTGAAAGCATAGAGGACATAATCCAATAGATATAACAACACTTCTTTATAATTCATACCATTCAAAGGGATTAAACATAATACTGACGTAAATTCATGACATTAATGGGGTCTTTGAGGGGAGTTCCATCACGCTCGATTAAGGTGTAAGCACCAAATCCATAATTCGTATCGATCACATAGGGGCCTAACTAATTAGGATTGAACTTGTATTTGTCAGCGTAGTCGGCCGTAGTGTTTTGTTGGTTTTCATACAAAACTAAATTTCCCTTGTTAAAAGTCTAAGGGATGACACCAGTATCATATTTGCATTGTAGTTGTTTAGCGTAAGCTTGAAGATGCTCGAGACCGTTAATGCGTTGTTCATCAAGCATTTCAAGTTGATGCAACCATTGTTGCGAATAGGTGTCATTATTAATAAGACCTTGGAGAGAAATCCAAAATGTGTGGATTTATAACTCTAAAGGTATGATAGCTTTGGTACCGTAAAAAAGGTTGAAATGTGTACTTACCGTGGAAGAACGAACACTTGTGTGATAGGCCCACAATGCATATTGCCATTGCGTATGCCGATATTTTTGATTTTGATTAATAGTTTTCTTAAGGATTTGTTCGAGGATTTTATCGATGCTTTCGACTTGACCATTACATTGTGGGTAGTATGGTGTTGAAAATCGATGTTGAATATGAAATGCCTCTAGGAAATTCTTCACATAATTATTTTTAAATGGCATTCCATTTTCTGAAACTAATGTGGAAGGAAGTCTAAAGTGAGAGATTATGTGTTCCAATAAGAAATGACATACCACATCAACAGTTGATAATATTTTCACTTCTTGTGGGTTAGCGGGTTGTTGATAATCTATCTCATCAAAATTTGTTGAATATGTTGCATTTTCTTCCAAAGGGGGTGAGATAGAGGCGTGGGAAGATGTGTCTTCATTTTGGGTAAAGAGGATTGCTAGTTGTTTGTTTCGTGCTTCCTCTATTCATGTAACAATACACTCACCCATAAATGAGGGGGTGAATTTCAGTGACCCACAATCATCACCAAGTAAGTTAAACTTGGACTCATCTTTTAATTGATGTGTTTCAGAAGGGGCAATGTTGGAGGTAGGAATTAATGTGTTGAGAGGACTTGCTGTTCCCTTTTCAAGTTGTAAGCAACTTTCAGGCTTGAGGTCTATGCCAATTTGATACATTTTTTTATCATATACATATTTCATTTTGCAATGAAGTGTCGAGGGTAGCACGTGCACCTCATGTATCCATGGTATTCCTAGGAGGAGATTATCAAAAAGGTTGTAGGTCATGACATGAATAGGAGTTTGCAGTTTAACCATTCTGATAGTAATAGGTAAAGTAATGACATGAAGGGGTTGCTTGGTAACATTATCAAATCCCCTAATGGATAAGGAATCAAATTTGATTTGGGATTTATCCATAGGAAACCTATCAAGAAGCTTTATACTGCACACATTAAGGGCAGATCCGTTGTTGATAAGGGTTATTTTGATGCCTATATGATTATATTGGGCTATTATCATAAAGGATTCATTTTGTTTTCACAACTCTAAGGTAGGGAGCTCATGATGGTAGAAAGTAATGTCAACATCAAGGCTATATTCATTTATTGTATCATGGCTGCCACATTAGCATTCATACCAAGAGGCACCACTATTTGTTGCAATGCCATTTGAAGCATAGAATGATAGTTGGGGGAGTTTTGGAGAAGATCCCAAAGGGATATCTTGGTGGGAGTGTTCTTAAGTTGTTCAACCAAATCATAATCCCTAAATTGTGAGTTTAAACGAGGTGGTGCAGGTAAGATGGGGTTTGGCAATGGTAAGGATGGTGAGGGAATTGGTTGGGGATGTGGGTTATTGCGAGTATAATGGGTATGGGCAACAATATAGGATTTAGGTGGGAATAGGATAAATTCAGGTTGAGATGGGGTTTGAGGTTTATGGGAGGGTGGGTACACAAATAGCTAAGGTTGGATGACATTAACATATTTTGTTTGAGGTTGCTCACAACAAACCTTAGCGGATGAATTAGGTGAGATAAAGTCCTGAAGAACTTCATCTAACATGCCCATATCATCACAACTAAAAGGTTCAGGGGATAGGTTATCGGTGGTGTGTTTGATTTTATCATCATAAACATTAGTGGATGAGCTCAATGAGAGGAAGCCTTGTAGGACTTCATCTAACTGCTCTAAGTCATCACTACTAAAAGTTCTAGATGATATTATTTTCCTATAGTGAAGGAGTGTGTGCATTATTTCATGTGATTTTCTATGGTTTTATTTTCACGGTCCAATGGTTTTTCTTTAAAAGAACTATTAACTAATGCTAAAAATGAAACATGTAAATATCTAATGCTATTCATAAATGCCATTTTAAGGTAATGATAACCATATAAAAAATAAAATAGAACTGGATCAGAACATAAACTGAAAGAAATAGAAACTACAAAAATTGACAATGAAATGCAAAATGACCACTAGGACTAGGTCGCCCAAGGTGGCGGCTTAGTCCCAAGAGGGTTATTTTTAGCTTTTTTTTTGAGTTTTTGGGTGAAAAATGCAGTGTTTTGGACTGTAAAGAGTAGATCTATATGGCTTATGTAAAATTTCACTATTTTGTAAGGAAATAAATGCAAACAATGAGCTTTTTCATTAGTGCAAAGTACGAAAACCGTAGGATGGTTTTTTAAATAATGCATCATGCAATGTTAAAAGAAGGAGGTCCTAGGAATGCAAATGTAGGCTAAATCAGAAGCAATATGTGTCTAAATGTAGGTTCACCAAAATGAACCACAAAATTTATGCTTTGGGTAAAGGAAAATTGCCCCCCTACAACTTTCTAGAGTTTTCACCTAGAAGGAATGAGATATCCCTTTATGGGGAGAATAAACCTTGTGATTCATTCAATAAGGGGATTGAATGTAATTTAAATGCTAAATGTTGAAATATGATAAATAAGTCTAACTAGAAAACATAAACTAAGAGAACCTATATTGCTTGAAAACACATGATGTAATACAACAAAGATAAAACAAAGGCTAGAAAAAGAAAGATAACCTAATGGATTAGACAAGTGCAATTGGAAACTGTTGAAGACCAAAGTGGAAGTTACAGGAATCTTTGAAAATCTGGAAAATCTAAGTTTTATGCCCATTGGGACACTTACACCAAGTTGGGCGACCTTGTCCCTTTTTTGGAAAACTGTTCTAGGCTCCATTTTGGCCAACTGGGTGCTCAAATCTACATAAATATTTGACAAACACTCCTAGCAGGACTAGGTCACCACTATTGGTGACCTAGTCTCTTTTAGCTTTTCAGGAAAACTAAAAGTGGACATGGAGGTCTATGATCTGCACTTTTTTTCTTCACTACAATACGAACTCAGACCTACAAAATCACCTGCAAAATAAAGTATATTTGATTTCTAATGTGGGGTTTGCCTTGGTCAAAATCCTAGTTTGTATTTAAACTTGTAAAGAGATAGAAAATCTACATAAACCCTAGACCTAAGTGTGTCTAGAACTAGGAAAACCTAAAATAAGACAAAACCCTATTCTATTGTGCTAGAATAAGATGCATGCAAAATATTTGGAATGATGAAAGACTCTAATCCAAGAAACCATACAACATTAAAAATGAATGCAAATGGTATGCAAACCTCAAATATGAAGATGGGCTGAAAATAGAAGATGGAGTCACTTTGAAAAAAGTCTTTAGGTGTGACTTGGTGGCTAGTTGCACCTCCTCAACCTAGATTTCTACATGATTCTCCATAGGAATCCATGTTCAACCTTTGAAAATGTGTGATATTGAGTATGAAGTGAGCTTGAAGACCTGAAAAATCCCTAGCGTGCTACCCAAAAGCTTCAACTTTGATGTGAAAGAGAGATGAAACTTCTAGAAGAAGATGTTTTTGCCCTTGATTCTTGAATTTTCTTGTGAAAAAATGACTAAGAGAAGCCCACAAAATGACCTAAAAACAAGTATTTATAAGCAAAAAAACCTAATTGCCAGTAATTTTGACCTAATAGGCCGATACCCATTGGGAATTTTTAGCAAGATAGAAATTTTCCCGCTTAAAAATGCAAAAATCCCTAAAAAGGACTAGGTTTCCAACTTGGGCGACCTAGTCCCACCAAGGGATTTTGAAGATGGATTAGTGTTATTTGAGTGATTTTGATGTTGTTTGTCAGGGGTTGAATGATTCCTTAGGTAAAATACGCCTCAAAGTCAAAGTAACGAGCCTTAGGGGCCTATAAATGTTTTTTTAGGAAGGTGATTGATGCAAGGGTACCTAAAGTAGGACCAAAATGGGCACAAAATTGTCCTTTTCTTCAAAGTATACAATTTTTGGTGACACAAGTACATACAGTAACTATAGTCCAATTTTTAATAATGAATTTGAACCATATTCAACTTAAACTCATTGTCAAAAACCACACACATAATACAAGTTCTCATCTTCAAGCATTTATATCATATTTGAAAATAAATTTCTTTAGTAGATAAAATAATTACAACAATAAGAATCTCATCAAAAAAGAAGATTGAAATTTCAATAGAATCTTGAACATAAGAATGATCATTTCTACAAGAATGTAAGTGAAATATAGTATGAAATACAAAACCTACAAAATCAAATATTGTTGCCAACAAGTGAGATAAAATATGAAAAAATTAGGGACAAACAAAGCTAGTATTCTTTACATAGACATTAAAAAATATCTGAAAGGAAAAGAAAAATAACGTCCATTCAACCTACTTTCTAAGATCTAATGCATAAGATTCATCATCAAACCTAATGAAAATGAAAGATAGATGGATGATGCAACCTAAACTAAATCAATCAAAAATTGCTTCCAAAATCTCCATATAATGATGTAAATACAAATTTACCTAATAGCCCCAAATTCCCATGAAGCTTATTAATAAAAATAAAAGAAAGACCCAACATACCACCAAACTAATGTTTTTTTGATTAACTATAATTTCAAGTAGTGCCACTATTGCAATTACTTTTGAAGAATAAGTAGCCACACTAGAGGGCATTATGCTAAAATTAGTAAAAGCCTCCACATAATTCCCATGTATCACATAAGTCACCAAACCCTAAACTATTAAAATAATCACTAACAAAATAATGAAAGGGGCCAAATTCATGAGAATTTGAAACACATTAAGATTCAATTGAAAGGGCAAAAAAACCCAAATGAAGAATATGGTTTCCTCCGAACCTTGTATCTTAGACCAAAGTAAATAGTTCTCTTCCTCATTTTTCTTAAGAGAATGTACTTACACTAAAATATTCTGGGCTAAGAACTCTCAAGGAATCCACCCTGCCCTTCCTAATTATCTCGCATAATGAAATTCACATTATTAAAGTTGTTGACATGTACATAACCATATTTTCAAAAAATTATTTTGGTCGCACCAACAGTTCATCATGTGGTAATACTTTAGGCCTGCAATAATACCCAAAGTGATGATTTGTGCAAGCCATCATTTTTTCATGAAAGTGTCAGGGCAATCGAAGGATGCATATGCTAGTAGTGGAAAGCAATATATTTCCAAACTATTTAGAAACATTATAAATAATCTCAAAATTTAACTCATTTGGTAATATCACGGAGGCCTTTCCATCTAAGGTTGTTCCCTTCTCCACACCATTATTGTGAAATTGAGATCATAGCCAATTTGTTTAATATGAAGTAGACACAAACTTTCTATAAAAGAAACCAATTTACTTATGCTATGATTTGATGTTAATATTGTTATTAGTATTGACATTGGCAACTAAGATTTTCCTAATGGTCACTTGTACCCATGTTATATAGACTATCAATTCTAGAGTAGCACTCTTTGGAGATCACCTTGCTCCTCAAAGGAATGCCTATTAGTATAATTAGGTTGTATAAATATTCTAAGATGAAAGGATCATGCAACTATAAAAGGGAAAAATAACACTTGAATTTGTGGTTGTGAGAACCTTGAAATGTGTGTACAACCATATCATTTGTCATTTAGTTTTGAGTTTAGTTTTTAATGTTTTCAAAACTAGAGGTAACATAACAATAAATTATATAATTTTGCGAGTTAATCTTATTTGTATTATTTTTTATTTTTAATTATTTTTACATATTTATTGTTCAATCAATATATATTTATTATAATTTGTATTTATTTCAAATATTTGTTCTCTATCTTAAAATAATAACTTCAATTTGAAGGTGTATTTCAGATTTACCTAGTTAAATTTTTAGGTACACATGAATAAATATAAAATTTAAGGTACTAAACTTATATTCAAAATTTTCCAACCCTTTATATTAATTATTATGAGTCAACTTCATGCACATTTGTTTAACATGTTTCTATGTTATAATAGATTTAAAGACTATTTGAGGAGCATCCAAGTTATCAAATTTAATTTATATCAACCTAAAATATTTTATTTCATGATTATTTTGTTTTTCAAGAACCCATAGCTATAATAATTATTATGTTCTTAATGTAGAGATAATTTCTCACTAGAACTATTCTATTTTAGCATATTGAATTTTTAAATATTATTTCTACTATGAGGTAAAATATTTTGATCCTAGAACCTTCAAATTGATATTAGAGCTTCATCAAGTCATATTATATCATGACACATTGTTATGAATATTTATGTAATTTGTTAGTATGATGTGAATTATTAAAATCATTTATACAATTAATAAATTTTAGTGGTATAATATATAATTAAATTTCACAACACTATCAATGTCATTCAAAATTTTATTAGCCCTAGTGAGTCTCATGATTAGCATTTCATAGATTTCTAATGCTTA
This sequence comes from Sequoiadendron giganteum, assembly GCA_007115665.2. Lineage (NCBI taxonomy): Eukaryota > Viridiplantae > Streptophyta > Pinopsida > Cupressales > Cupressaceae > Sequoiadendron > Sequoiadendron giganteum. The sequence goes on along the minus strand of CM021110.1, from coordinate 413,914,173 downwards.
CATCATACTACACATCTTAAAAGGAATCAAAAACATGTTTCATTATGAAGATAAAATGAGAAATCATTCATGACTAGATTCATGATTTCTAAGACACATCCATGGGGCATTATACACCATTTCAAGTTGGTGATGCTATTGGTCATCCCAAATTTTATCCTTTCTTTGTAAAATAAATATTAATTCCATAATAAAAGCACGCGGAGGATTGAAAAAAAATATCATTTTTTAAAAGATCAAACAACATCATATTGTATATTATCTTAGAATATATTTTTAAGGAAAAAAATTATTTATTCTTATAGCTTATCATAATTCAATATTGATGTTGTACTTTTTATTATAAGCTCTTTGGTAGAATATGTTGATGTAATTTAGATTGTGATTTTATAAAATTATTATTTTACTCATTGGATTTTCATTTCATTATCATAAATCAATCTTATGAGTGTTTTGTTTTAAGGATATGTTTAGTTGTATATTTATTAATTGAACCCTACTTAAATTAGTGTATCAAGGTCATTCAATGTTTAATTAATTCATAATAGATAATTACAAGAAAAATTATTGGAGCACACTTTGATTTAAACAAAATCATATCCATATAATCTATATATAAGACATCTCCAAGTTGGTTAATGCTATCTTTGATATCTTTCATCATTGTTACTTTGACCTACCAAGCTTAGGTTGACCTATGAGAACATGACCACTTGTCAACTTAATATTATAAATAATAGTCACTATACAATTCCTTGACACATTCAACTACTAGGAATATAACATGCAATAATGTTTCTAGGCACACATAATCTAATAGATAAGTCTTGTGTCTCATAGGATTGTTTTCCATGTTAGATTAAATATGCATTGCTGCAAATTGATCTTGGATAATTCATATATAAAACATAAAGTTTCTTTAGATCACACAAGGTTTATGATAGTCATCTAATCAAGGACATTAATTTTTAAGATAGTGATCTACTTATTAGGATTGCATGAGACTATGATATTGAATGCCTCTTCTTAAATTAAAGAAATAAATAAATTTGAATGTATTTAGTTTATACATTTCAATCCACTATAATATTATAATAACAAAATTGTAGTATACTAATGTTAGTTTCGATTTATTCTTGGGCCCATTTTGATAAAATATCTTAATATAATTATTGATTTATTAATGACACACTTGTGTTAAACTTGGTTCTCAGTTTGATACATATTCCTATCAGTTTCACTAAATTTAAACTTGTTTCAATGCTTTCATGTATATTAACATATCATTTATGATCCTAAATTTACACCTGTTGAATGAACAAGACAATTGAGAGGGGGGTGAACCAATTATATCTAATCATAACATAAAAAACCCCCAACAACTTAATCAGATCCACAAGAATTCATTAAATGCTTATTCTGTTATAATGTTTAATCATGAAATGTAGATAACAAAAACTGAAATAAAAACACCATACACAAGAGAATATAAAATTTACGTGGAAAAACTAAAGAGGGAAAAACCACGATGAGGATTGGCTCACAATATAAATAATTGCAAAATCGGTACAAAGGGGCTCACTGCCAGAATAGGACATTCTATCCAAAAAGGCTCATAACTAGGGCTCACTACCATAAAAAGAGATACAAGAAGATAAAAGAGAAATGTTACACATATAACACTTTCTCAATGCAACAAGGAATCCACCACAATGCTCCAACACATTCACAACCTTGCTTGAATGATTTCAAATTCCTTTAGCTCACTTCCTTTGGGAATCCTAACACCTGAAACTCACACTACTCTGCTCAAATTCGCATCACACACACCATTTGCATTGATCTCACATCTATATTTATTTACCCTTTCTCTCTCAAATCACAACTCTACTCTTATTTATGTCAATATCAACCTTAAACATCTTATCCAAGGTCGTGTTTGTGTTTTTTCTTGCAAGGCCCCAAAATTCTCTAAAGGGATGCCATGCTTTATATTCAAGAAAATACAGGGCTACGAAGCCAACACAACAAGAAAATATCCTAAGGCCTTTACTCCTACTCTTTAGGCTCTGTGAGACCAAGGAGGATGTTATTTATTGTGTTCATATGATTTCTAATCCTTCAAGAACACTTCTACACACAAATTTGTCCCTATTGGATGCAATTAGAGATCATTTATTAGAGGCTCAGTCAAACTTAAGCAAATGACCTCTAAGTTGCTAGGAACATTTGGTAACTTTGATATTTGCATCTCATCATAAATAGAATATAAATTAAGTGGTGTTCTGACCTTGAATCCATAAATGGGTATTCTCTAATTTCAATAAATTATGATAATTCTAAATGAATAAGTCAGTGCCTCATCAAATTAGGTAGGAGTCAAGCATGAAAAATTCAATCATATATAATACTTCATCCTGATATGGGTGAATTCTTGTATAATGCATTACATCATAAAACTTCACTGTATTTAAAGAATTACTACTTATCAAATCCTTAGCTCATTATCGCAAACTAACAATTCTTCCTTAAGAATTTAATTAAATCATTGAGCTAAAGCAAGTAGAAGAATCATACATTTCAAATAAACCTTTGAAAGATAAATGAAATTAAACTTGTTAATTTCACTCATATTCTATCATAAAAATGCACAGGAGAGCACATACTTTAAATTTTTTGATTTATTTTGATATCAGTAATTATATAAGACCATTTAAGACTATTTCATACATATAACCTACCCAAGACAATTAATGGTAGATTCATCAGGAATTATGCATTCTGTATGTTCACTCTGCCCTACCTAAATCTTAATGGACTAAAAAATATGACCACTGCAATGAGCCTTGAGATATATTTTATACTATAAGGGAGTAACAAGCATCGAGATCATTGCATCTACATTTCACCATAATTTAATTTCAAAACAAAATTTCATCTGCATTTCAAAAAATCCCAAATGGTTGGATGTAATCATTTACTGCATAAGGGAATCAAAACTATTACAACCCACATAACTAGTCGGTGTCACCATACCCATAGAAAAATTCCATTAGAGGCCTCGTCGTCCACATCCATGTTGAACCCCAAGAGAATCAACATCAACATCACATCAAAATTTTGAAAACCCAAAAAAAAACACCATCACTTGAAACCTGGATCAACACCATGACCATGGTACAAATGGCTACATCTTGTTTTTGACTTAGTGGGAGGTGAAACAAATACCTCAACTTCATCATCAAACTTCTTAGCACCAGAGTTTGCAACATTACATGGTGCCACATCGGTAATTGGAGAAACCGCAAGGACCTCTTCATTAACACCTACCATTTTAGTCAAAGCCATGAGGAAATAGCTGTAATAAGAGTCAGTCTCTATGTCACTACCACCAAGATCATTAGAGACATCATTGGGTGAATTTTGTTGACCTAGAGAGCCACGATTGTACCTCAACTTGGCCCTAGATCCCCTCTTATACTTTGTAGGTTTCCTCTCCTTGTTAAGCACTATCACCTCTGACCTTGCAACTCGACCCTTGAGCCAAGAGCTGCACCTGGTGACCTTTGGGACGAGCTTCATATTTTCCATCTTCGGGCTAAGAGAGCCTTAAAGAATATCTTATTCATCTGATAGGAAATCACCATAAAATTTTTGCACATTAGGGTATGTGCAGGATCATCATGGAAAAAAATGCCCTTAAGTGGCGATGAAAATCCAGAAAAATCAGAGCGAGGCAACTTGATGTAAAAATTTGAATAAGTTATCTATATTATTTCAAAAATATGTAAGAATAGAATCTATAGCGAATTGAATGTAGTTTCTAAACTACTAAGTTTATTTTAAAAAAAATTCTATTTGGTGAAAATTTGAAATTTCAATGCAGTAGTACTTAAATTTCAGGGAAAAAATAAGTAGGTGTTTGTCTGACCAGCCTAACCACAATAAAATGATAATTTCTTTTATAAGATTTTAGATATAAGTAGATGAATCATATCTCGATTTGATGCATATTGTTTTGTAATTTTTTTCCAAGTAAACAATTAATTATGAATTTTTTATTACAACTTTTAAAAAATATAAAAACTCGTATGTCTAACCACCTTAATTTGGTCAAAAATTCATGAAATTCATTTTTTTTTTAATCTTATAGTATGCGAAGCATAAAATGTGACACATGTTTCAGATTAAAAAAATGTGATACCATTTGAAAGATGTAGATGTTTTTCAATCAGCGTATCAATCAGGACTTTAGTAGTAATTCAAATAGAAAATGAATAATAATTATTTATTAAATTCAAAGTAAAGAATAATTTATATTGGTTGAAAGCTGAGAATCTCCTTTAAAAACCCTTTTCGTTTCATCAATTTAGGGTTAAAAAAAGTCGTCAACTACATGGGCGAAGTCTAGAAAAGCAAGGTAAATTATTAAACACATTTTTTATGTTGACTTCTTAAGATTGACATGTCCTAGCCAAATTCTGAAGCAAACCCTAAGCTAATCCCTAGGTAGTAGGGTTTATGTTAGAGATATCAGATATCCGATTAAAATCGGTTATCCGATCCAAACCAGATATCCAATTTGAGTCGGATATCTTATTTATTTTATATATAATTTTAATATATGATTTTATATAATTTTATTTTATATAAAAAAACATATTATATATATTTTTATATATAATTTAAAAAATGCAATAAATAGTTTATAGTTTACTTTAATATATCTAGTTGAGATTATACAATATAGTTTATAATTTAATATATAATATAATATATTATTTTGTATAATATTTAAATATTATTTAAATATTTTAGTTAATGTATAAATATATATATATATATATTAAGTTAATATATAAAATATTAAATAACTAATTAATATTATTAATATATAAAATATTTAAATATTATCTCTTTCCCTCTCTCTCTCCCTCCCTCTCCCTTTCCCTCTCTCCCTCTCCCTCTCCCTTTCCCTCTCTTTCCCTCCCTATCTCTCCCTCTCTCTCTCTCTCTCCCTCTCTATCTCACTCTCTCTCCCCTTCTTCCCCTCTTCCCCTCTCCATTCCCCTCCTAATTATCTCTCCCTCTCTTAGACCCTTCTTTCCCTCTTCCCCTCCCTCCCCCCCTCTCTCTCTCCCTTACCCCTCCTAATTATCTCTCTCTCCCTTTCCCTCTCCCTTTTCATCTCTCTCTCTCTCTCTCTCTCTCTCTCTCTCTCTCTCTCTCTCTCTCTCTCTCTCTCTCTCTCTCTCTCTCTCTCTCTCTTCCCCCTTCTTGCCCTCTCCCTTCCCCCTCCTAATTTTATCTCTCTCCCTTTCCCTCTAAATTTTCCTCTCTCTCTCTCTCTCTCTCTCTCTGTCTGTCTGTCTCTCCATTTCCCCGTCTCTCCCTATCTCTCTCTCTTGTCCACCCTCCACTTCCTAATTACTCTTGGTTGTATGTGTGCAAAAAATGGATATTTGATTTGAATGACTTTAAAATGACCTCTTTTGGTTTTATATTAGCTGATTTGAATTGGATATACAATTTGAATCAGATATCTGATTTGTTTTACTTTAAGCTAATATATACAATATTATATAACTAATTAATATTAGTAATATATAAAATATTTAAATATTATCTCTTTCCCTCTCTCCCTCTCTCCCTCTCCCTCTCCCTCTCCCTCTTCCTTTCCCTCCCCCTCTCCCTCTCCCTCTCCCTCTCCCTCTCTCTCCCTCTCTCTCTCCCACTCTCTCTATCTCTTTGTCTCTATTTCTCTCTCCCCTTCTTCCCCTATTACCGTCTCCCTCCCCCTCCTCTCTCTATCTTTGTGTCTATCTGTCTTCCTCTCTCCATCTCTCTCCCCTTCTTTCCCTCTTCCCCTCGCCCTCCCCCTCCCCCTCCTAATGCTCTCTCTCTCTCTCTCTATCCCCTTCTTCCCCTCTCCCCCTCTCCCTCTCCCTCCTAATTCTCTCTCTCTCTCTCTCACCTTCTTCCCCTCTTGCCCTCTCCCTCACCCCTCCTAAATCTCTATCTCTCTCTCTCTCTCTCTCTATTTCCCTCTATCTTTCCCTCTCTCTCTCTTTGCCTCTCCTTCTTCCCATCTCCCTTCCCACTCTTAATTATCTCTCTCTCTCTCTATCCCCTTATTCCCCTCTTCCCCTCTTCCATCCCCCTCCTAATTCTCTCTCTCTCTCTCTCTATCCCCTTATTCCCCTCTTCCTTCCCCTTCCTAATTATCTCTCTCTCTCTCTCTCCCCTTATTCCACTCTTACCCTCTCCCTTCCCCCTCATAATTATCTATTTGTGTGTGTCTCTATCTCTGTCTCCCCCTTCTTCCCCTCTCCCTTCCCCCTCCTAATTCTCTCTCTCTCTCTATCCCTTCTGCCTCCTAATATTCAATGTCTCTCTCTCTCTCTCTCTCTCTCTCTCTCTCTCTCTCTCTCTCTCTCCCTCCTTCCCCTCTTCCCCTCTCCCTTCCCCCTCCTAATTCTCTCTCTCCCTTTCCCTCTTTCTTTCCCTCTTTCTATCTTTCTCTCAATATCTCCCTCTCTCTCCCCTTCTCCTTTGTCTTTGTCTCTATCTCTCCCTTTCCCTCTATCTTACCCCCCTTCTCTCTCTCTCATTCTTCCCCTCTTCCCCTCTCCCTTCCTCCTCATAATTATCTCTCTTTACCTCTCTTTATCTCTCTCTCTCTCTCTCCCTCTCTCCCTCTTTCTCCCCTTCTTCCCCTCTTCCCCTCTCCCTTCCCCCTCCTAATTGTATCTCTCTCCCTTTCCCTCTAAATTTCACTCTCTCCCTTTCCCTCTAAATTTCACTCTCTCCCTCTCTCTAGGGAAAAATTTAGTGGTGAATCTTCGTCAATTGGTGAATAATAGAAATCGAGAGCTCCAAAAATGGCGAATAGTACAAGCTAAAAAAAAGACTGAATCACCAGGTTTTTATACAAAAATAATTTCGTCTCGATTAATTCGCCATGTAAACGATGCATCATTAGCACTGATTCCACAATAGTTTATACAGTAAAATTTAAAAATATAAATAATATTCACTAGTAATATTGTGTAATTCCGAAGAATCAAGAAGGGAATCTATATATTTGTGCCAAGCTCCTGGAAAGACATTTGATCAAAGCTCTGTTTGATCTCCACCGTTCACTGTTTCCAATAGTTCATGACATACATCATCATCATTGTATCTGTGGGACATCCCTAAGTGTCCCACCGATGATGTTCACTCACACCGATAAGGCTTCCATACTCCACTTGGGGTCCACCAAGGCATAGGTACACTATTTGTGTAATTCCGGAAAATCATGAAGTGAATCTACAATATTCGTGCGAATCTCCCAGAAAGATATTTGATTAAAGCTCTATTTGATCTCCACCATTCACTGTTGCCAATAGTTCATGAAACATGTCATCATCGTTGTATTGGTGGGACATCCTTAAGTGTCCCACTGATGATGTTCACTCACATTGATATTCGCTCATGGAATGAACTTGCAACCGTCCGATTTAAAAGCTAATCGATGGTAAAATTTTCAAGTTTCATTTAGTCTTACTTTTCAAGTGAGATTTTTTAAAACCACTTCATCCGTGGGTATGTGCAGGATCATCATGGAAAAAACAGGCCCTTAAGTGGCAATGAAAATTCAAAAAATCAGAGTTAGGCAACTTGATGTAAAAATTTGAATAAGTTATCTATATTATTTCAAAAATATGTAAGAATATAATTTTTATAAAATTGAATGTAGTTTCTAAAATACTAGGTTTATTTAAAAAAATAAATAAATCTATTTGGTGAAATTTGAAATTTCAATGCACTAGTACTTAAATTTCAGGGAAAAAATAAGTAGGTGTTTGTCTGACCACCCTAACCACAGTAAAATGATAATATTTTAGATATAAGTAGAGGAATCATGTCCCAATGTGATGCATATTTTAATTTTTTTTTTTCCAATTAAATATTTAATTATGAATTTTTTATTACAAATTTTTAAAATTATAAAAATTCGTACGTCTAACCACCTTAACTTGGTAAAAAATTCATGAAATTCAATTCTTTTTTTTAATCCTATAGAATGTGACACATGTTTCAGATTCAAAAAATTTGATACCGTTTGAAAGCTATAGATGTTTTTCAATAATCCTATCAATCAAAAATTCAGTCGTAATTCAAATAGAAAATAAATAATAATAATTTATTAAATTCAAAGTAAAGCATAATTTATATTGGTGGAAAGATGAGAATCTCCTCTAAAAACCCTTTTCGTTTCATCAATTTTGGGTTAAAAAAAAATCATCAGCCACATGGGCCATCATATCACTTACATATCGCCACCTTTTGGCCCATCATGATCCTACACATACCCTCGTGTGTGTTCCAATGCATTTTCCATAGTGAATTTATGCTTGGTGGCGAGGGGCTTTGCCCCTCGACCGCTCCTATAACGCGAGTGCTAGGGCTGCTATTCCCGAACCCCACGAGGGGATGTTGCCCCCTCAACCCCCACAAGGGGGCTTTGCCCCCTTGATCCCTGCAAGGGGCGTTGCCCCTTGACCCTGCCGGTGGCTAGCGCCCTCAGACTCCTACATCAATATTAAAAAAAATAAAAAAATATATGGGGCAACTGCGTCGACCAACTATGAAAATTTTTAAAAGAGAGATTTGCCATTGTAATTAATATTTTTAGTGATTATTCACTAGGATTCGCCACTGTGATTATTATTTTTACAAATTATTCATGAAGATTCGCCAAGATTTTACAATTTTTTTAATACTATGCATAAGATTTGCCAGGAAAATTAATATATATTTTTAAATAAAAGAAAAGATTCACTAGGGTTTTACACCTTTACCGAGGGGGGGTTTCTTAAAGTTATCCCTGCCAGTCAACATAGAATAAATCATACGAAGAATCTAAAATAAGGTCCAAAATATAATTTTTGGGCATTGGGAGTAAATGCTCACATAAGTTGATCGTTGATGTGTGTCCTTTGCCATCATCAATATCAACTAGCTCACGTAAGTGAAAATACATGGATTAACGTGCTAATATCTAAAAAATTAATGAGAACATCTTTTCAAAGGTACTTCGTATCACCTAAGCAAGATTGAAATAAATAAAGGAACTTCTTCCAAGACAATGAGCTTATTTGTGAAGAGAGGTGGCAAAAGGAATGTACTAATTCCATTTTTGTAGAGTTTTTTGGTATTCTCGAGGGATACAGATCTCCAACCCACACATATCACCTTGCTGGCAACATTTAATGGACCAACAGTAACGACATAGCCTTAACTGCATGTACTTACTAAGGGAATTGATTACACCAAAAAGTAGTTTTTTTCTAAAGAAGAAAAAGAAAGTGGCCATTTAAGTGAAAAAACTCTCTGCAAATTTTTAAGCAACCATGGTAGAGCCATCAATGATAGGTAGAAGGGAAAAATCTGCATCGAAAAAGCCTAGTTTTGTTAATATCTTTGGGCGAAAATCATTCGCCAACGCCCCAGTGCCTAAAAATCGACCGTACGAGTTTTGTAAAAGGGTGTTGGTGGACAAAAGTGTTCCCAGAGAGGTGGTGCGAGATGCTTCCAACAACGTTTATGATCCAAAATTGGAAAATAACCCTAAGAATCTTAGAGGGAGCATTCCAAAGAATGAAAGAATATGGTTCCTTTGAAGGTTTTTCCTCTCGGCTCTGGAATTGTGGTTTACCATAGTTTATGTTACTTGCCATATACCTGTGCCCAGAGCTTGTAGATGCATGTGCCAAAAGGTTCGATGAAGAAACTTGAACCATTACATGCAACATGATCAAGGTTATAATTTTTGCTACAACTATACGGGATATGTTGTGTATGCCTCTTAACTGGCTCTCCAAACCATTCAATGAGGAAGATATGGAGATTTACTAGGAAGAAGAAAACGAAAGATAAATTTTCTATTAGGATGAGACATGAGAGAAGCTGTCGATTTGTTTTTCCTTTGGCAATCAGAAAGTTCAAGAACAACACACATGATCTTTTCTCGATGCTAGCTTGGATTTTCAGCCTAGATAATGATGAAGAGGTCAATGCTTTCCAGATGGCCTTGGATATGATACTCAAACAGGAAAGGGGGCAAAGATATTTTGACTCTACTAACTTAGTAGCTACAAACATGTTGATGCAACTGAAAAACTACCAAATTGAGTCTAAATTTAGGTATTCTTCTTTCTTGGCTCACCTAATTCTACATCAGAATTTTGGGTTTTTGGAGAAACATTTGATTGTCTCTAGGTTTGATGAAGAGGGTTTAGGTAAGACAATTTCTGTATGGACCTATATTTTTTCAAAAACATGCAATTACTACTGGTTTGTGAATCAATTTCTGAGACTGGTGCTCCAAAAGCTATTGTTGCATCCGATAGGCCGTTTGTCCCCTGAGGTTGAAAAATGGATAAAAAATTCATCGACTCTGGTAAATTATTTCTTTAGGGAAAATTTTACATTCATAAGATTTCAAATTTTTGTCAGAGATCCTTTCTGACTACCCAAATTTGTGATGGATATGGTTTTCATGTTAGAGGCATTCCATTAGGAAAATATTATCAATAATTCCTGCGAAAGGGGAAGGAACAAAACAAAGCTATATCCACTTCCTCTTTTCATTGCGAACAATAAGGTGATTCTAGAAAAGTGGGAAGCATAGAGGGAGCTTAAAAATCTATTGGTGGCTCTAGGCTTAGTCCTTATTTGCAACATATGGGACTTCAATTCAGAGAAGTTTTTCCCTCTAAAACATGATAAGCAGGACTATATGGAGTCCAATAAGAATCCAAATTAGGATAAGTCAGAGATATACATCAACCTGGCCCTCATACCAACCAAAAGGCCAAGGTTGCTAAGTTTCTATACACTACAAGAAAAGTATCAGAGGGACCTTTCGATAAATAAAACCCTAAAAAATCAAATGAAATGACAAGGGTGGTCAGAAAGGAAGATGATGGATTTTTGGAGGTTTTGACAAGAGATGGGAGGTACACATAAGTTGCCTAGGGATTTTTGCCCATACGATAAAAAATTTGAAGACATTTACTACCAAGAGGTTGATTCCGACAACAACAACCCAAAGTCCAACCATGAGATAATTGAAGAATGAATTCCATGCTGTACTGCCCGACCACAAGAGTTCGATAGAGGAAGAAGCTATAGAAAAAAGGACCCACAAGATGAATCATTCACCAGTACTTGAAGTAGAGGAAATGGAACCGATGGTCCCGAAGAGAATCAGTTGTAGAACAAGAGGGCCAAGCTTCAGCAGGATCATGCACTAAGGGATTGGGATGCTCTGGTTTGGGTCAAGCGGAGAAAAAGCAAGTTCAAGATCTGGAATACTCGATGCAACCATTAGAAATGAAGAAGTGCATTACGCTTTATAGAATGTTTGGATGATCGTGGTCTAGGTAAATATTTCTCCCCCTCTTCTTCCTACTTCTACATCTTTGGTCAATCCTTTGCCTCCACCCATTGAAAAGAATCCTTTGTCAACAAACCCTGAAATTTTGGTTCTAAATGAGCCCCCTGCCATTTTCTACACACCAAGTGATATAACCTCATGTGCCAAGAAAGAAGTATCCACTTTGACCACTATTGAATCTTTGATCTCCCTATCCAATGCCCCTATTGAGAAAGCCAAACCATCAATGTTACCTGTTACCCCAGGTCCATCCACATTCAGACAGAAATATCCCATTTCATCTGTTTCTCTTTTTACCCTGACTGGTCCTTCCGGTGCCCAATATCAATTTGGCATTCCACCATTTTCAATGATTACTCTTCCATTCTCCTCTCCACATGCTCATACATCTGAGGTTTCCCCTTCTATTACTCTTTTCACTCTTCCCCCTAGTGCTTCTCTTGAAACACAAAGCATTGATTCCACATAGACTCTTCAAAATAATTTTGACATGTGTAAGTGGGCCTGACAAGCTAGGAAGACGAAAAGGAGGATGAAGAATGCTGAGTTGCCAGCTGCTAAGAAGATTCAAACTTTCTTTAACAAGGAACAAAATTCTTTGTGGATCACTACCATGAAGCCGCTCACATCCTGACCTGAAGGACAAATGCAGATGGAGGCTTATGACATCAGGGCAATGGGTCTGGATTTAAATGAAATTTTCCCATGTGACAAAGTAGATCTAACCAAGACTACTCAAAAGGTAGTAAATACAAATTATGAGAGGCTAGACCAAAAGTTAAGGAAGCACAAAGTTGAGTTGGAAAATGTAAAGGAAACAATGAATCAACTGCAGTCGGAACTCAGGGCCCGAAATGTTGAAATGACTCGCATAATGCAGATACAAGATCAATAGGAGGAAGCAACATGATCTCTTGCAAAGATTTAGAATGAGTGGATTCAGCTGTATGCTGAAATTGATAGATTAAAATGTGAACTTGCAGTTGAGCGCTAACCGAATGCTGAACACCAATGCATTCAAGAGAGCATAAAGAAGGAGTTGAATGATGTTTGATCTCAGGCCTCCTACAATTTGTAAAAGGCTTGAGAGGAAGCCAAAAATCTAAGAGGTGAAAAGAAAGAAGTTGAGTCTGCTCTACGTGCTCATGATTAGAAAGTTGAAAACTTAGTTTCCAAACTGGAAAATACTCTCGATAAAAGGGATCAAATGGAGGAGAGAATGAAAGCAAAGGAGGCTCAGCTACATGAAGAGCTAACAACTGCACAAAGGTCTGCGACCCTTCCTATGAAAATAATTTTTGTATCTACCTACTAGGAGTGAATCATTATTATGCTCACCATTCTAGGACTGACCCTACAAGTTTTGAAGGATGCCCGAGAGATAAATGAAAGGGTTGGCCTGTTGGCCAACCAAAATCTTCATGAATATGTCCCCCGAGTGGCTGAGTCACATAGTTTTATTTCCAAGTTATGTGTGGTGACAAATGAGGCTCTGCGAAATGCAAGAATACTAGATTGAAGGGCTTCCTTTAGCAAGGCAAGCAAATTTTTCCACTGTCATAAGGTGGAAAAATAAACTAAGAATAGATAGGCGGTGCTGAACAAATGTGTCGATGAAATTAAGAAGGATTTTGATGTCCTATACAGCTTTAGATTACCTCCCTTCATTTCAACAAATTGGGATGTGTTGTCAGTTAAGCATATTATAGAAGAGGTCAAGCATAAGGTTCAGACTTCGATAGATCTTCCAGAGTCAAGCACAACACCCACTGTGGAAGACGTTGAGAGTGAGGTTCTTTAGATTTCTTGTCTATATTATCATCTGGGAGATGTTTCAACAAGGTGGGGATTTTTTTCTTTCAAAGAAGTCTTAGAGCTAGATCAAATGTATAAAGCCTTCCGTAGTATTTCCCGACCGACTGATGCAGATTGGGAGATGTTACACTCCACTTTCCTCAAACTCCAAGAATATCCAAAGGTCTAGGTTTGTGCCTTCGCAAGCAAAGCCCCCCTATGAGTTGCCACAAATGTGAAGCAAAATTTTTCCTTAGTTTATTTTTTATTTTCAGTTTTTACCTTTGGCTTTGGGAAAATCCATGCGAGCAAGGTTGTGTTTCTAATGGGTGCGCAATACGCCACATGGTGGCTACGCTCATTTTGTTGATTGCTTTCTTTTCGACTGAGAGTCATACCACATGTCAGCTTGGCATATGATTTCCTAAAATCTCTTTTTGTAAAGATGAGACTATCCGCCTGATCGGCACGTCATCTCTTTTACATAAAAATTGTACTTTGGGGAGCCTTCATTCAGAGTTTGTCAGAGCATGCCTTGCCTTAATTTTCAAAGGAAAGATGTGAGTCAGTGCCACCAAATCCACTTGACTAGTTGACAAGACCTTTTCTAGGTTGTTTTCTGGATCCGAGCAATTACAAGGGGTAATCCTGTTAAAATATCTAAAGGATATTAATGCGGTAGTTGAAATTTGATGAGCAAGATTGCAACGACCTAATTAAAAGATTTGGGATCAGATTCCAAGCTATCAGGTGTAGACGTCTGGTAGTCATTACTTCTAAATGAACTCAAAATTTCTCTCTCCTTGGTGGCTATAAAGTGGATGCAACAACATGAAAAAAGGGTTCCTGAATTTTTCCTTTTGGAGAAATGTTTCTTTAGTTTTCATAGTTATAGGAGTATTTTCTTTTAAGTTTACAAAATAATGCTTCACTCTGGCATGTTATATATTTTATTTACTCAAACTATTATCGGATTGGAATCCGAACTCTATTTTAAAGCTCATTTATCATTTGAAGTATGAGTTATTTGGGAGAAATACTTGAAATTGTGCATGATATGGCCTTTGTCAATATTTCTTTCTTTATATCTTCATCTAGAATGGAACATTGTGTCTAGCTTAATCTGAATAGTTTGATTATTTGATTTCCATGCTATGTGTATGCATGATAAAGTTATAATCTAGAGAAACTAGATGATGTCCTTCAAATTCTCTGTTTTCTTTGTAGGTTATCATTTCCTCATGTTATGCTATATTAAGAGGAAGAGTTTATGTAGGTTTTGAATCTTTTTCTATTGACCCTTGAAATTTCTATGCTTGGTCGAATCTTAATGCACACAACCTGTGAGTGGATTGAATGATTGCACTGTGCTTATATCTAGCCTCTTCTATTCGTTCTCTTCCCAAAAATGAAGGGAGGTGGCATTATGTGTCTATCATTTCATTCATAGAAAGGAACTTGTGGTTTTGAAATGTTGAAAAAAGCATTGGTGCATTGCCACTTTCATGTTTTTCTGTTTACATTTATTTCAACCCTTTTCCCAAACTCATAGAAGAGTTAGCTTTCTATAAAAATCCCGGACATATTCAGTGAGGTGCATATTATTCTCACACTTGCTAAATTTCCCATAAGACTGTTAGAGAGGTGCAAGCTTTGATGATCAACAATATATGTTCTTCATTTTTGAATGTGGGTCGCCGATTTGATGAAGATCAATGGTAGTCACCTAGATTTGAAATTATTTCTACGAAGAGGAAAATTTTCCTTTTATGCTAGCATAGAACATGTGTCAACATTTTGGGAACTCACAAGAATAAAATTTATAAGCCTCCTTGACAAGGCTTTCTTCTGCAAAACAATGAAATGAGTAGTAAGAAGACACATGACATGATTTCAGGAGTTTGGAGAAACAAAGACTTGAATAAATATTATGCCATGAAGGTTTAAACTAGTGTGAAAAGGAAACAAAACTTGTGGCTAATATGACATGGTGACAACTCAACTCAAAAATATATGAATGATACTTTTTGGGGACTCACAAAAAGAACTTGTTAAGAAAAAATATTTTGTGATGTTTATAACTTGCACAAATTAATTAAATACTCACACTTGGTACTAACTAGGATGAAGGTGGGACCACCCGATGGAATTTCCTTCGAGAAACTTAAATATTTATTTAAAAGAACATGCATAAAGGAACAATTTAAGTTTCTAGGAAAAGAAAGGCCAATAAACACATGTATTAAAATACACCACAATATACTTTAATATATCATCAACTTGAAGAGAAGGTTACCAACCAAACAAACTAAAATGAGTAACACACTCAATTTGATTGGTGGAGAACCCATATAGGTTGGTGACCACATGAAGCAGAAAGTCATTTCACAATCACATAAGGATAATTATAGAATGGAAAGTGCTTGCAAAATGAAGAGAATGCATGAAATAACACCACATGCAAAGTGGGACCCAACAAAGTGTTGAAAGTTGATGCAGTCTGGAAACATGAGCATGGTATGCACATTGTGCATGATCCAGTGTTGTCATTATTTCAACATTATTGTGGATCATCCTAACATGATTTAAAAGTTTTTTTGAAGAGATTTATATAGGATTTAAGTTGGTTCATAAAGTATAGGGAGCTATCATATTTATTTAGAATCATATTGATATCTAACATGTCTTCTTTCTTTATCTTGTCATTCTACATTGTCTATCATCTATTTATTTATCTCTTTGTCTCTTTGGATGTGTGTGGAGGTGGAAACACCAAAATGGGGGTTTGACTAAGGCAATTCCCGAAACAACCCCAATAATTTTCATTGTTTCTATGTGTGTAGTTTTTTTCGTGTGGAGCTTTGCAAGAGGCTTCATAGCATTGGACCTTCCATGAGTTCGCTTCCTTCTTTCATCTCATTAGTTTGTTTAATTTCATATTTAGTATTCTTCTTGTTGTACTTTCTTTTATTTCTAGCATTCTTTTAGGTTAGTCAAACTATCAAACTTTAGTTCCTAATTAGTCAATAGATCTTGTACCTCTTGATAGACTTGCTCTATTTTCAATTCGTACGAGACCACATCATGTTGTAGGGATGTCCATGCGCCATGATATCGTCCTCTGGCTGAGAGCTAGCTAGTTTGTCTCTGAGACCTCTGAGGCCTACTCTTTCAACTTCTAAAATCCCTTTCCCATTAACGGTCATAAACCATAAAAAATTGTAAATAAAATCCCCTTTACCCATCTTTGTCACTTGAGATTAGCCTTTGAGGTAGTTGAGGAAAATTTTCTCCCTATAGACTCTTCTCTGTTATAGAGAATCAAGATTATCAAATATCCTCCTCTATATTCATGAGGACAAAATGTAGTCCAATGAATATCTATATCATGAATGCAAAGATGATGGTATCCAAACTTTAGGTTAATCTTAAAGAGAAAAAAATTTCTCCCTTCATGGGTAAGTACATGGAAATGGGGGAACAAAATAAGGTCTTAAGTGGCCATTCTTTTTATTTTTGAAATTAAGACACTGATATTGGATGAGAATTATTATTTTTTTTGATGAATTTTCAGTTATCTATATTAAAAGAGATAAATTTACAAAATTCACAAAAAAGTGGCGGGTGGTAAGAAAGCACACCCCGAAAGTCACATGGGCCCAACCCATCAAAACCAACAGATCAAGAGTCACATGGGCCTAGCCCAGAAATTAAACAAGATGAGAAATTTGAAGATAGTTACGCTCAAAATATGAAGACACAACAAGAACATGAGTTGTAGTGCTTTGAATCTACTTAATAAAATACTATTTTGTATAATGTGGATATTAAGGGGTTCAAATACAGGGGCCACATAAAGCTATCCTATTTTGTTAAAAATTATAATTGAGCATCTGGTGTGGTTTGCTTAAAATGTTAACCTTTTTTTAGTATTTCAAAAATAACTTTGGTGAAAAATTAGCTAACACCATTTAGTTTATGCTCATTTTTTTGATAATTTTTAATGAATATATAATTTTTAAATAATTTTCAAGGTGGAAACATACTTAAAAATAATTAAGTGTGCACCCCCCTAATTTTTTTTGGAAACTAATCAAAAATCACTTTTTGAATGCCTATAGAGTATATTATAGTTTGTAAAATATATTTTGTTTAAAATTTTTATGAACAAGTAAAAATGAAACCAAAAATACCATACATAAGTTTTTGACAAAAAATGGAGACACTAACAAAATAAATTAAAGATTCAAACCTCAACATATTTGAAATGTAGAAAAAATTACATGGTTATAAAGTTAAGAAAGATCTCAACATTACCATGGTATTTTTTTAACTTGAAATTGAAAGACATGCAAACCTAATAGAGACCATGCTCGATATTGTCATTTTTTAGAATTTACAAAAAACTGTCTTTGGGCATTTATATATGTAAGTCCAACCCTTTGGGTTTGATGCTCAAGGAAAATCCAACCCTAAGGATTGACAATACCTAAAGAAGATAAAAGAATGAGTGCATTATATCCCTCTCCTCTTATAATGTGCCAACATTATAATGTGAGCGTATTATATTACACTCATGTTTGTGTGAAGAAAAAATGAAACCTTTCTCTTCATCTCTATCTCCAAGTATCTCTCTCTATCCATATCCTTCACTACTATCTCCCTATATCTCTCTATATCTCCATATCCTTCTCTATCTATATATCTCATTCTCCCTCCTTCCCTCTCTACTCTTTATCTTGCCTCTCTCTCTCTCTATCTCTATCCCTCTAGATATCTCTCTATATCTCTCCCTCCCCTATACCTCTCTATAGATTTATCTCTCTCTCTCTCTCTCTCCTCCTCACTTCATCTATCTCTACCTCTCCCTCCATCCCTCCCCTTTCTACTTCTCTCTATCTCACCTCTCTCTACCTATCCCTCTAGATATCTCTCTATATATCTCCCCCTCCCTTCTTCCACTCTATCTCTCTACCTACCTCTTCCTCACCCTATCTCTCTAGAATATTCTCTCTACCTTTCCCTCCCACCCCCTCCTTCCCTCTCTATTTTTACCTCTTTAGACCTCTCTCTAGACCTATCTCTCTACCTATCACTCCCTCCCTCTGTTGGAAGAATGAAGAAGGTGACATCTGGGTTTGTTGTAATTGATGTCAACACTATTTGGTAACCGATTAAGTAAACAATGTCTCTATGCTGATCTAGTATTTTGGTCCATAAACCCTCTTAGTAAAGGAAATTCTATGAGTTTTTGATATGTTGCTCAGGAGTGTCAGTTACAGGTATAAATGAGATTTCAACAATTTTGGTTGATTTGGCTATGTTATCCAAGTGAAAAAAGTTAGACATTCTTTTGGCCGATAGGGTTATGAATTGCATAACCTTTGTGTGCTCCTTATTAGGTCTGGGCTGACCTCCTAATTTGTGTTTGTTATGATTTGTTCTATGTTCTAAAAGGAATTTTAAATTGGGCTGACCTCCTAATTTGTGTTTGTTATGATTTGTTCTATGTTCCAAAAGGAATTTTAAATTGGGCCGAAAAGTCATTTTGAATTTTATGTGTTCACATCCAATTAGGTAGACCTAATTGATGAAGGAAGATATGACTATGCATATGTGTGTGTGTGTGTGTGTGTGTGTGTGTGTGTGATGGACAAAAGAGAGTGAGAACATAGAGTATGGTATGAAAGTGATGCGACAAGTGTAATAGTGTGAAGTTACTGATAATAATTGTATACCTGCAACCAAAGAAGGATTTTGGTTTTCTAGAGCTTAATTGAAACTGATTTCTACACTTTGAAGGTGCACTTCTCTAGTTCAGTTTTGGTAGTGAGCCATACCTTTCTATATCTTAGCTATAATCCATTTTGTATTTAGGCTATGAGCCTTTCAAGGAATTTGATTCTTGGAAGTGAGCCATGTAATATCTTTTAACCAGTTATAATATATTGTGAGCTAATCCTCATCGTGATTTTTCCCATTTTGGGTTTTCCATGTAAAAAACATGGTGTCAATGTGTTATGATTCCTTTTATGTTTTGGCTTAATTTTGCAGCTAGATGTGGATTCATAATTGGATGGTTAGTAATTAATTGTGTTAGTAGAATACTGATTCACCCCCGTCTTAGTATTCAGTGTATTCAACAATTGGTATCAGAGCTTGGTTCCTCTGAAGAAGTGTTACAGCTTGAGAAAGGTCCCAAATTATGAATACATGGCTAACAAAAGCTATCCTATTCCTCCAAAAGAAAAATTTGGATATGAGGAAATTCATGCTGCTCTTGAAGAATTGGAAAAAAGAGAAGATGAGAAGGAAACTCTGAAAGGGAACTTAAAGGAAGCAAATGAATGCATCAAAAAGTTAAGAGAGAAAATAAAAAAGTTCAAGGAAAGGCATAGAGAAGTTAGTGATCAGTTGAAAAAGGCTAATGAAGACATTACTAGACTCAAGGTGCAAGTAGAAGAATTTTTTTTTTAGGAATTCCAAAAAGCTGAGATTTAGAATAAAATTGATGAATGTACAAAGCTTGAACAAGAAGTGGTAACCCTAAGATCTGATTTGGAAAAAGTGAAAGATCATGAAGAAAGATTTAGAACAAGCTCTACAAGGCTTGATGAGTTGATTTCATTTCAAAAACCTTCTAAGGATAAAAGTGGTTTAGGACTCAAAGAAGGAAAAATATCAAAGGAAAAACCGATCTCCAACAAAGTGGACAATCAAAGGAATTTTCAAGACAATACTCATCAAATCAAGAACCAAATGATCTATATACCGAAAGGATTCCTATTCAACAACCTAATGCTCAAAATTACCCATATTTTAATGGCTTTTATTTGTCATAAAATAAATTCGGTCATAGAGAAACAATATGTAAAAGTAGAATGAGTTAGAATGTTGGATTATTTTTTGGACAATGCTTTGCTTGCAATAAGTTTGGATATAGAGCTATCGAATGTAGAAGCCAGATAATGTTGAACAAATTTAATGCTACTAGAAGGATCCAATATTTTCAAGGCTACTGTTATACATGCAATATATTTGGACATAAGGCTAATCAGTGCAGATCAAGGATGAATGCAAATCAGCTTGATCAAAGATATGTTGTGTGCTACACTTGCAACAAACTAGGATATATCTCAAAATTTTGTAGGAGAAAGATTGGGAAGAAACCTAATCCGGAAGAAAAGAAGAATTCTGTGAACAAAGTAGATCCTACCGAAGTAAGAAAATAAATGGCTAAGATTTGGAGGAAAAAGGAAGAACCAAAGAAAAAGGATGAATCAAATACTCCAGATGTAGATACCTCTTCTAAAAATTGAACCCATTAATTGTTTCAGGGGGAGCAGTTACAAAGAATCTAAAAATCCCTCGATATATGAGGTGTTAAGTAGTAACACAAGGATATGTGATGTGAGTCATCTTCTAAAGGGATTGGAGAAATCTCCGACAAAAAATAGGCAAATCCAAAGCATTGTGAAACCTTTCTTGGTTTACAGTGTGTTTCATAAAGTGTTTGGTAGCTTTAAAATTTGAAAGGCAATAAATACGAATTAGGGAAAAATTCATAAGTAATAAAGCAAGAGAAATAAGTAAAGGAAAAATAAATTTGCGTAATTGGGATGAAGCAGTGCAAGATGAAGTGAGTTTGAAGTAGATTCAGAGCATCGTACATCAAAACCCTAGTTCTCGACCAACATAAAAAGTATTCTCTGTTATCTGAATTATGTGGATTTGAAGTTGAAGGAAATTTTTGTTAAGCTTATTTAAGTTGTTTGAGGAATATGGCCACTCCTACTATTGAGGAAATCTTTGAGAGACCTCAACCCAGATTTAGAAGATATGCGTGGAAAGTGTATGAAAATGATCCTGTGGGTGCGCTCTCGCACATTCTGAGCCATGTGCTACCCATTGAAGATACAAGAACATACATTCATGGGAAGCTAGAAGAATTAAATCACCAAGAGCTTAAGGATTTATGGGATAGTGAGTTGATGGGAGATGATCTACTGCTTAATCCAAAATATGAAAACCTAGTTCGGATGAAGTTGAACATTTGGAACTGGTCTCTTGGTGTGTGTAAGAAGTTGAGTCCACTTTTTGGCTAAAAGTGGAAGTGTTTTCCCTAATTTTTCAAAATTTGTGACATTTGAAGCATTTAGAGATGAAATCTTAAAACAAGTCACTAATCATAAAATGTAGTTCTCAGAGTCTAGTTTCCAAATATGTAATTCATTTTAATACCCAAATGATAAAAAATAATTTTCAATAGGCGTTTCTAAAAACCACTATTTAAAAGTCACTTTTTTTGTACCATACCATGCATGTGTAGGTCATCCATATTTTGACTTAAATAATCATATAAATTTCTAAATCCTTTTGGGAAAAGATTTGTAACTCACTGAAGCACGTTTTCAATATTTTTTTGTAATTTTTTTTTGTTAAATTTTTATTGGCCATATTTGCTGTTTTGAAAAATCATCGTTTATGTCATGCATAAGATGACCTAAAATTATCCTTTTTTGTTTTTTTTTAATGAAAAATATTTTTTGAAGTAAGTTTTGGTGCAATTCGTTTTACAATTTTTTTTTAATAAACATTATTTAAAATACTAAAAAACCTTGAAATTTCAAGTTTATGGGCTAGTTTCATTAGAAATTAATTGAAAAATAGAAAAAGTAATCCAATTGTAAAAAAAATTACATATTTGGAATCTAGGTATGTGCAAAATCATGATGGGCCAAAAAGTGGCAATATGTAAGTGATATGATGGCCCATGTGGTTGACGAATTTTTTTTACCCAAAATTGGTGAAACGAAAAGGGTTTTTAAAGGAGATTCTTAGCTTTCCACCACTATAAATTATGGTTACTTTGAATTTAATAAATAATTATTATTCATTTTCTATTTGAATTATGCCTAAAGTCTTGATTGATAGGTTGATTGAAAAACATCTGTAGCTTTCAAACGGTATCATGTTTTTTGAATCTAAAACATGTGTCACATTCTATGCTTCACATACTATAGGATTAAAAAAAAAAAAATTGAATTTCATGAAGTTTTGACCAAGTTAAGGTGGTCAGACGTACGAGTTTTTATATTTTTAAAAAGTTGTAATAAATAAATCATAATTAATTATTTACTTGGAAACAAATTACAAAAAAATATGCATCACATCGAGAAATGAGTCCTCTACTTGTATCTAAAATATTGTAAAAAAATATTATCATTTTATTATGGTTAGGGTGGTCAGACAGACACGCACTTCTTATTTTTTCCCTAAAATTTAAGTACTACTGCATTGAAATTTCAAATTTTCACCAAATATATTTTTAAAAAATATAAATAAACCTAGTAGTTTAGAAGCTACATTCAATTTGCAATAGATTCTATTCTTACATTTTTTGAAATAATATAGTTAACTTATTCAAATTTTTACGTCAAGTTGCCTAACTCTATTTTTTTTGAATTTTATTGCCACTTAAGGGCCTATTTTTCCATGATGATCCTGCACATGCCCATCTGCATTGTCTCATCTATAATGGGTTTTAATTTTGTTAAAAAAATCTACAAAATAGGTCTTCAGACATATGTCCAAAGTCATTATTTTCTTGTGACATTGCCATGACCTTCAAGTTGCAGGTCAAACCAGGTCCAAAGCTTAGGTTTGGGTCCCCAAGCCATTTCTCGAATTGAAAAACAAGCCAAAAACTTGACCAAAAATTAATATATAAAAAAATGGGATCTCGTTTCATAAATAAATGGTTCTATGAAATGGGATCCCATTTTGAAAATTTGCCAAAAACAAAAAGTTTTCAAAAATCGAAAGTTTTCAAAATGAGATCCCATTTTGAAAACTTGCTAAAAATGGAATTTTTTCTAACATGGAAAGTTTCCAAAAATATAAAATTTTCAAAACGAGATCCCATTTTGAAAACTTAATGTGTTTGGCAAATTTTCAAAATGGGATCCCATTGAAAATTTTCCAAAAATGGAAAATTTTCAAATCGGGATCCCAATTTAAAAAAAACGAGATCCAAATTTTTAAAAAATGGGATCCCATTTTTTTGAAGCCGATTTTGAGTTTTTTGCTTTGAAAAAGCTTCCACGTTTCATGGACTCATCTTGATGCATTTACCCTTCCAAAATTTTCTAGTAAGAGTGAGGTGAAGTTTCTTAGAATGACCCTCAGTAGGGTTCATAGAAAATTTGTGTGGGCAAATGAACCAGGGGTTATCAACAAGGAGGTAATTCGAGCCATAACTAGTCTTTGCAATACTAGCTCCATTCCAGTTCTAAAGGCGGTGACGAATGATGCAGTCCCAAGGTTGACTGGTGCTACTATTGATGGAAGAGCGCTAACTATAAAGTCTATTACAAACCTTGTCATCAAGTACACTGCCATCATGATTGGGCATAAAGTCTATTTCACGAACTGAGTAAATTTTGTATCTACTACAAAAATTCACATTGCATATGAAATGGTGGAGAATGGAAAGGATTTCGAATTATGTGAGTTGCTTAGGCTGCAACTTATGGAGAACCTAAGTATGATTAAGGCAAAGAAGCATCCTTTTAAATTTGGTACTTTAGTTATTTGTTTGCTATTTTATTTCCCGAGGGGGTTACCGGGAAGAAAAGGCATAATATGGGATGACAACAAGCTGGTTGCTCATAATATTTTTGATCATTTTCATAGTTTAGGAGATTTTAGGGCACAAAAAAATTCCTTGACTACATTCTTTGCAGTATTTTAGAATGAAATGCATGAAAGAGACCGAATTCCAAGAAGTTAACTACATATGAATGCATTATAGAGGCTATTGAACCCAAAATTTGATGGATTGAACCACTGGGATATGAGATTGAAGAACAAGTGGTAGAGAGGTACATTGAAATTCAGTTGAGTAGTCCTAAAGACCCCTCTCTACCTAGGCATATAACATATGAGGAGAAATCTATTGAAGTTCATTTGGAGGCTACCACATCTAAAAGAAGAAATAAATTTGAAGCTTTCTTCCAAGGAAAAACTTTCTCTAAGGATGGCATAGAACAACTAAAGGAGGCCCTTGATGAAAGAAAAGCTAAAAATGCTAAACTGCCCTCTAGACCCAGGAAATTAGGAAGAATATCTTCTGGTGCTGCACCAACACCTATCTCTAGTACTACCACCTACAATACTAATAATATAGAGAAGGGAAAGAGGAAAGAACAAAGTCCCCATGCATCAGTTGATGTTACTATCCCTACTAGTCCTAGTACCTAATCATCTAAGAGAAAGGTCACACTCCTGCTGCACCATCTGCTACTTCAGGTAAAATAAGAGTAAGAAAAAAGGCCAATAGGAAAGGAAATATGAATGATGCTATTAAAAAAGAAATAGAACTTGGCATAGAAGAAGAGAATCAATTGAAGAGGAAAAAAAGGAGTAGTACCTCCCATGAAGAAGCTGAAACTAGAGTTGATATCTCCACTAATGAGGAGACATAGGAAGAGGAGGATACTTGCCGAATCTATGTACATACGAATAATGAAGAAGTCTCATCTAATCCTACGAAGGACATGCCGGGATCTCCTTCGGTAAGTGATCATCCACCTCTAGATCTAGGAGCCTTAGTAAACAACATGATTGATGATGATTTCATGCCAACTGTTGAGTTGTATGATAAAGTTATTGATGAAGGAAAGGAAACCATCATAAATGCATTTATTCAGTACATATTCATTTGCAATGTAAAAGCAAAGACTATACAAAACAAGTTTACTGAAAATGTCAAGAAAAAAATAGTACTCAGAAGGAAAGAGGCTATAAATGTTGAAGATAAAATGAGAAATGATGCCTTAATCTCCCATGATTCCACTCTATCTGAGATAGAAGCTACCAATCTGCTAAAATAATGTTATACTAAGTTTAGAGTCAAGCAGAGAGTTAACATGTTAATGACTAAGGAGCAAGAGAGCATATGAAAAGTGATACAAGAAACCCAAGATGTAATCAAATAGTTAGCAAGGAGTTATGGGGCAAGAACTAGTTCTTTGTTCCACACAACTCAAGCACAAATGCATGTTGATGTCATAGAAGTGTTGGAAAATACAATTTTGGAAAATCTTGATGAAACACATGGTGTGTCTGAGACCCCTACTCCTTCGACTGACATTGAAGAGATGACCAAAAAAAGGTCTAATGATCAACACCGAGATCATTTTGGTGATAAGCAAAAATAACATCAAGAACCTATAGGAAATAAGGATGAGAAAAATAAAGATGAAAGTGAAGGAAGCAAGGACAAAAAGAAGAATACTGACAAGGATGATGAGGAAAAAAGGGAGAAAGAAAACAGAGACAAATCCTCTGGAAAGTCATTTGGAAAAGAAGAAAGAGAAGAGGAAAAATAAAAAGAGGAAGAAAAGGAAGAAGAAAAGAAGAAAGAGGAAGAAAAGAAAGACATTTCAGCTGAGAAGAGAAAATGAGAAATTCCCAAAGGTTCTAAGCTGTCAAAACCATTCGGAGAATCATCCGAAAGTACTATTAAAGGTCTTATTTCAAGGAAAATTAAACTTCAACTTGTGCTTCCACCCCAACTAGTTAAGATGCTGTCACATCCAGGTTATGTGGACTTGACTAAGATTACACCAAGTGATAGAATAAAACTAAGTGACACTTTTCTCAACTCTATCACATAGGAAGTTGCATATTCATATCAATAGGGAAATGAACTGATGAATGAAGCTATTAAAGCTTTATAGGAGACAAACCCCAATGTTACAACATATAAATATTTAGCTTTGATTGAAAATCTAAAACTTAGTTGACTCAGTCAAAGAGTACACATCTAACCTCAAGGTACATATTGCAAAAGAAGTGGAGTTAAGTCTACTAGAGAAAAGACTTCTATTTCTACAAAATAGGTGTACAATTGTATGTGATAGGGCTTCAAAATTTTTGAAAGAAGTAAAGGAATGTCATGAGGAATCCCAATTTCTATTTTTCTATTACATGAAGTGGTCTAAAGTCACTCGAGGTATCAAGGGCTTAATGGACTTGATTGAGTCTCAACTTGAAGATGCCTCTAGAGATTATAAGGTTGTAGATGATAGAAACTATGTTGGATGGGTTTCTATTGTAGATCTTTAGAGATTTTTTTTCATGCTATAGAAGTAGAAATAAGATGCTATAAGATGATATGCCGAGCTTGAAGACTTGGTTATGTCTAGACATGTCTCTATATCAAATGTGTT
Organism: Sequoiadendron giganteum; assembly: GCA_007115665.2. Lineage (NCBI taxonomy): Eukaryota > Viridiplantae > Streptophyta > Pinopsida > Cupressales > Cupressaceae > Sequoiadendron > Sequoiadendron giganteum. Next base: position 413,887,698 of record CM021110.1, on the reverse strand, counting down.
GATGGAAGCAAAAAAACTTGAGAAGATTGAACATTGTTCCATCCACTTTAGAAGAAGGAGAAGAATGCCAGGTAGAACTAGAATCTTTTCTCAAAACTCTTTCCAGGGAAAAATGAGTTTGGGATGATGGAAAGCCAGCTTGGGAAGTGATTCTCAAGGAGTTACAAGGTGCCCCCAATTCTTGATTTTAAGTTTTTTTTCCTAGTCCTTTGTTCTTGATGTCAAAGGGGGAGAAGCATAAGAGGAGAAGAGTTTGTATAAAGAATGTTATGTTATGCTGTGGTGTTTTTTATGTTTTGGTGTTCCTGTATATATGTTAGGGGGATTTGAGCACAATATTTTATTTTGAAGCAAGTCTCATTTTTGGCACATGTTTCCATCAATGAAAAAGGGGGAGATTGTTTGAAGAATGAATAAGGTGACCTCCGAGTTTGTTGTCATTGATGCCAACACTATTTGGTAACCGGTTAAGTAAACTATGTTTCTATGTTGATCCAATATTTTGGTCTAGAAATCCTCTCAATAAAAGGAAATTATATGAATTTTTGATATGCTTCTCAAGAGTGTTAGTTACAGGTATAAATGAAATTTCAACAATTTTGGTTGATCCAAATGTGTTATCCAAGTGACATAGGTTTGAAATTATTTTGGACGAAAGGGTTATGAACTACATATCCTTTGTGTGTTCCTTATTAGGTCTCGTCTGACCTAATTTATGTTTGTTATGATATTTTGTGTGTACCAAAAGGAATTTTGAATTGGGCCGACAAGTCATTTTGAATTTTGTGTGTGTTCACATCCAATTATGTTGACCTAATTGATGAAGTAAGATATGATTGTGCATACATATGTGTGTGTGCTGGATAGAAGAGAGTGAGGACATAGAGTATGGTATGTGAGTGATGCAACAAATGTGATTGTGTGAACTTACTGATAATAATTGTATACCTACAACCGAAGTAGGATTTTGGTTTTCTAGAGCTTAACCATAACTGATTTCTACACTTTGAAGGTGCACTTCTCTAGTTCACTTTTGGCATTGAGCCATACCTTTTTGTATCTTGTCTATAAGCCATTTTGTATTCAGGTTGTGAGCCTTTCAAGGACAACGAGTTATGGCAGTGAGCCCTGTAATATGTTTTAACCGATTATAATATATTATGAGCTAATCCTCACCGTGGTTTTTCCCATTTTGGGTTTTCCACATAAAAAATTTGGTGTCAATGTGTTATGATTCCTTTTATGTTTTGGCTTAATTTTTTAGCTATATGTGGATTGATAACTGGATGGTTAGTAATTAATTATGTTAGAAAAATACCGATTCACCCTCCTCTCAGTATTCAATGTATTCAACACCCTCATCCCCATCCCCATCCCCCTCCCCCTCCCCCTCCCTCTAGATATATCTCTATATCTCTCCCTCTCCCCTTTATTTCTCTATATCTCTACCTATCTCTCCCTCCCTTCCTCTCTCTACCCACCTCTCCCTCCATCCCTCTCTCTCTCCCCAAGATCTAAACATCTCTTTCTACCTCTCCCTCCCTCCTTCCCTCTCTCTTTGTCCCTATTTAGACCCCTCTCTCTCTCTCTCTCTCTCTCTCTCTCTCCCTCCCTCTAAATATCCCCTTCTCCCTCCCTATCCCTATTTAAATTATCAAAGTCTGTTATAATTTTCTCATGTTATAACACAAGCATGTTCATTGGAATTACAAAAAATGTTACAAAGGCATGGGGATCCCATGATTCAAGACCCATATGCTCTATTTTTCTCTTCAATATGTAATTTATTGATCATAGAAACATAATTTTGATGACACTAACATAATATCAATAATTTTTTAACAACCCCACCACTTATTTTGTTTTTCAATGTAGAAGAACTAAATTTCATTTAGATTGAATTTGATTCTATGAACTAATATTTTCATGCTCCCAGTGTCTAAATGATAATTATCACATGTTTTTTATTTGAATTTGATAATATACAATTCTTTTTGCATATTTTATACTAATTTTATTGTATTGATATATAATTTAATATAATACCAAGGAAGTTGACAAAAAACTCAAATTTTGGATGAGTGTGAAGATAAAATAAACTAGACAACATCATATAGTTGGTGAAATTAAAATTTCAGAGTGTAAGGTATGTTATATTTTCAGGTTTGTACCTTTGTTCATGCCACCTTGTCAACATAGTTCATGTGCTACATATATTAATGATAATTCACTTCATTGCAACCCAATTGTTAACCCCAAACACATAGTTGTGAAGAAGAAAACAAGTGGCCAAAGTATCTACACTATAAATCCCAAGGATGACATGATCTCATTACACTCTATGGATAATTCACCGTCTGATATTACCAACCCTAATCCCACCTCTATTATAACTCCCTTGAAAAAAATGAATTCCCACACTCCAAAATTACCTTTCTACACATTGTAATATTAGTCTAATAGGTCTATCCTAGTGTAGACATCCTTTAAAATTAGGTTGGATGTTATCTATTTTTCCTAATTTTACTCAATAAATATACTCCAATGTTTTCTCTTCAATATGCATCAAAATACACTATTTCAACAAAAAATACTTATTGGATGGAACTTACATGATATTCATATATTTTCAAAGCTCATTGTGTTTTTCTTCAAGCATATATATCAATTTCTTTGTAGGAGAAAAATGATCATCCAAATAGTGAAAGGCTTATAATGGCATTAACCATTTAAATAACTTCCAATTCTGTGTATAAATTACACTTTGAATACTAATTTTATCATCTTGAAGCAACCTAATAGATATTTATTAGTTTTTATTTCCATGAAAAATATATCTAGTGATATAATTAGTACAAGATGACTCATTTAATTATATTCCTTTTTAGTAAAAATATTGACTTCAATTCCCATGTTAAAATAAACATCTTGTAATAGAAAAAAGTGAATCTATAGAGGTAAGAGTAACTAAATTTGCCAAAAAGTGTAGCCTTGACACATTTCACTCATTTGGGCCCTTTCTTGTGGTTTTTGACCTAGTTTTTCTTAGATTCTAAGGTGTCTTGCAAAGGTGTTGTGAAGTGTTGTAAAACATTTCCTCACTTTTCTAAGACCCTTTCATCATAATTCACCTAAAAAATCTCTTTTCACCCCTTTCCAAGCCTTAGTCTAAAGTGTTGTAAGGTGTTGTAACTAACCCTCACACTTTTCTAGGCTTTTCATCACTAAATCAACCCTTTCTTATGTCATAATGACCCCTTAATGACCTTATAGGCTTGAATCAAGTGTGTTTCAGAAGACAATCCTGAAAAAATAAATTAATGAAAAGTTAATTCCTGACATTAAATCAAAATTTCCTAGGTGGACTAAGTCGCCACCTTGGGAAACTTAGTACCATGTGGCATAAAAATCAATTTAACTTAAAATTCTTGTGGGATTTTGTCGCCTAAACCCTAAGGTCAGCCCGTGTTGTGTTATTTTCAAAGAAATTTGTGCATAAAATGTATAAATAAGTGTTTTTCTCATCCTTTTCACCCTAATTTTCTAACCTTCTAAGTTTCATTTTCTCCTATCTTCTTATTCTCTTCACCATTGTTCTCAAGAAAGCTAGGGTTTGAGCATCCTAGGTCAACAAGATATCTTTTCTAAAGCATTCAAGGGATGAAACTCCAACCATTGCTGCAAAAATCTAAGATCTATCATCATGGAAAGGTACTAACCCTATTACTTCATATTCATGCTCTATTACATTATCTCTTGATTTGATTTGATTATCTAAAAGGGGTTTGATAAAGGAAAACACCCATTCCTTAACAATCAACATTTTCTTTCTCTCTTTGTGTGTTTGCAGATTTAGATATCTTGGAGGCTTGGAAATCATTGAAGACAAGGTTGTAAATTTTTTGAAGACATCCACAAAATATCACTTTCAGGTCTGAGAATCAGAGTTTCAAAAGCAGACACCTGTGAAGAACCAAAGTATAGGTCGACGACTTCCATTTCCACTCCCTGATCTTCAAAAATTCAAAATTAGACTAAGTCGCCAACAATGGTGACCTAGTCCCATTGAACCTATTTTTTAGAGGTTTTTATAGATTTGGACACCCATTTGGCAGAAATGAGCTTCGATGAAGTTTTCCAGATCTGGGACTAAGTCGCCTAGAATGGTGTAAGTGTCCCAACAGGCCTAAATTTTAGCTTCATTAGAATTTCCAACTTCCATCTCAGTCCTCAACACATTTAAAAGTGCACCCCTTCATTTCTATTTATTTATGTAACAATTTGTTTATGTTTCTTAGGTAATTTGTATATCACAATGTGTTTTCCAGCATAGTTCACTTTCTAGGCTTAGCATTAGTATTCAATTACTTATTTTCATTTCCAACATTTAAACCATTAAATTTATACACATTTTACATCACACATCACACATATTATAAAACCTAATCTTTGAATGAACACTGAGAATATTAAGCATGAAAGAGGTATTGTACCAACCGACTTCTAGGTGAAAAACCCTAGGAGCCTATTGGGGAATCCTCTTTCCCTAGTTCATTTTTGGTGGTTCAATAAATATCAGACTTTACCTCAATTGTATGCATAATTTTTTTTATTTAAGTTTCCTTATAGGCCTTGGTGGATGAAAGTTCTTTTTCCTCTTCCAAGGCCACTTGTCTAGGATGTATTTGAGTTTTTTAGGTCTCATCCTTCACAAAGAAGCTTTAGGATCACACAACTAGTATCTAGGTCATCAAGCTCAACTGGATTTTATCTAGCTATGTTTTAGTAAGTTTTCTAGATAAATTACATGAATTCATGTAAGCATGGTATTGATCCTTGGCTTCTAGAATAATTTGAGTATCTCAAACCAAAGTTATCTTCTCTTTCTATGTTTTCTTTATATCTTTTGGCACATCAATTACACCTCACTCACTAGTGTCTTATTTATATAATAAGGATCTTGATGATTATTACTTGATGAAAATAATTTTTCACAAGATGTTGTCAACATGTTGAACCAATGTTTCCATAAAAAATATAGCGCCATTATTTGGTAAAATAATATATGCTTAAGGATCAAGGGGTAATATGTAACGAATCATGAAATTACATGAAGATACTTGATATATGCATGAAAGAAGGTGAATACTAAGGGCTGATAAAAATCCATGTTGAGATATAACAACACAAGTAAATAAGGAGGGATGTAAAAGTCATAATCTGTAGGGTCTTATGCATATGTTCCTAGTGTTGGGAATAAAAAAATTTAGGTCCTCTTATTTAGCACCACAACCTAAAGTGAGACAAGAGGAAGAAGAAATATAAAGAAGAGAGATACATCAACCTAGGGATATTCCATTGAGATATTTTGATAGAAAAAAAATGAAATAATTATTTGACTACAATTCTTTAATGGCATTGAAGAACAAGATTGTTAGACCACACTAACAGTAGATACAAGAAAATATATAAGTGCACCCTAAATATAACCATTTCTAATCACCAAATATGACCATACTTATAAAGTAATGGGTTACAAGTGTTAGAAAGAAACATGACCATATGAGCTACAATATAATCATAAAAATATATAAAAATTGCATATTACACATACTTAGTAATCCAAAGAAAATTAGCAATACCCACATGCAATAAAGATAAATAATTTTAAAAAGGTTTCTGATGTATTATTATGGTGTGTCATATAGACATATGATTATGTAACTACCTAGCCCAACTACATATTCCTACAACTCATAGGTAAAAGTACAAGGTTCTCACACTTTTGGTCAACTTATCAAAACAAGTGAATTCAATTATTTCTAACTAAAAATCAATTTTGGTCAAACATATGATTTAGTAAATTCATTCTACCTAAGTTAGATATGTTTTTATAACTAAAACTGTTGGATAAATGCATATGTAGGACCACTTTGAGGCCAATTCACCAAAAAAATAAAATTATCTAAAAAACTCGATGTTTCAACAACTCCTATTCATGCAAATAACATTTAAAAAATATATAAATACCCTTTTGTAGATCCATAAGTGTAGCTTTCAATATACATATATTAAATAATTTAATTATTATTTATAATTTATTATTTATTTTTACTGAAAGTAGGTTATCAACACAAAAATATTAGGTTGATTACCATGTCAAGAAAAATACTAAAACTCATTAAAAAAGTTGAAAAAATGTGATGCACTAGATAAAAGAATCTATATCAAGATGGTATAATTTTTTTCCTGTTTTAGATAAATTGTTAATATGAAAGTTAATGTCGAATGGAAATAAATTTGTTTTAATTCATGCACATTTTAATATTTATTTAAAAGTACATATTTATCAAAATTGGAAAAAATATATCCATGCTCTAAAATTTCAGGTTATAAATACATACAAAAATTTGAAGGAAACAAATTTAGTATATAAAGATTGGTCATGTCACTGTTGAACATTCAGAATACTGAGAGGGGGTGAATTAGTATTCTACTAAACTTTTGAGCACAACTCATTCAATCACAAAAACATATTAACTAAAATAAACAATGAAAGCATGGATCATCCACAGTCACAAAACACATGAACACCAAGATTTTTATGTGGAAAACCCAAAAAGGGAAAAACCACGGTGAGAATTAGCTCACAATATCTTATATCCAGATATAATATATTACAGGGGCTCACTTCTGGGACACATTGTCCTTATAAGGCTCACAACTAGAGTTAAATAAAATACAAAAATGGCTCATTGCCAAAGTGTGAAATTATATGAAGTGCACCTTCCTTGTGTTGTATTTTAGTTCCTTTGAAGCTTTGAATATAAAGTACTACTTTGTTTAGTAGTCGCTCAACAACTCTGCTCTAATTCTAAACTCTTACCATTGAATTCATATGTTTGCATCATTTGAGACCACTTGCATCTGATATTTCATTTATGCTCACTCATTTCTTTCTCTTCAACTCCAAAATATCTTATATATATCCAAATACATTCGCACACATCAATTAGGCCGGCCTAATTAGATGTAAATAAAAATGGTCCAAAATAGATTTTTTCGACACCACACATGATTCAAAATCCTCTTCATGCTCAAGAAAATCATGCAATACCTAATTTAGGTCGGCCTAGATCTAAGATAGGTCTAGCTAGCATCTGTAATGTATATTTAATCTTCGTAACACTTATCATGTATTAGGTCAGCTAAGAATTGGACTTAATCACAAAAAATTTCAATCATACATACTCTTCCCAATACATACAAGATCCCAGATTCGATCTTTCTTCAATTTCATAATTCACTTACATTAGTGAGACTAAATCTAGAACCACAACACCAAAAAATTCTTCTTAAGAAAATGTAGAATCTCCCAAACAAATATACTAAACAAAGAGATGACCATGATATCGAAAATTGAACTCTATCATTGATATATTCTAGTACTCTTCACAAAACATCATGAGATCTTGAATATAGATGTATAAGCCAGTCATAATGATATGGTTAAAAGTGCAAAGTTATACCTCTTCTTGCGGTGAAGTGCAGACCCAAAACCGACACACTAAACCACAACATCATCAACATAAAACACTTAGCCAAATTCTAGATATATTAGCTTTCTGGTATAGTTAGTACTATAAAAATGATACCAAAAATGCTTCCCCATAATATTGACATCAATGACAAAACTAGTTCAGCTAAATCAACTGATGCATGTACACTTGATGCTCATGTTTCCAAGATGAGTCAACAATGACAAAATTCCAAATTGCCAACAATCTCCCCCTTTGTCATTGATGACAACATGCATATAAATTTTTTTTTCCATGTCATGAACCAAAACTTATTTCTTCCTAACCTTAACTCCCCCTTTCAAAATTAACCTTGAATTTACAAAAAGGTTTTCCAATCATCCAAAGTGTATTCATTATTTTTTTCTTCCCACTATATCTCTCATTATTTCTTCCATTATCTCTCCCATTATCTCTCTCCCTTCAACATCAATGGAAAATGTCATGTAGGGGGTCACCTAGTATGATTACCTTGGATATATGTATGTATGCACCCTATTAAAAAACACTAGTCATAAAGGTAAAACATATCAACCTAAAGATGTATATCCCTTGAGTTTCTTTAGAGTATCCTGCCAGGTAGATTTTCCTTCTTCCCAAGAACATTTTGGATCTACAAGAGTCCTATATAGTAGTTCAAGGTTTGTTAGAGACTCTATTCCTTCTTCCACAGTGTTTGGGTTGAGGTTTATTTCTTATATTTTACCATCACTGGATATAGGAGTGTGCCTTATTTTTACTAAGTCCCTTAGTGCCACATATTGCTTGATTATCTCTATCCTCTAATTTTGTAAAGAAAGTAAATTGTCTTGTAGTTGCATAATGTTAGACCACTTCAAATTGTTCCAGTCTCTTGCTAAATTAGAAACATCTATTTGAGTGCCTATTTGAGTTCCAATCTAAATCATTTCATCCTTTGTAGTTTGTGTGTGTTTATACCACTTCAGACAATATGTTATTAAATAATGTGCTTCTTCTTCATAATCTTGAACGTTCTTCAATACCTTCAAGATTCTATGATGTGCATCTACACATTTCCTATTGATATCTTCTAGATTCTCCTCTATATTCCTTGCTTTTGAATCATTTCCAATTTTTTATTTTAGTTCGGAGATGTGTTCTTTTAATGAATCAACCATACTTCTGAGATATTATATAGTGGACATTGATGTACTAATGCTTGCATTAGGGATTATATCTTGTAAAAAATTTATTGCTTCATCCAAGTTTTATATACTTTTGATTTCATGCTCATGTTGGATCACATCATTCTGTAGCCTTACTTATTGTTCTATAACCTCTTGCTTGATCTCAATCAAAGGGATAACAATAATTTTCCTTTTCTTTCTTGAATTGCCAGACGCTTCAGTTATAGACCAATCCTCAAAACCTAATCTACTAGGGTCTTTAGAGCTTCCTAGAAGCACTTCTGCATAATGATTGGCTTCCTCCTTAGTCACTTCATAATCCAACTGAGAAATCCAAACAAGTCTAGGCTCAATTTCTTCCATGGGGCAATAATCAATAGAGTCAAGGAAATTGATGTCTCCAAAGTATCTTTCAACCACACTCTTGGGTATCCTTATTCTTTGATTCATTCTCATCTAAAAAATTCCAAATAGTGATGTAAGAGAATCACATTGAGCATCCGATCCACCAAGATTCTATTAGAAACCAAGATCAAACATGAAAACCAAAAGGCCTTCCACAGAAGAGAAAAACCATAAAAAAATAGAGCTTTGCATGAAGATGTGCAAATTGATATATTCAGAATTAAGATATTACAAGAGATGATTTTCTTTATAAAAGCAATGTAGGTAACCCTAATTTTGACCTAAAAGGAAACCCTAGTGTGCACACTTAATAATTAATCAATTATTAATGTGCCTAAGTTTAGCTTAAGTAACTAAAGGAATAAGTGACTTAATTAATTAACTAGTATGATATAATTAATTAAATGTAATAACTTATTACTCTAACACCCCGCCTTAAGATGAACTTAGGAAGAAGCTAAAACACTAGAAAAAGATGCATGAAATAAAATATGAGTCTCGACAACTAGGCCTAATCAGGTACCCATTTACAAATGCAAGAATGAGATAGAGAAGGAAAATCCAGTGGGACAAAACCCCCCTACAATGAGATGACATTATGCAAAGAAGCACTGGAAGAACACTATAGAGTAACACTGGAACCACAATCTGACAAGCAAGGAACAATACTTTTGTTTACAAGAAACCATATCGAAATCATAATAATGCAACAATAGAGCCAATGCCACAAAACACTCAAAAAATCTAAACAGGAACAACCTTGGAATCTATGAAGTAGCAGTCGATTATTGAATGAATGTGATACTGAAATGAAGTGCAAAGATGCAAGGTGCACTCTCCCAATTGCCAAAACATCCAAGTAATCTCCAAAACACCCATCGAGTCAAATCTGGGATAATGATAAACTTGGGACAGATACAGAAAAAAGTGCATTGATAGCGACATAGAGCTCCTCAATACCTTTCCAATGCCGCAAAGATAGCGAAAATCAGAGATCGTGGCAAAACGTTATAAGCTTAGAAGCATAAAATAAACATCTGACTTCAAACAGAAATAAATGCAGCTAAACATAAAAATACTAAAAAATAAAATACACCATAGAAAGTACTCAAAACTAGCTTTTCGGTGATATCTCGTTTTCCTAATTTCGATACCATATGCCCAAGTTATGCCAAAAATAAAACAACTGCTCCTTTAGGGAAAATTGGGGTTTGGAGGGGGAAAAAGATGGCCGTATGGACGCTAACGTCATGTTGATGTCAGTGGTTCATGAGCATAAAATTGACAGCCATCTGGCCGTTGCCACAAAAATTCGCCCCCCTACAAAAAAAAATTTCAGCCACGGTCACCCATGTGACCTGAGGGGGTGCTAGAGTTGGTCGGCGGGGCCTAGCGCATAGAGCTTGGTCATCCATAGGACTGCTGAAGAGGCTAGGAGGTTGACTGGGGCTTGGGCGCATAGCACTCGGTCCCCCATATGACCACTGGCTTGTAGAAAAGGCCTTTGGGGGCTGAGCTTGGGCCGACAGTGGACAGGTGGCTATTCAGTGGCGCCTCCTTCTATGCGGGCCACACGTTGTTTAATGCATTTTTTTACTTTGTCAAAAAATCACCTCGAAACGCATGCTGGGGAGGCTGTACGGCCTCCCTGGCAAAAATGTTTTGGCCCAGAAACCAAATTCACAAAAATCGATGATTTGACAGGCATTCTTAGGGTTTTTGGCCACTGCGAATGTGATGGCGACCTTTGTTTGTGCCCAAAGTGTCAAGAAAAATCAGCTACCTCCAGAGCTTGTAGTAAAACACCGAACTTGAAACCCTAATTGATCTGGAAAACGATGACCAAAATATGAAAAATAAAAGTCAATCTTGAATTTTTCTAGTGCTTTGAATCCAATGATGAAGCTCAATCTGATCCAAAATGCTGCATAGATGAGCTCAAGGCATGAAATCCTCGAGGAACCCCAAACGAACTCTGCAATGATTTTCTCCATAATTTGAGAAGGGGTTGCATGTCAAGGCTCTGATACCATGTTAGAAACCAATATCAGACATGCAAACCAAAAAGCCTTCCACAAAAGAGAAAAACCATAAAAAAGTAGAGCTTTGCATGAAGATGTGCAAATTGATATATTCAGAATTAAGCTATTACAAGAGATGATTTGCTTTATAAAAGCAATGTAGGCAACCCTAATGTTGACCTAAAAGGAAACCCTAGTGTGCACACTTAATAATTGATCAATTATTAATGTGCCTAAGTTTAGCTTAAGTAACTAAAGGAATAAGTGACTTAATTAATTAACCAGTATGATATAATTAATTAAGTGTAATAAATTATTACTCTAACAAATTCATCATAATATTTCTTATCTGATGTGATTCTAGTTTCGTATCTAACCATTCTACTTTTCCAATTATCGGTATTTCCTTCATGAAGTAGAAAAGTAAGAAAATTATCAAAGTACCATACCTGAATGTATGATTTTTGTTCCTTTTGATTTCCTTCAAGTTTTTCATCAAGCGTTGTCGAATTAACTTACAAAGATCATAGTCCACACCATTCTCAATCATATTAAATGCAATATGAGCATCAATAGTAGAGACTGTATATCCATTGTTAGGTAGGCATATTTTATGTCCAACAAGTATTGCAACATACCAAATAGTTGGATTCCCAAATGTACTCAAGGTGAGTTCCTTTCCTTAGAGAGTTGTGCTAGTCTTTTCAGTTAATTATTTGACATTGAAAAATTGCCGAGTTGGAATTGGTCGAGAGGACCACAAACCAGTTACATCCCTTATTTCTTCTCTAATTATTGAGTATGCACCATCAATCCAGATAGGTTCATAACTAATCTTTCTCAATACAATTCTAATGTACCTCTTTTTGTCCTCAAATGGTGGAAACTTCCACCACACGTCCAATTTCTTTTCAAATAGGTTTTTTTATGCGTCATAATTTTCTTCCAATTTTATTGTCCATAAAACACTTAATTCAAGAGAGGACATTTCTTCCATTTTCCCATGTATGTATGCATAGATATCCTTAGTAGGTGAAATACCAAAGGGGGTACTGGAAAATGCACCTGATGAGTATTTTGATAGAACTTTCCTTGAATGCTTCTTCAATTTAATTTGTGGTCTCTCTGAGATATTTACTACCTTTGATCCTTCCATTACATTTAAAATAATTTTTTTAGAGAAGAATCGAGTAAGAAGAATACCTATTGAATTTGCTTCAATGAAGATTAGCGTTTTGATGTTTTTCTTCCAGGGGACACCTCAAATCCACTTCCTTTTCTTCAATTTAATTCTCCTTCACATCAAATGAATTTGTCTTCTCAAATACATTTTTAAATTTATGATTTGACTCATATCAATAAATGTGTTAGCAATAAATGCTTAAGAAAAAATCTGTTAAACTTCAAAACTTTGTATCCACAATTGTTTTACAGAAGCTCTGCAAACTTATGCATCATAACATTTCCTTTTGCAAGTTTCTTCTATAGCTTCAAAAATTCCTCTTCCAAGATATATCTTCGTGCCAAGACATGGAACCTTATATTTCAGGGGGCTATTAGAATTTTCTTTTATTTCTCCCCTTATGCCTTAGCATGAGCTTAATTTTTAGAAGAAATATCTATACTAGAAGTAGGAACAAATTTATTTGAAGTTCTTGATGTTGCAAAAACAAGGATAGAAAACTAAGAGGGGGTGGGGGGCGGGGGGGGGGGAGGTGAGGGGTGAATTAATTGTTACCAAAATAAAACTTATACAACATTAACCAATCCTTATAACATAGATCTCACAATTAAAAATGCAAGCATAAGAGCAACACATCAGAGACACATGAACAAAAAGATTTTATACGTGGAAACCCTATAAGGGGAAAAACCATGGTGGATGTTAGTCCACAAGATTATACCTTGTTAGAAGTATAATGAAGAATAAAAAGAGAATGCACTTGCATTTAAGAACATTGCCTAGAGCACACTTCTCAAAGGGAAGGCTCAATAGGAAAATAGCTTTTGCAAAAGCTTGATTACAGTTCCAATTAGGCACACTAAAACCTTTTCAATCTCTTCCACAATCTACTTTGAATGATCTAATATTTATTCACACTTTCACATCACTTTTACACTTGAGCACACCCTAAAATGAGGAAAAAAATCTTGTATATATATCCGCTACACAGATTTGCATCCACTATTCAGTCAACCACAAATAAGGAATAAATTACAATTGTCGGCCTTGATACATGAATAAATTTCAATGTGTACCAACACAAGTTGGCCATAACATATTTAGGACCCAAAAAAACATATCCAAACATGCCAAACAATAAAATATTAATCCTCATGGATCTGCAACACACTAACACCACAATGTCAGCCAAGAACATGAACACTCGGGCACATATCAAAAAAATATTCGATCACGAACACTCCAATCACTGAATATGTACACCAAGGATAGAGAATGATCTAGAATCATCCATGAACATCATAGGCACATGATAAAAACATGATATTACCATACTTTCATCCGCTTTGACCAAGAACACCATCTAAAGAGATTGAATAACTGTAGGCACACAAATCATCATAACTTCCACAAAACTTCATGCACACCACTAAAAATTTCAGACAACATACTAGAAAGTTTCAACACAAAACCCTTTGAATAACACCTTCATCTCTTGAACACATAGAGCTTTCTAAAATTTTGACCTTCTCAGCTCCATTGGCTGCCTGCACTATATTTTTAAAATTTTTCTCAATCTCCTCGACATATACAACCTTAAGTAGATTAAAATGCTAATAGTGTTGACATCAATGACAACAATATATTATGAAAACAACCACAACATCCAAAAATCTCCCCCTTTGGCATTGATGGCAACACATGATGTGAAAAATAATACCATCAGCCCAACTAACTCTTCTTCAACAATCTCCCCCTAAGATTGTGCACTTTTTGTTTCCTTCTTCTTTCCCATTTTTTCACATTGCTTCTCTCCCCCTTTGATATCAATGGAAAAGGTACATATTCTCTGATTTCAATCTTGAAAACATCTAACTAATCCGCTTGAGTAGCAGTCACCACAACATCAATCCAGAATATGATATAGCAATGAATTCACAAACTAATGCAAATATCTACATCTTAGTTCCAATTAGGAGGGGAAATTACCCATAACTTTCCTCTGAGGTACACAAAAGTATCCTTAGGCAATGAATTTGTAAAGATATCTGCAATTTTCTCTTTGGTAGGTATGTACTTCATTCTGACTTCTTTGTCACTTACTTTGTCTCTAAAGAAGTGATACTTGATAGATATATACTTTATCTTTGAATGCAATACTTGATTCTTATAAATGTTAATGGTGCTTGAATTGTCACAGAGTATAGAAATGGGTTCTTCATACTCAATTCTGACATATCTCAACATTTGCTTCATCCATAATACTTGGGTACAACTGTTTGCAGCAACAATGTACTCTTCCTCAATAGTAGATAATGAAACTGAGTTTTTATTTTTGCTTAACCAAGATGCCAACTTCTTACCTAAGAATAATGCACCACCATTGGTACTCTTCCTATCATCTATATCTCCTATCCAATCAGCATCAGTAAAAGCACTTAGAGTAAGATCATCATTCTTAGGATACCAAAGACCAAGATCAACTATACCTTTCAGATATCTGAATATTCTTTTCACAATAGTAACATGGGACTCTTTAGGATCAACTTGAAATCTAGCAACCACACACACAACATTCATTATATCTGGCCTTGTCTGAGTCAAGTAGAGAAATCCACCAATCATCGATCTATACCTTGTTTGATTTCCTTTAGGGGATTCATCATTCTGTGTGAGTTTACATCCGATCACTATAGGTGTACCAACATGCTTTGCTTCTTCCATGCCAAATTTTTTCATTAACTCTTTTACATATTTGGACTGAGATATAAAGATACCATCTTCTAACTGAGTGATTTACTATCCCAAAAATAATTTTAGCTCTACCATCATTGATATTTGAAATTCACTTTTCATTTCATCAGCATTTTTCATACACAAATCATCATCTCCTTCAAAGATAATATCATCAACAAAGATTTCAATGATCAATTATTTGTTCTCATCCAAATTGAAATACAAATTGCTTTCAACAGTACCTTTATTGAATCCAAGCTTCAATAAATATTTTTCCAATCTAGCATACCAAGTTCTAGGAGCTTGCTTTAGTCCATACAAAGCTTTCTTTAATTGACATACCATGTCATTTTCACCAGTCAACTAAAATCCATTTGGTTGTTCAACATAAAATTCTTATTCTAGTTCACCATTCAAAAATGCTGATTTCACATCCATCTAATAAACTTTTTAGTTCTTGAAAGTAGCATATGCAAGAAGTAGTATAACAACCTCAATTCTAGCAATGGGAGCAAAAGTTTCTTCAAATCAATACCTTCCATCTGTGAGCAACCTTTGAAAAACAATCTTGCTTTGTTTCTAGCCACATCACCTTGTTCATTCAACTTATTCTAGAACACCCACTTGGTTCCAATCACATTTTTGTTCTGAGGTCTAGGAACAAGATCCCATGTATTATTATTCTGTATCTTCAAAAATTCTTGTTTCATGGCTTTTGTCCAATGTTCATCCTTGCATGCTTCACTTATATTTCTAGGTTCAACTTTAGAAATTAGACAATATTCTTCTAGTTTTCACACCTTTGGTTTTGTCTCCTATGATCTGACTATTAGAATGATTTCTTCTCACATAATTAGGAGTTTTGAAGTTTTCTCTTACCTCTTGTTCTTGTGATCTTTCTTCTACACTTTCCACTTTTTTTGCTTCTTGATTTTCTTGATTCATCGGAACAATCTGAAGTTGATTCTATGTCTGAGAATCATGTCAGCATCATCATGTTGATCATCTGAATCATAATCACTGACTATGGATGATTTATTAATATCTTCATCAACCTTAACATTTTCACTTTCAACCATTTTCTTCAAACTTTTATTAAAACACCGGTAAGCTTTGCATTTAGTAGAGTATCCTAGGAAGATTCCTTCATCACTTCTAGCATCAAACTTACCTATATCATCATCTCTCTTGATGTAGCATTTGATTCCATTTTTTTTGAAGTATTTGAGAGTAGGCTTATAATTGAACCATAGCTCAAAAGGTATCTTACCAGAATGATTGTTGAAATTCACCCTATTCATAGTATACACATCAATACTTATAGCTTCTCTCCAGTAGAAATGAGGAAAATTTGCTTCCAACATCATGGTTCTAGTAGTGTCTAGAATGGTTATGTTCTTTCTTTCAACAACTCCATTCTGTTGAGGGGTCCGAGGAGCAGATAACTGTCTTTGAATAACATGCTCTTCAAAAAAGAATTGAATTCCCATGAAGTAAATTCACCACCTATGTCTGACCTTAGACATTTTATCTTTTGACCTATCTCATTCTCTGCCATAGCTTTAAAATTTTTGAACTTCTCTAGTGCTTCATGTTTTTTTCTTAAGAAAGTGACCCATATCATTCTAGAAAAATCATTAATGAGTAACATAAAGTACCTTTCACCTTGTAGGCTTCTGATTCTGGAAGGACCACATAGATTAGTATGTATCAAATCCAGTACTCCATTAGAGTTGTATTATTTTCTCCGGAAGGAATTTCTTGTATTCTTTCCCATCTGACATTCCTTACACATAGTGTTAGTAGGCTTCACTAACTTAGGTAAATCTCTAATCGCTTGAGTAGAAATTATCTTGACAATGTTATAAAAGTTCACATGACATAAACTCCTATGCTATAACCGACTTACATCAATTTGAGCAATCAAACATTTGACTAGCAGTACTTAAATGAAAGATATTAACTTTGGTCTTTGTTCCTAAAGCAATTATATTTCCTGAACTTCTTATTATTCTGAACTTACCATTCTTGAACTACAAATTGTAGCCTTTTTCTACCATTTGTCCAACACTCATCAAGTTATGCTTTAGGCCTTCTACATAAAGAACATCATCAATATTGTGCCTACCACCAAAAGAAATAGTGCCTCTACCACGAATCACACCAGAAGTGGTGTCACCGAACCTCACTACACCACCATCATAGTTTTCCAATCTTACAAATTTTATTTTGTCACCAGTCATATGATGTGAGCATCCGCTATCAATTACCCATTCATATTTCTCTTCAACTTTGGCTGCAAGAGATTTCTCAACATTTACATTACTAGCAGATTCAATGGACACCTGGCCATTTTCTTTGATAGCAATAAATACCCATTCATCTTCATTTCCAATTTCTTTATCAGATTCTTCATCAGTTACACCTTCTTCAACATAATAGCATTTTCTTTGAAATCTAGTATTCTCAGGCTTATATTTTGAAACTCTTTCAGGAAATCTAGAAGAAAAATGACCTATCTTACTGCAAGAAAAGCATTTTATAGGTAAATTTACTTTGTACTTACCATGACCTCTTGATTCTCTTTTCACAATCAATGCTTCCAATTCTTTCAATTACCTTTCTTAATCTTCAATCCAATTCATCTCATCTTCATATCTGAATGTTCTCTAGGAACTCTCTCCTAAATCATATCTCTTTTTCCCAGATACAGTTGCCTTGAAAGAAGATTCATTCTTAGGAGCAGACTCACCAAATTCACTTAATTCAAATGCAACATGTCTTTGGTAATATTCGTCACTGTTCCGAGTTCATCAATAGCATGAGGTTTAGTCTTGTAGGAAAGGGGGACAAATCTAAGTATCTTAGCCACAATTTCATCATCATTCATAGTTCCACCGACACATATATTGTCCATCACCAATTCATTTATCTTATGCGAGAAGGAAAATATGTTCTCATCTTCACTCATCTTCAAGCTCTCCCATTTTCCTTTTAGACTTTGTAGCTTAGCACTTTTCACTGGTGAATATCCTTCATATAATGTTTCCATCTTTTTCCAAATCTGATATGCAGTCTTCAAACCCATCACATTTTTCATTTCCGAATCTGTTAAAGGACTCAAGTGTTTCTATTGACCTGGTATTAATTTTTGTTTGCTTGATCTCATCTTTAGAGGAGAGACCATTTTGAGGAATATTATATGCAATTTGTGTCATCTTCCAGAAAGGTTCACCAATGCACCTCAAATGACATTCCATCCTGACTTTTCATAGAGAGTAGTTTGTACCATTGAATCTAGGACTATCCTTTTTAAATGATGCCATCTCGGATCACCTCAAGTTGTTAGGCTTCTTTCAAAGGAAAAGCTCTAATACCATTATTGGAAAAATAAGGAAAGACAACTAAGAGTGGGGGGGTGAATCAGTTGTTACCAAAATAAATATTATACAACATTAACCAATTCTTATAACATAGATTTGAAAATTAACAATGCAAGCATAAGAACAACACATCAGAGGCACATGAACACAAATATTTTATACATGGAAAATCTGTGAGGGGAAAAACCACGGTGGATGTTAGTCCATAAGATTATACCTTGTTAGAAGTATAATTAAGAATAAATAGAGAATGCACTTGCATTCAGGCACACTACCTAGAGCACACTACTCAAAGGGAAGTCTCACTTCCTTACATATAGTAATAAGATTAAATCCATCTGATGAATATGAACTGAGAAAATAGATTCTACAAAATACTGATTATAGTTCCAGTTAGGCACACTAAAACCTCTTCAAACTCTTCCACACTCTACTCTGAATGATCTAACCTTTATTCACACTTGTACATCACTTGTAAACTTGAGCACACCCTAAAATGAGGAAAACAATATTATATATATAAATGTGACATGGATTTGCATCCACTATTTAGTCGGCCACAAATAAGGAATACATTACAAGTATCGGCCTTGATACATGAATAAATTTCAATGCGTACCAACACAAGTTGGCCATAACATAGTGAGGATGCAAACAAATATCTCCAAATATGCCAAACAATAAAATATTAATCCTCATGGATCTGCAACACACTAACACCACAATGTCAGCCAGGAACATGAACACTCGGGCACATATTGGAAAAATCTCTGATCATGAACACTCCAATCACTGTAGCTGTACACCAAGGATAGAGAATGATCTAGAATCATCCATGAATGCCATAGGCACATGAGCAACACATGAGACTACCATAATTTCATCCACTTTCACCAAGAACACCATCTACAAAGACTGAATAATTGTAGGAACACATATCATCATAACTTCCACAAAACTTCATGCGCACCACTAAAACTTTCAGACAACATACTAGAAAGGTTCAACACCAAACCCTTTGAAGCACACCTTCAGATCTTCAACACATAGAGCTTTCCAAAATTCTAACCTTCTCATCTCCACTGGCTGCTTGTACTATATTTTTTACAATTTTATCAATCTCCTCGACATATACAACCTTAAGCAGATTAAAATGCTAATAGTGTTGACATCAATGACAATAATATATTAGCAACACAACCACAACATCCAACACTTGATTCATCTTTGTTCTTAGAATCTTCTTTCTTTCTCCATATGTTTTCCATTTCCTTCTTAACCTCAACTTTCTTGATAGATTCATTCCTCTTTACTAGATTAGACTTTATTCTATTTTTTCTTCTACAAACTCTTGAAATATATCTGGGTTTGTTGCAAAATTAGCACACAATACTTTTCTGACTTCTATTCATCCTTGATCTTCATGGGTTAGACTTATGTACAAATACATTGCATGTATAATATTAGCCATTGAAAGATTGAAACATTCTCCCAGTCTTATATCTGTTCATCATCTGACTTCTACACTCAATAATTTTATGTCCAAATTTCTTGCATGCAAAACATTGTCCAAAGAAGGATCCAACATTGAAATTCATTCTAATTCTACACTCTATAGCCTTATGTCCATATTTATTGCATGAAAAACAAATACCATTGAAGGATGGGTACTTTTGAGCATTTGGTTGTCTAATAGAAGGTCTTCTAGAATCACTTCTTTGATTTATGAATTGTTTCCTATTTCCTTGAATCTTATTTTAATTTTCAACCTTATCAAATGTTTGATTTATTTTAAGACTTTATCCTTCTTCAAGTCCCAAACCACCTTTATCCTTAGAGGGTTTCTTTATTGCAATCAACTCATCAAGCATTGTAGTGCTTATTTTGAATTTCTCCTCATGTATTTTTTCCCTTTCTAGATCAAATATGAGATTTACCACTTCTTGTTCAAGTCTAGAGCATTCTTTAGTCTTTCTTTGTACCAATGCATTCAGAAATTCCTCAATATTTCCTTTTTCTTCCATTTGTACTTTCAATCCAATGACCTCTTCATTTGCTTTCTTCAACTGTACATTGACTTCCCTATGTCTTTCTCTGAACTTTTTGATTTGTTCTCTCAATTTTTTGATACATTGATTTGCTTCTCCTAGGCTTTCCTTGAAGCTTTTATTCCCAGTTTCAACTTTGTCAAGATCTTCAAGAGCAACCTTAAGTTATTAGATTTTTCAAACATGCAGTCATCTTCTATATATTCAATTGCAAAAAATTCTTCTAAAGGGATATGACACTTTTTGTCTTCCACGTGTTAAAACTTCCAAGATCTTCCTCAAGCTAGTAGTATTTTCTAAAGGAACCAAGCTCTGATACCAATTGTTGAACATTCAAAATACTGAGAGGGGGGGTGAATCAATATTCTAATAAAATTTTGAACATAAATCATTCACTCACAAAAAATATTAACTAAAATAGAGAATGAATGTATGAATCATCCACAAAGTCACAAAACAAATGAACACTAGGATTTTTACATGGAAAACCCAAAAAGGGAAAATCCACAGTGAGGATTAACTCACAATATATTACATACGAATATAGCATATTACAAGGGCTCACTACTAGGACACACTATCCTTATAAGGATCACAACTAGAGTTAAATACAATATAAAAATGGCTCACTGAAAAAGTGTGAAATGGTACAAAGTGCACCTTGTGCTGTATTCTAGTTCCTTTGAAGATCTGAATATAAAGTACAACTCTGCTTAGCAGTTGCTCAACAAATTTTCTCTAATTTTAAACTCTTACCACTAAATTCACATGTTCACATCATCTGAGACCACTCGTATCTGATATGTCATTTATTCTCGCTCATATTTTTCTCTTCAACTCCAAAATATCTTATATATACCCAAATACATTTGCACACATCAACTAGGTCAGCCTAATTAGATGTTTAAACAAAAAATGTCCTAAATAGCTTTTATCAGCACCACACATGATTCAAAATCCTCTTCATGCTCAAGAAAAAATATGCAATAATTAATTTAGGTTGACATGGATCGAACATAGATCCAACTAGCATCCGTAATGTATATTTAATCTTCTCAACACTTATCATGTATTAGGTTTGCCAATAATTGGACCTAATCACAAAAAAATTCAAATACATACTCTTCCCAATACATGCAAGCTTCTAGATTCAATCTTTCTTCAATATCACATTTCATTGATATTAGTGAGACTAAATCTAGAACTGCAATACCAAAACATTCTTCTTAAGAAAATGCAGAATCTCCCACATAGATATATTGAATGTAGAGAGATAGTGATATACAAAGTTGAACTCTGTCATTGATATCTTCTAGTGCGCTTCACAAAACTTTAGGAGATCTTGAATATAGCTATATAATAAATCCATAATGATATGGTTAAAAGTGCAGAGTTATACCTCTTCTCGTGGTGAATTGCAAACCCAAAAATCAACGCACTAAACCACACCATCATCAACAAAGAACACTTAGCCAAATTATAGATAGAACAAATTTTTGATATAGTTAGTACTACACAAATGATATGAAAAAGGCTTCCCCACAATTTTGAAATCAATGACAACACTGGGTCATCCGAATCGACTGATGTATGTACACTTCATGCTCATGTTGCCAAGCTGATTAAAAAATGATAGACTTCCAATCTTCCAATAGTAAAGTGTCATTTTTCAATATTTTATCAACAACTAAATTATAGTGTCAATTTATAGAAAACTATATTCTGTAGTGTTGTAAATTTTCACCCATGAAAATTTCACACTATGTTTTGCTCCCCCTTAAGTGCATGGA
This sequence comes from Sequoiadendron giganteum, assembly GCA_007115665.2. Lineage (NCBI taxonomy): Eukaryota > Viridiplantae > Streptophyta > Pinopsida > Cupressales > Cupressaceae > Sequoiadendron > Sequoiadendron giganteum. Next base: position 413,865,407 of record CM021110.1, on the reverse strand, counting down.
TCTAATTGTACACCTAATTTACTAAATTATGCATTCTATGGCCCATTTAACATTTAACGATAAATTTCATGTAGAAAACCAATGCACTCATTTATTATTCTATCCTCAACACCTTATGTCAAATAAAATAGGGTTGCGACCTAGTCACCTATGGTGACTTAGTCCCCCTATTTTGCCTCCAAAATTGAATATGTCGTAATCAAAATTTTATTATTTGAATTTCAAATTTCAAAATTTGGCTATTAGGATTTGATTTTTGAGAAATAAGAATAGTTGTATATAAATACATAATTATATCACCATTTGAAATTAACAAGGAGAATTGAGCAATTTATGATCAAGCATCATCAAGAGCATTATTATCAAGTCAAGAGAAATCAAGAGAAAATTTATTGTAGTAATTAAATATCAGAGCATCATTGACGAGTCTAGTTTATGGTTCAATTATTGATAGAGTTTGTTGTTGATTTGCTGTAGTTGTCATAGAATTTGATGCTCAGATGTTGACCTTTTAATTATATTTCCTTAAAATCATAGACATTGGGCATGCATTTATTTTCATAACCTTTAAATGACATTGACATGCTATATGAAATATCTATGTTAATTTTACATGTGGATTAATGAATGCCACTTTAAGATAGTTACAAATATGTAGTTGTTGTGCATACTAATATTGTCATGCAAATATAATTAGTGGCCTGCAATTAAGGAAGATTCTGCCAGTTGGTCATCCACCATATTGGGTAACAAGGTGGTCATTCAATGAAGGAAGACTCTTGACAATGAGATATTTCTCATTCAAATCGGAGTTGTAACCGAATTATAAATGATCTTAATTGTCTATTGAGAAAATATAGGCGTTACTGTTTTGCTAGATCTGCATTGAGGCAAACATGCCTGACCAAATTCTGCACATGCATAATCATCTCTCCACTTTTTATGCTTTCCCTAAAGTGGCGTCCTCCGGGTCTGACGGAGTTGACTGCCTTGCTAGGTGATTAGTTAGTAACTTCTTTTATTATAAATACGACCTAGATGCTCCTTCACAGGAGGTTGCTTAATCTGATGATGTACCCACACTCTTAGTTTTTCAGTAATACAGTCATGTTGCTCGATTGTACTCATGTTTTCCAATGAATGAAACGAAGTTATAAGTTCGTGCATCTAAGTTTACATTTGTTTTAGGGGATACTCATCCAAGGGGGCCCACATGGTGAGTATTCCATCCAAGTAGTTAGTTAGTTATTTTCTATTCAATAATTAGCTAAGAATATGGCATTGTCTATTCCTACAATCACTAGAATTCCATTCTGTGACTGTTCTTGTAGCCAAAGCAGACATAGTATTTTCCTATTTGTTCACTCAGCTTTTCATTTCTTTCATGCATTTCAACTTAGTATAGTTATTGGTTGATGATTAACACTTATGTTATTTCTTTCCAAGCAATTTACTTTCAGCATTGTGTCTTTCTTAGCTATAGGATGAATATGGCTACTTTGGATTCCTAGTACACATACTTTGCTGACCCATTTCAAGTTTATGTCCCTGGGTTGACAAGTTAAATGCACCTTCATGAAGATTGAAATAGATATTAAGGTTAGATGTCCAATCTTTGAATCACAAGTATAAGGGCTTAGTTATTAAATCATTGTAGGAGGCCAACATTTTTTGTTGCCTTTTTCAGGGATGGTGTCAAATTAGGGAGTTCTTTGGAGTCATTGATAGTTTTTCTTGCTATATTATTTCTAGAAGTTGTTCTTAGTACACCCCTCATTTAGGAAAGTAATGACCCCCCTATTATTTTTCCAATTCTTTGTGTGAGATGGCTGATAGTGAATTGATACCGTATGCATAGAGAAAGGAGGAGATGTTCGTGGGAGATTCCTTCCTAAAAATTCTGATCTATTCCAGATAATTTACTATCAGAACCTGCCAAGAGACACAGAAGAAGAAGAATCACACCCTTTTGCTGATAAATTTCTAGATCTAACCACTTCTGAAGTTTCCTTTGAAGATCATAATCTGATTGAGAACCCCCTTGATTTGGAACTTCATTAGGTAGGCATGGGTGATACAAATAGAAACAAACCTAACCAGCTAGATTTTCCTTTCTCCATTGCTCATCATAATTAAGTAGGAAACCTCAAAGATATCCCTACTTCAGCCCTTCCTAAGTTCTATGGAGTTGTCATAGAATATCTTGATACATTCGTGTTTGATTTTATACTCTGCAAGAGTTATGACTATGCCATTGATGCCCATAGGCTTAAGCTATTCCCTGCCACCTTGAAAGAAGCTGCATTAAGATGGTTCATGAGACTAGGAAGAGATACTGTGGAGACTTGGGAGGAAATGAAGAAAAAGTTCCCTAAGAAATACAAGGAGTATTGTAGGGGCAATGACATGAGAGGAGGTGGCATTTTTACAATGCAACTAAAGGAAGATGAGAGCCTAGAAGATTATATTTCAAGGTTTTTATTTTGCCTATAGAACTATCCACACCATACGCTCAATGAAGAGTCTCAAAATATTATTTTCTTAAGAGGGATTAATGATAGATACATAGATGCATTGGACCTGATAGGAGGAGGAGATATCACCCAAGTTCCTTGGGAGGACATCAAAAAGATATGTCAGAACTATTCTAGGACAAATTCAAAGAAGGGGAGAGCTTACCAATCCTCCATGAGTAAGTAATCTACCAGTAGAGTTTCAAGGATGGAGATTACTCACTTACTGACATAATTTAAGCAAGACATCATAAACAATCTGAATACTCAACTAGATACACTTTAGACCAAGAAGAAACAAGAGGAGGGAAAGGTAATGTTGGTAGAATATTGCCCTCATTACAAACAAAAGGACTGCAAATGCAAGATGATAGCTAATATTGAAATCAAGTAGATGAAATCGAGTTCAAACCAATCCAGAATGAAAAAGATCAAGTCTACTATCCTACACAAAGGAGGCCATGGGCTCCAAGATAAGGCATGCCACCAGATCTACTATCTTTTGTTGGCCCATATTTTAATTCTTATTCATTTGGTAACCAATGGAAACCCCCATATCCATCTAATATGGAGGATATCCACCACAAGCTTGGAATAACCCTCCAAATGCCTAGCCCAACCACCAAAAGTCTCCACCCAAATGGAAACAACCTCCGGGGAATTGGCAACAGTTTCAGGGAAATTGACAACCACCTCCAAGAAATTGGCAGCAAACATCTTAATGGAGGGGAGGACAAAAATTGCCTAACCAAACAACCAATTACATGCAACCACCTTATCAACCTCAAAAACCTTCTATAATGCCTCCTCCTGCTAGTTCAAGGTCAAATTCACCTAAACCTAATCAACTACTAGCTCAACCCACACCTAACCCAAAAAATAAACCACAACAACAATTGATGTACTCTACTGATCCAAATCAATTCCCTGCATGTGTTGTGAGTGTAAGTAACATCAACTTGCATTCAAGAACTACTTTTCCAGCTCCTTCCACACCCATTATTACTGAGTTTCCTATGGAAGAAGAGGAGCCTTTGAATGTCCCCATTCATCCAAGTGCACCTACAAATCCTAAACCAGCCCCAGTCAAGCAGACTGAACCAAAACCACCATTTCCTCAGAGGTGGGAAACCATGAAACAAAAGGAAGAGAAGGAGGGTACACCTTTTGACATTTTAGATCAGTTGAAGCATATATGTGTCGAAATACCTCTATTTCATGCCATAAAAGATGTTCCCATATATGGCAAAGCAATCAAGGAAGCATGCCTTAAGAAGCTAGGTAGGAAGAAGAAAGACCCCACTACAGTTCATGTAATGGGAAAATTGGCTGACATCATGCTTGGGAAAGTGACTATTCCCAGGTATAATGACCTAGGGAGTCCTGTGGTAGGAGTTGCTATAAATGGGATCCTGATAAAGAATGCTCTTATTGATTTGGGAGCATCGATAAATGTAATAACTAAGGACATCCTGCAACAACTAAATGTTTCAAGCATGATACCTATTCCTATTTTCCTGCAGCTTGCTAATAGTTCTACTATTAGGCCTGATGGGATAGTAGAGGATCTTGTGGTAACTCTAGACTCCTGGGAGTACCCAAAAAATTTTATGATTCTTTCTCCTAAGGCCACGCTAGGTGGGTACCCCATTATTCTTAGAAGGCCATGGTTAGCAACAATAGATGCCTATATTAGATGCCAGACATGATACATGACCATTTCTGATGGAAATAGTACTAAAAATATTATTCTCTACCCTCCCGCTCGACCATCACATGATAAGAATGATCCTATATGGCCTCATGTTGGTGAAGAGGCCGATGAAGTTAATTCTATGGTGTAGATTATGATGTTAAGAAAAATTCCTTTCATGCAACTTCAAGATGAAGATGAAGTATTGTCTAACATAATTCAAAACCATTATGAGGTAGAGGAAGAGTCATCCTCTCATGCATCTGATTCTGCTGATCCAGTGAAGACACTCCTACCCGCTCTTCTTGCAGCCACTCTTTCTACAACTACTCCTCCTACAATCGAATTTCCTACAACAATAGGTATGTCTCATACATTTCTTCCACATGAACTCAAAGTACTAAGTATTAGTGAAGAAACTATAGTAGAGTTAACTACACAAGTGTAGGTGTCAGAAGGAAAATATCTAAATATTAACAACAAACTGAGTGAAGAACAACAATTGCCATGGGAAATTTTTTTGAGGGCCTACCAGTGTGTATTTTAATGGGATTATCATGATATGAAGGGATTAGACCCAAAGCTTTTCACTCATAGGATATACATAAGAAATGATTGTACACCAATGAGGTAAACTCAAAGAAGAACTAACCTTGCATTGAGATAAATTGTAATAGGGGAGCTCAATAAATTTCTAGATGCAAGATTTATCTACCCCATTTTCGATAGCCAATGGGTGTCCCCATTGGTGATTGTACCCCATTTCATAGATCAAGTTTTGGACTCACTTGCAAGAAAGCAATACTTTTATTTCCTAGATGGATTCAATGGCTATAACCAGATCCAAATTGCACCAGAGGACCAAGAGAAGACTATGTTTACCTGTCCATGGGGGACCTATGCCTACTTAGTACTTCCATTTGGCTTATGCAATGCACCTGCAACTTTTCAGAGGGCATTCATTAGCATATTTTCAGATATCTCTCTTGATTGCATGTAAATCTATATGGATGACTTCACTACTTATGGTGCTGATTTAAATGAAGCATTGAAAAGTACTAGGAGAGTCCTACAGAGATGTGAAGACCACAATATATCTTTAAATAGTGAAAAGTGCTTCATGATGATGCAGGAAGGTGTAGTTCTTGGCCATTACATCTCTCACAAAGGAATTCAAGTAGATCATGCAAAGATTGAGGTGATCACCAATATTCCTATCCCTGCAAAACAAAAATATGTTAGGAGTTTCTTAGGACATGCAGGTTATTATAGGAGGTTCATCAAAGAATTCATCAAACTGACAACACCATTGTATAATCTCCTAACTAAAGATGCTGAATTCCAATGGAGAGAAGACTGTGACAAGGCATTTTTTGACTTGAAAGAAACTTTAACTCATGCTCCTATACACAAGGGTCCTAATTGGGAGATTAATTTTCACATCCATAAAAATGCATCAAAATATTCTAGAGGAGAAATCTTATGGTAGAAAGAAGGAGCTATTGAAAATGCTATTTATTTTGTCAGCAAAAAACTGCAGGGCGCTGAATTCAACTATACAGTGATAGAAAAAAAATGTTGGCAGTGATCTATGCCCTAAAAAAATTTAGGCACTACATACCATGCTACCAGATCTTTGTGCACACCAATCATGTAGCCATTAGATACCTCATGAATAAATCCCTGATCTTAGGTAGGCTACCAAGATGGTTATTGCTAATGCAAGAGTTTGACATAACCATTGTGGATAAACTAGGGAAGACCAATGTTGCTGCAGACTTTCTTTCGAGGTTGACTACATCAGAGGACAATCAAGTCATAGATGACTCTTTCCCCCATGAGCATCTATTTTCCATCAATTTTCATACACCTCGGTATGCTGACATAGCTAATTATTTGGTCACAGGGAGAGTTCCTCCTCACTTCTCTCCAAAAGAGAAGGGGGTTCTCATTGAAAAATATTTTCCTTTCTCATGGATTACTGGATGTTTTTTCTACACTGAAAAAGACCATGTCATGAGGAGATGTGTGAGGGAAGATGAGAAATATGAAATTTTGCATGCATGCCACAATGAACCCTATGGAGGGAATTTTGTAGCCAAGAGGATAGTGAGAAAGATTTTGAACATAGGATATTACTGGACCACACTCCACAAGGATGCAGGGAGATGTACAAGGAAGTGTGAAAAATTCCAGAGGATGGTCCGACCAACCAAATCTAATGAGATGCCACTTTACCCCTAGGTAGTAATCACTCCATTTGATAAGTGGGGTTTGGAATTTGTAGGACCCATTGATCCTCCATCAAATGGTGAATCCTATATCATGGTATGTACCAATTATGTAACCAAGTGGGTAGAAGTTAAGGCCATGAAGCATGCAAGAGACAATAAGGTTGCTGAATTTTTTTATGAGGAAATTTTCACATGATATGGGGTTCCAAGAGAGATAGTGGTTGATCAAGGGGCTCAATTCACTTCAACCCTTATTACAACACTGGTCAATGAGTACAAAATTAGGCACAAGAATTCTATTCCTCATCACCTTTAGGCCAATGGCCAAGTTGAAGTGACCAACAAAGAAATTGAAGCCATTATGACCAAAACAGTGGCTATCCATGGAAAGGATTGGGCAAATAGACTACCAAAAGCTGTTTGGGCCTACAAAACTACCTGGAAAATAACTACATGATTCACTCCATTTGAGTTGCTGTATGGAAAGACAACTATGATGCCCATTGAATTTGTGCATAAGACTCTTAAGACTATAGTAGACTTGGGGATGGATATCTTTGAGGCATAGAGGGACAAAATCATGCAGTTGAATGCTTTAGATGAGATGAGGAAGGAAACTTTGCATCAAACAAAGGTAGTGTAGAATTAGAGAATAAGGTGGCATGAAAAATTCATCAAGGATAAGAAATTCCAGCCAAGTGATTGGGAACTGCTCTATGACTCAAGGTATCGAGACAATGCAAGAAAATTGCAGACAAGGTGGCTGGGACCATATGAGGTTGCTGAAGTCTTTTCCAATGGAGTTGTTCAACTCACTACCATTGACCCTGTCAGATTTAAGCTACTTGTCATCGATCATCACCTTAGGTTGTATCACAAGACAACTTCCAAGGAGGAATTTCTATGACAATTCACTCAACATGCAACACCCGAACTTCTTGTAGCCGAAGGAAGCAAACCTAATGTCCCTCTTTCTAGATAACTAAGGTATGTAACTTGTCATAATAAAGACTTTCAATTTTGTGGGGGTCCAATTCTTCACCCATCCTCCCATCCATCTCCACCTTTCTCTCTCTTCCATCACGCTGCCATCATTTCACTTCATTCCATTCCACCTCATTCCACTCCACTTTCATTAATTGCTCAACTGATTTCTTAAAAAGTGACCGATACTTTCTCCATAATCTTTGCAATAAATATTCCATGAATTTAGGTACATGCACATCAATTTGTTATATCTTAATTATCTTTTAGTATATTCATTTAATTTCTATAAATTAATATGGATGTTCATTATAGCATGCAATTATTCCCTGCCCCTATCAAATTGTCATTCCACCTCGCATGTGAGGACACATGTGCAAATTTAGGTTGGGGGGGAAAAGTGTGAATACCATGCCCGGGTGTGTATCCATATTGGTTCACTTCAACAAAGTTTAAGTTATTGAGCCGATTTTAATTCTGAGTGAGATAATGGCTTGCATGTGTGAAATGACATCAACCATCACCATTTTCATTGATCATAACCTTCATTTATTGCTCCTATCATAATCTTGAGCCAAAAAGGTAAAATTGAGATGATACTATCGTTGGAAATTTGGCAGCATTGCAAGAAGGAGAAGTTTGGCTTTCAGACAAAGATTGTAGGAAGGAAAAATTTTCAGAGTGATTGTTTGATTGCAGACAATTGAACAATGGGAGGTGGGTTAATTTGAAATGAACCCATGGTTCATGATGTATTGCTACAGGATGCACCTTGCCTGACTGAGTTAAAAAATTATGGATGGTAAGATTATTTCTTGAAGCTGAATGGTTTTGATGAAGACGTTACATTGGAATCTTCCCAGACATTGTCTGAAGGAAAGGCCATGGTAAAAGGGTTGGAGGTCATAGCCACTAAAGTGAGGATTGCAGAATTTACAAGGTTTCCTGCTGATGGTGAAAATTTCCCTACTACCAGAGATCTTAGGTCAACTAGGGCCAAATTTACAGAACTTGGCGACCCTCCATTGAGTATGGACAAACATGATGCAAAGAGAATCTCTCTGCCTGAGCCATGGAAGCAAGTAGAAGTTTATGTTGTGAAGTAAAGGTCATCAGTCGAATCTATATTCTGTGCATTTCAAACTTCTAAACAACATGAGGCATAGGAGAAGAATGAATGTGCCAAACGTGCTTTACCACCTTCTTTCAATCATGGTGGCCGAGACCCAGAAAGGTAGGGACAATTTCGTTTCCCATCATTGTTTTATCAAATTATTAGTTGAGAAGTATCTGCATGATGTGTCTAATATAACTTGGGAAGAATTCTTGAATATTGATCAAATTAGACCAGAGAATTTATGACCTAGGATTTTTCCTCAACCTCGTAGGGTTAGTAGGAGAGTGAGCGATGTTCGAGCCACTCCTAGAGCCTCGACTTCTGGCATGAGCTCTGGTGTAAACCCTCCTGCAGCCAAGCACACCATAGAGATTAGTTCTTCTGAGATTGAACATTCAAACAAAGAAATTTCCTCTCTAGATTCTGATGATGATGTTCCTCTCGACATCCTAATGAGAACTAGGGCACAAAAGAAGAAGGAAAAAATAAGAAAGGGAAATGATAAAAATAAAATGAAAGAAAAATAAGTGCCAAGATCTAAGAAATGGAAGGCTGACATTATTCTCTCTGCAACAAAAGAAACATGTGAAAGCCCTCCTAGAAAATCAAGACCTGCTGGGCTAGCCTTTGGTGTATCTCTAGAGGGACATCCTAAACCTAAAGAAACATCACAAGAGGATACATAAGATCCAATAGGACAAGTGAATGTTGAGGAAAAGGGCATATTTGAAGAAGCAACAAGCATAACGTTGGAATATCTTGCTAAAATTGTAGAACAAGTTGAAAGCCAAGTGTATGAGGAAAATCAGGAGCTCCTGTAGCAAGAGCAAAAGCAAGAGTTCCTGCAGCAAGAACAAGAACAAGAACTGGGAGAACAATCAACACCCCTGCAACTGGAATTGGAAAAATATAGAAATCTAGGAGACATTTTCAAGGATTGGCACTGAATTATTTACCGACCAAGCTATGGAAATAGGATTCTATTTGAGAGAGAAGCAGTTTATAAAGAATATGAGAAGGTAGCAAAAACCATAGGGGAATCTGTATTGGGACACCTATCACAAAGGTGGAACATCATAACTGATGAATTGAAACAAGCTGAGCCTCATTCTACGCAGAACTATGCTGCAACACTTAAGAGAGTTGATAGATATATACGGATTGGAATGACAAAGGGACAATTTTGGCTTCCATTGAATTTTTAGCCACCTATCCTATTGTGGCCAGTGCCAAGTTTTAGGTACTACTGATATGACATAGCTAAAGAGGGACACTGATGGAGCAAGTTGGATAGACAACAAGGGTTCTATTGGTACCCTAATTCACACACAACAGGAATTGATGTAGGATAGATGGCAGTTATAAATTTTAGGGCATTGGCCAAGAAAAAGAACAACTCTTCCTCTACTGGAGGACTAGCAAAACCTTAGGTTGGGGGGAGTGATGAGTCCAGTTTATGGTTCAAATATTGATAGAGTGTTTTTTCCATTTTCTATAGTTGTCATAGAATTTGATGCTTGGATGTTGAAATTTTTATGATATTTCCTTAAAACCATAGACATTGGGCATGAGTTTGTTTTCATAACTTTTAAATGAAATTGACATCCAATATGAACTATCTATGCTAATTTTACATGTGGATTAATGAATGTCACTTTAAGATAGTTACATATATGCAGTTGTTGTGCGTACTAATATTGTCATGTAGATATAATTAGAGGCTTGCAATTAAGGAGGATTTCACCAGCTAGTAATCCGCCATATTGGTCAACAAGGTGGTCATTCAATGAGGGAAGACTCTTGATGATGGGAGATTCCTCATTCAAATCGGAGTTGTAACCGCCTTATAAATGATCTTAATTTTTTGTTAAGTGAATATAGGTATTATTGTTGTGCTAGATCTATGTTAAGGAAAACATGCTTAACTAGATTCTGCACATGCGTAACCACCTCTCCACTTTTTATGCTTTCCCTAAAGTGGCATCCTCCAAGTCTAACAAAGTTGATCGCCTTGCTAGGTGATTAGTTAGTAGCTTCTTTTCTTATAAATATGACTCAGATGCTCCTTCATAGGAGGTTGCTTAATCTGATGATGTACTCACACTCTTAGTTTTTCCGTAATATAGTCATGTTGCTCGATAGTACTCATATTTTACAATGAATGAAATGAATTTATAAGTTCGTGCATCTGAGTTTACATTTGTTTTAGGGGATACTCATCCAAGGGGGCCCACTTGGTGAGTATTTTGTCCTTAGTTAGTTAGTTATTTTTCTGTTCAGTAACTAGTTAAGAATTTGGAACTGTCTATTCCTGCAACCACTAGAATTCCATTCTGTGATTGAACCTGTAGCCAAAACAAACATAGTAGTTTCCTATTTGTTTGCTCATATTTTCATTTGTGTCATGCATTTCATGTTAGTATAGTTATTGGTTGATGCTCAACACTTATGTTATTTCCTTCCAAGCAATTTACTTTCCGCATTCTGTCTTTATTAGCTATGGGATGAATACGACTACTTTGGATTCCTAGTGCACATAATGTGCTAACCCATTTGAAGTTTATGTCCTTGGGTTGACAATTTAAATGCACCTTCATGATGATTGAAATAACTATTCAGGTTATATGTCCAATATTTGAATAAAAAATATAAGGGCTTAGTTGTTAAAAAATTTTAGGAGGCCAACAACCATGTCAAATTTTATGTGAGTTTGTTCATGTTATGCTATTATTTGTGAAATCTAAACCTTGTAGGTCTTCAAGAAAATCAAGCCAACAACAATCAAGCCTTGAGGAGATTTTTTATGACTTTAGTTCTTCAAGGAATCAATTTTTGGGTGGTGATTTGTAGTCCATTATTTATTCATCATTCATTTTATCATTTAGCCTTATCCCTCAAAAGGATAGGCTCTCTTTCATTGGAATTTCCATTGTGAAGGTGGAAACAACAACATGAGGTTTGACTAAGGTAAGCCCTTATATGGCACAATCCTTCCCCTCTCTTTGAATGTGTAGGTTTTAGATTTGAAGAAGATTAGGAGAAGCTTGAAGATCAATTATTTATTGTTGCATTTAAATCATACACATTGAAAATATACAAAAACTCAATTATCTCTGCACTTGACAAAGATCTGACAGTGCAACAAGTGGAAAAGAAGGCTTAGATCAGACATTAGAGGATTGTGAAATTAGATCTAGGATTAATTTATTGGGAAATAGTCACCTAGGGTGACTTGGTCCTCATAAATAAACTCCAAATTCATATCATATGTGCATAATAATCTACTCAGTCCATTTTGAAGTCTGAATTTCTTTGTGACATCAAGATCTACTATTTTTGCATCAAAATAGTTATTTGCATCCTTAGCGTAGTTGTTTAATTGCATTTCATCCCAAATTGCATTCTAGGATTGGTCAAGGGCAAGTTAACTCACCTCTCAGGTTGCAAGTTAGTCTTATACCTTGTCTAAATTCATCAAACCCCCACTACCTCAAATCTTAAATGAAATGTTATAGAAAAAGCACACACCATTGAAATCTTAGGGTAAAGCTCTAGGGTTGAACACTTTTTCTTCATTTAATTTTAGTGAACTTGAAATTTTAGCATTTTAAAACTTTTTAAATCTAAAGAAATTGATCCTAGATATATGTTTAGCATTGCATTTTTCATTTAGGCATCCATTTTTGCATCATTAAAAAATATAAAAAATCAAAAATTACTTATAATATTATATTTTAGTTTACAACAGGGTTAATTTCAGTCATCTTAGGTCAAATTTATGTTTTAATTACATCTAAAAATTTGTATTAGGTCATTTAAATTGGAAAATATATATGAAATTTTTTATTGTATTCATTTAGGCATCTTGCATTGGCTCAAAAAAGTGAAAAATTGCAATGTTTTGTTTAAAACAGGCATCAACATCATTATTTTCAGATTTTTGCATCTTAGAATCAATCAATTGTTACATCATAGATCTGGAAATTTAATTTTACAATTATCTTTTATTTCTTGAACATTTTGCAAATTGTGGCACACTTGCATTTTGAATTACATAATCATAAATTGAGTAAATTCTGGAAAACAATTCCTTGTTGGACCTGTATACACATAGAAATAGGAACTTCAAAAAGTATTGAACACAGTCAAAATTTAAATTTTACAAAAATATCAGCCAGACATAGTCGCCTTAGGAAACCTAGTCCAGGCTATTTGTGCTAAGATTTTGTGATAAAACCCTCTCAGGACCCTCTGTCCAAATATGAGTTCAGTTTTTTAGTTCATTATTGTATATTAGTTTGAATCTCATTGCAAGCATATTGTTGTCATAATGGCTAAGGTTTTTGGTAAAATGTTGACTTCCTTGAAATTCTTGGTTGATGTTTCATGTTGTGTGTTTGGAAATGACCCTAATTCAAATCATGAAACTCATATTCCTTCATCTCCCAATGTATATCTTCTTAATGAAGATATCTTGAGGAAAGAAGAGGAAGTCTTGAATGAATTCATAACAATACTTTTCCTAACCTTGAGAACAATTTTATCCTTTACCCTTCAATGTAATGGCCTAATCACCCATATTAACAATCAACACCATAAACCATACCACCACTTGAAATGTTCTCCACCTCACATAGGGAAAGTGACTTACAATGCATACCTCAACCAATGTGCATGGAAGTACCTATTGGTAATAATTACAAGGAAAACATACCACCCAATAATCCTCCATCATATGAGAAAAAAGTCACACACACACCTATTAGCTTAGAGAAATGCTATGGCCAAGGCTTTAGGATATTGAAAAAACAAGGATGTGACATAAATAATGAACATGAAATCTATTCTCTTTTGGAACAAACACTATTTGAAGATACCAAAGGAATAGGTTACCAAGGTCCTCCAACTTTACATTAAACATTTTCTCCACCATTCAATCCATATAAGGTTCATGGTCCTATTAGGACAGGTGTGTTACCCATTCCACATCCTTTATCCGAGATTGAGCGTACCTTAGCTACACCCTTAAAATTAGGATTAATTACACTACCACTTGTCCACGAATGAAGAGATACAAAAAATAATAATAAGAACACATCCTACTATGTGTGTAATAGAAATTTCGGACACATTACTGATGACATTTGACCCTTATGATTATGGAATTGACACAATAGTAGAATAATATGTATCTTCTTTGGTACTTATAATGTGGTAGTTGTAGCCTCACATGATTCTCATTGTCATCATTCATTTTTGGCTCATATTTGTCCCTATGCTTAGGGGGTAAAGGCTTAAGTAGCCTTATGTTAGGTTCATTGCTTCTAGAAAGGGACCCCTTTTTATCTCCTTACAATATTAGTGTAGAAAGTACACTAATATTTTAAGGGGGGCATATGGTCCCCTCCTTATTTTTTGCATAAGAAATGGCCCATTTTTAGTGATGACAACATACATATCCTAGAAAGTGTGACCTTCTCAATCTATGTTAGTGTCTCATTTGTGGTGATATTGGGCTTAGTATCCCTTAAGAGTGTGACTCTTAATGGAATATGATGTCCCCTTTGGTGGTAATACTAGATGTATAGTATTCCCTAAAGTGCTATTTTGTGTTCCATGACTTGTCCTTTCTTAGTGGTGATTTCATGCATGATATTCCCTAAGGTGTGACCCTTCATGTATTGAGAAATGACCCTTTTTTTATTTTTGCAAAGTATATTTTGTGGTGGTGTTGTTTATTACACCCCTTGATTTTATGGCCTTGTCTTGTTCATTCTCTTAGACATTTATGCACCTTCTTAAGGAAGTTTTTCATAATCCTCATGGATGTTTATTTTCCCTCTGAGGTGAGTTTTTTGTCATCCTCATGGACATTTATGTGCCTTCTGAGGCAATTTGGTCATTCATCCTTTGCGACGTTTATGCACCTTCTTAGGTGAGGCTTGTTCATCCCCTTGGACATTAAAAATTTGGTAAGATAGTCCATAGATTCAACATAAAATAGCTTGTTGGGTCATGAACTTGAGCACCCTTTTAGTATGGCCACCAACCATAACACAACTTGCTTGATAATAGAGTCATGTGTTTCATGAGTGTCTTATCATAGCACAACTTGCTAGCCTTGTGGAACCCATCATATTGCATAGAACCCTAGCATAACGTAACTTGCTAGCTAGTAGATCCATGTGGCTCATGAGTGATTTGGCATAACACAACTTGCTAGTCCTAATGTGAGAATTCCTTTGACTAACATTTATTCGATGGATGACATATGGAATTTGAGACAAATTTAAGATCGAGGTCTCTTTGCCTTACTAAATCGAATCCATTTAGTACTAACCTTGTGTTTTGTGGTGCGTCTTCTTCGTGTTTGCATTGTGTTGGCATTGTTTATGTTTTCATATTTATTTTATGTTATGACATTTTTTTCATCGTGTATGCTTCATATTTTAGTCATGTATGTTTTGTTTTTTCTTGCTGCATTACATACATGTGTACGTTCCTTTGTGCTTATATTGGTTTTCCATGTGATCTTGAATCCTGGGGGCTTGTGCACTCTCCCTATATTCATAGTCATCCTATCTCTTCAAAATTTGGACAATCTGATCCCTCTTGGCATATTTTTCTACTTTAATGTGAGTTTGAGCATAAGTTCATACTCTCACTAAAGTGGGGGCTAAATGTAGCATCATAAATTGTCACCCATGATAATTTCACACTATGTTTTTCTCCCCATTAAGTGCATGGATCTAATTGTACACCTAATTTCCTAAATTATGCATTTCATGGTGCATTTTAACATCCACCGATAAATTGCATATAGAAAACCAATGCACTCATTTAATATTTTATCCCCAACACCTTATGTCCCAGAAAAAAGGGCCAAGACCTAGTTGCCTAGGGCGAGTTAGTCCCCCTATTTTTCCTCCAACATTGAATATGTCAAAGTCGCATTTTATTATTTGAAAATTTAAAAATTCAAAAGTTAGCTATCAAGATTTAATTTGAGAAATTAGACTAATTGTGTATAAATACAATTGTTTCACCATTTGAAACTAACAAGGAGAATTAAGAAATTTATGATCAAGCATTATCAAGAGAATCATTATCAAGTCAAGAGTAGTCAAGAGAAGATTTATTTCAGCAATTGAATATCAAAGCATCATGTCAAAGTGTATGTGAGTTTTTTCATGTTTATGTTATTGTTTGTGAAACCTAACCCTTGTAGGTCCTCAAACAAATCAAGCCTCAAGGAGATTTTTTATGTGTTCAATCCTTCAAGGAAGCCATTTTTGGGTGGTGCTTTGCAGTCCATTTTTTATTCTTTTAAACACAGGTTGTCATTGATGTCATCACACATAATTCTAGGGAATCTTCTCTTTGGAAATCTAGTCTACAATGTCCATGTTGCAAGTATGGATGTGTTTGCTGGTGTTGTCATTAATTTTGTCATTGATGTCAATAGTGTACAAATTGAGTAAGTTGGATTTTTCCAAGTGCTTTTGAGAAAATTTGAAATATAATGAAAGTTGTGTTGAAGTATGTTCTGAGCGTGCTCCGATATTGTGGTCTGCATTTATACCGTGTTGAACTAATGCCTATGCAGATTTATAGGTGTGTTCATAAGCTTAAATGGATTGTATATTCTGAGTTTTAGCATCTAGTTTGATGAAGAGAAAAATTTAAGCTCACTAGTGTGTGAACTAGTTTGTTAGAGTTATCTAGTTGTTGACTAGGAGAAATGTTTTGGCTTCGTAGTCCTCTAGAGTATTTTTTTTCAGATCTTGCAGATCTGGGAGACTATTTATTTTGATGGTTTATATGTTCTCACAAAGTTTCTTGTGGTTTGGAACTTTGGAAGACTTGCTCTGGAGTCTCTATGTTTTGCTGGTTATCCCAGTTGAACTGGTGAAGTTTTTTCTGCAAATGAAGTTTGTTGAAGTTGTTGTGGATGTATCTGAGTTGTTCTCAGACATGGTAAATTGACTGGTGAAGTGTGTTGAAAAATCCATGTATGTTTATCTTATTGATGATGTGTGTACTTCAAAGTTCATTGGTGTTTTCATTAGGTTTGGCCGACCTGGTGTTTACACGGTACATTTTGTTTTTGCATCGACTTGAGAAAGTGTGTGCATGATCCAAGATCTTATTTGGGTCCTAAATTAAATATCTATTTGGTCCTCTCACATTCTTATCCACCGTAGGAATGTTGAGTAGCCGACCTAGTTTGAGTTTGTAATTTGAATTTGAATAGCCGAGCTTGGTGAATGTTTCTAAGGTTAAAGATGGTATAAAAGCAAGTTAAGTTGTAGCGAATTTCATATCCATCCATCATTCAATTCGAGCAAGAGAAGAGTGTGCAAAAAAGTGCAGAAAGAAGAGCGTGGAAGAGAAAATTAAGGAAAAAATACTTTATCATATTCATAATCTTCTGATAAAGTTGCGAAGTGTGTGTAACTTCTAGTGCTAGATCATTATCTATTTCTTTGTATTTTTTGTAGGTAGTGAGCCCTTGATTTGGGTAGTGAGCATTTTTGTATCCGGTATTGCATTACTACTATATTGTGAGTTAATCCTCACCATGGTTTATCCCTCATTAGGGTTTTCCATGTAAATTGGGTGTCTCTGGTATTGTGTTTTTGTTATCTGCATTTCATGTTCATACTTAATAACAGATTGAGGTTAGAGTGGAATTGATTTTAAAGTTAAGAAGTAAAGAATTTGGTACAACTGATTCACCCCCCCTCTTATTTGTCTTGTGCAATTCAAAAATTGGTATAAGATCTTTGGTTCCTTGGTGAAAAGCTTAACTGCTTGAGGTAGATCAAAATGATGCACAAGTTGTAGCTTCCTATGTTTGATGGAGATGATTACAGTGACTGGAAAGAACATATGAGAAGTTATTTGATTTCAATCAGTTTTAATACCTAGAAAGTTGTGGAGATAAAGTATGTGATTCCAATAGCTGAACCTTCTACTGTTGATGATGTTGTAGCCTTTGAAGAGAATGAAAAAGCAAGGTTTTCTATCTTTAGTGCATTATCTAAAACTGAAAGATCAAAAGTTATTTCTTTAGCTACAACTAATGAAATATGGATTATATTGAAAGATATTTATGAAGGGAATGAGAGAGTAAATTTATCAAGGAAACTAACTGCTAAACAAAAATTTGAGAATTTGAGAATGGAAGATGGAGAAGACATCGCAAGCTATTATCAAAGAGTTGAAACTATAGCAACTGAAATCAAGAATCAAGGTGGTACCATGAAGGATGAAGATATAATTGAGAAGATCTTGATGACCTTACCAGACAATTATAGTGACAAAGTATCTGCTCTAGAAGAACAATATGATCGAAAGTTATTTACTAAGGAACATCTATTTGGTGTCTTGGCTGCATTTGAGATGAGAAAGTTTGCAAGAGATAAGGAGAAGACTAAAACAAGGTCTTTAAAGCCTTGAAGATAGATGATGATGATGATGATGCAAAAGATTTGGAAGAAAATTTCACAAGAAGATTGAAGAAAGGTATTGGTAAATATAAAGGTAACATTGCCTTTTAAGTGTTTCAGTTTTGGAAATATTGGTCACTATGCATCAAGATGTCCTAATAGAGCTACACAAAAGAATAACAAGGATAATAACAGTAACTTCAAGGATAAGAAGGATAGGAATTTCAAGAAGTTGTATTATGTTAAGGAAGATGCAAGAATTTTTAATGATGAATCAGATCTTGAGGAAGATAAAGATGAATGTCTATTTCTAGCCTTGGAAAATAAATATGCAAAAGAATTTAGTCTGGAGTGTAAGAAGAATGAATCAGAAGGCACTCTGGTAACTAATTTTCATTCCAGACAGGATGAATACTTTTGTGTAATTCACAACGGATGTTCAAGTCATATGACTGGAGATAAGAGTAAGTTTACTAAACTTGAGAAGTATGATAGAGGTATAGTCATGTTTGGAGATGATTCTAGTGCTAATATTGTTGGTAAAGAAATAATTAGATTTGATGGAAAACATAACACTGATGATGTCTATTATGTAAAGGGTTTAAGGCATAATATTTTAAGTTTTGGAAAAATGTGCATCAAAGGTTTTAATCTTGTGGTTTAGGATAAAACTAGTGAGATCAAAAAAAGATCTGGAACTGTGGTTGGAACTGGAAGAAGAACTCATGGAAACATCTATCAACTCAAAGGTGACCCAACGGTCAATGTTTTGTTTCTCAGATCAGTGAGAGATGACTCTAGCACCAGAGGATAGGACATGTGAATTTTGATAATCTGGTTAGGATTAGTTCTAGATAAGTTGTAAGAGATCTACCTAGAATCACAAAACCTTCAAATTCAATCTGCAGAAGTTGTCAGATGGGAAAATAGATAAGGAATAGTTTTAAAACAAAAGATCAATCATCTACCAGAATTCTTGAATTAATCCACATATACCTTTCTGGTCGTACAAGAATAAGAATCCTGAGGTACTTTATTCTTTTAATTGATGATTATTTTAGGATGACATGGGTTACATTTCTTAGAGAAAAGTCTTAAGCTCTTAATAGATTCAAAGTGTTTAAGGAAACAATAGAAAATGAAGTAAACTTGAGAATTAAATGCTTAAGATCTGATAGCTCGGTGGAGAGTTTACACCCCGGGAGTTTAATTCATTCTGTGAAGAGCATGGCATAAAAAGACACTTTTTTGCTCAGAAACTCGCAATAGAATGTAGTTGTAGAAAGAAAGAACCAAACTATGCAAGAGGTAGCCAAAACTATGATGAAAGAAGAAAATGTTCCTGATGTGTATTGGAAAGAAGTCATTCACATTTCTATTTACATTCTTAACACAGTTCAAGTTAGAGGTAACAACACTAAGACTCCTTACATGAGTTATGGACTGGTATGTGTAAGAAGTTTGTTGAAGAGATGCAAAAAGAATTTGAAATGTCTATGATTGGTGAACTAAATTTCTTCCTTGGGCTTCAAGTTAATCAAAATGACAAAGAGATATTCATTTCACAATCTAAGTATGTTAATGAATTGTTAAAGAAGTTTGGAATGTATGACTCTAAATCCATATGTACCCCTATGGTAACTAGATGCAAGCTAAGTAAGGATGATGGATCTGCTAAAGTTGATCAGAGTATGTATAGATCCATGACTAGAGGATTATTGTATCTTACTACTACTAGACCAGACATTATGCATGCAGTATGCTTAGTTGCAAGATTTCAAGAAGAACCGAAGGAAGCACATGTTAAAGCTGTGAAGAGGATATTCAAATATCTTAAAGGAACTCTAGAATTTGGACTATGGTATCTGAAGGACAATGATTTCACTTTGAATGCCTACAATGATGCTGATTGGGCTGGATGTCTAGATGATAGGAAGAGTACAAGTGGAGGAGCATTCTTTCTCGGAGAATGATTAGTCTCTTGGTTGAGCAAGAAGCAAGATTCAATTTATTTATCCACTGCTGAAGTAGAGTATATTGCAACAACATCATGTTGTATGTAGGTTCTGTGGATGAAGAAAAATTTGATGGACATAGGTGTGGTGAGTGATGAACCTACTTCTATATTTTGTGACAATACAAGTGCTATAATTTTTTTAAATAATCTAGTGATCCATATATCTATCAAGTATCACTTCTTGAAGGAGAAATTATTGAGGAATGAAGTAAGACTTGAATATGTACCTACCAAAGAACAAGTTGGAGACATATTCACTAAGGCCCTTCCAAAGGATACTTTTGAGTATCTTAGAGGGAAGCTAGGGGTTTCTACCCCTCCTTCTTTGAACTAAGTGCACATGGAGGTGCATCAGTCTAGTGGATTCACAAACTCTTTTGTTCTAGACTGATGTTTGGGGTCTACTCCTCAGGGGGAGTAGAGAAGTGCATTGTCGTAGTATGTGATGTGGATGTACTCCTTAGGGGGAGTGAACAAAGCTTTATATGGTAAGAATTTACTTTTCCATTGATGTCAAAGGGGGAGAGAGAATCATGTTAAAATTTTATGTTTGGCAGGTTGTCGCTTCTAAAAATCATTTAGGATATGGGAGAGAGAATAATGTGAAACTTTTATGCTAGACAGGTTGTCTCTTCTAAGAATCTTGTATGTTGTCTTTGATGGGTTTTCACATCATGTGTTGCCATCAATGACAAAGGGGGAATTTTTTGCAAGTATGGATGTGTTTTTTGGTGTTGTCATTAATGTTGTCATTGATGTCAACACTGTACAGATTGAGTAAGTTGGATTTTTCCAAGTTATTTTGAGAAAAATTGAAATATAATGAAATCTGTGTTGAAGTATGTTGTGAGCATGCTCTAGTATTGTGGTCCACATTTCTCCTATGTTGTACCAATTCCTATGCAGATTTATAGGTGTGTTCATAAGCTTAAATGGATTGTATATTTTGAGTTTCAGCTTCTAGTTTGATGGAGAGAAAAATCTATGTTCACCGGTGTGTGAACTAGTTTGTCAGAGTTATCTAGTTGTTGACTGGGAGAAATGTTTTGGCTCCGTATTCCTCTGGTATTTTATTTTAGATCTTGCAGATCTGGGAGATTATTCATTTTGATGGTTTATGTGTTCTGAAAAAGTTTTTTCTGGTTTGACGCTTTGGAAGACCTCCTTCAAAGTCTCTGTGTTTTGCTGGTTGTCCCAGTTGAACTAGTGAAGTGTTTTTTGCAAATGAAGTTTGTTGAAGTTGTTGCGGATGTATCTGAGTTGTTCTCAGACATGGTAAATTGATTAGTGAAGTGTGTTGAACAATCAACACATGTTTATCTTGTTGATGATGTGTGTACTTCAAAGTTCATTGGTGTTTTCATTAGGTTTGGCTGACCTGGTGTTTACACGGTACATTTTGTTTTTGCATCGACTTGAGGAAGCGTGTGCATAATCCGAGATGTTGTTTGGGTCCTAAATTAAATATGTATTTGGTCCTCTCACATTCTTATCCACCACAGGAATGTTGAGTAGCCAAACTAGTTTGAATTTGACTAGCCGACCTTGGTGAATGTTTTTAAGGTTGAAGATGGTATAAAAGAAAGTTAAGTTGTAGAGAATTTCATATCCATCCATCATTCAATTCGAGCAAGAGAAGAGTGTGCGAACAAGTGTGAAAAGCAGAGTGTGGAAGAGCGAATTAAGGAAACCGTATTTCATTGTATTCATAATCTTCTGGTCAAGTTGCGAAGTGTGTGTAACTTCTAGTGGTGGATCATTATCTATTTCTTTGTATTTTCTATAGGCAATGGGCCTCTCTCTTTGGACAGTGAGTCCTTGATCTGGGTAGTGAGCCTTTGTATCTAGGTAGTGAGCCCTATGGCAGTTAGCCTTTTTGTATCTAGTATTGCATTAGTACTATATTGTGAGTTAATCCTCACCATGGTTTTTCCCTCATTAGGGTTTTCCACGTAAATTTGGTGTCTCTAGTATTGTGTTTATGTTATTTGCATTTCATGTTCATACTTAATAACAGACTGAGGTTAGAGTGGAATTGATTAAGTTAAGAAGTAAAGAATTTGGTACAATTGATTCACCCCCCCCTCTCAGTTGTGTTATTCAATTCAACAATCCATACAAATTTTGTAGGAGAATTCCTTTGCATGTGGTCAAGTTCTCCACATTTGATACATAAAATTCCATCTCCTATTTCCTTGTCCATAAGATCTCCCTCTATATCTTGATCTACATCTTCCATAATTTTACTTGTAGTTTTTGTTGCAACCATTATAACTTTGTTGGCTATAGCCTACAAAAATCTAGAAATGTTTGATTTGTATAGATGTGTATTTGTGATATATCATTGTAGTGCACTCACTTTTATACTCGGTTGGTCCATAGTTTCTTGGCATGCTTCATGTATTTAATGAAGGAGCCAATAGTCCATTGTATAATGCATTGTGCTATCAGATGATTTATATCATAAATAGACCTTAATCTACTTGGTCTTTTAAAGTTAGGAGTAGCACTTGGTGCTATCATCAATATGATAAATTTAATAAGCAACCATTAAGGCCTTTACATTCTTTTATAGAAAAGAATTATAAGTATGTCTCTCATGTTGAAATTTACCAAAGTCCTAATCAATTGCAGATGGTACTTTTGGACAATTTCTACACATATGTTATCATATGTAGTATTTGTATATCTAAGAAAAGAAATTTTTCCTATTTTGAAGCTTTCAACTACTTCCGTACATAGTGTGGCTTCCAAACATCCTATTGAGCTATGTAGATCTTTTGCAACAAGGACCTTCTATATGAAGCTAATAACCCTTTGAAAAACTATTGTTAATATTGCATTAGATGTAAATCATAGAACAACTTACATATTAAAATCTTAAACTATAAATCATCTACTTGCACACTCTCAAATAACTATTACTTCATTTATTTTGATATCGATGTTCTCTACTCAAACTCTAAAATTTAAAATTATTTTTAAAAAACATTCATTTAATTTCTCATAATCAATTAGAAAGCTCTTCATCTTAAACTCCCCATTAGTAATCACCTCACTTCTTCTAATCCCATCTCATTTTATGCCTCTTTTGCAAGTGGAAGAAAACTACTAAACATACCTTTTGGTTGTGCCTATTCGCCTAACACACTTGGAACTTTGTCTTTTCAGTCCTTTCTGCCTTCCTTGGTTGTTCTTTCTCATGGAAAGCAACTCTACTTGGGAATAATGTTTGCGAAATTTTGGTTTTTGGACCATGCGAATAGGCAATTCTCATTTGGAGATTAAAATGCTTGGCTGTTGTTTCTAGTAATTTAACATCTAATAACAGTCGTTCTTGTAGTACTTTCTCCAGGCAAACTTTTAATACATTTAAAATGTGCTTGCCAACAAAGTGGCTGATCAAATGAATATACATACAATGAAACCTATTTATGGAGAACTTAAGTGGTAGATCACCACTAATGTATGCATTGTATTCTATTGTTCCTCCCAATTTCTGTAAATTGGTTTTAGTTTAAAAGAAAAAGAGTGAAAGTGTGCTCACAATTCATCATTGGGCCAATTATTAGTCCCCATCAACATGGAATATTTATTTTTCACCGTCAAATCTAATCGTTAAGCCCATCTATATTCCTCACAAAGTTTAGTAGAAGTCATAAAATTAGTTTCTCCAGCATTGATTGACCTTGAATAACGTGAGCTTACGCAGGTTATGTTGGGACAATTTTTAGCTGCTTCAACCTAAACAAACAAACGCTGAACTTATTTCTGCTTTCCTAAGGTAATGGATAAAAACTAAATTGAATAGTATTCTAAAAAGCATATAACCTTAAAGCTTCTCCAAAACTGTTTGATGGGAATAATACCAAGTACAATCTGGTAAGGAGAATCACCTAAATAATAGGATTTAATAAGACTGGAATGAAATGAGGAAATTTTTTAGTACCAAACACATAATTTCTAATATTCAGTTCCTTCTCATAAGTGGTAAATTATTGAAGCTCCTCCTTTCTAATAAGAGGTAAATCACTGAAGTTCTCACAATAGAGACCAGTGCTCAAATTCACTGAAGTTCTCACAATAGAAAGCTGTGCTCAAATTCTAAGAAAACATGTTACAAAATTTATGTGCACAAATGTTAAATAGAGCTAATGTGGTCCTCTCCTTGTGGTCCAAGAGCCTGAGAAACAGACAAAAAGACTTGTACAGCTCTTGCAGTAGAGCCATGGAAGGAAGGATATCCTAAGCATGACCCTTTGCCTGCAACATCTTTTATGTCACCATCTCTTCATACTGCCATCACCAAGACATCTTCCAGAGCAGATTCTGACAAAACAGCTGGTGTGGCTAGAAAGGAAGGCTTCTCATCACCAGCCATTATGACGATTACGCTCTCAACTGATTTTTGATCACAACTGAACACTTTTGTTTCAGCATTCTTTTCTCCATCTTCAATGTTAATTATATGGGCACTTTGATTACCAGCTTGGGCATTGTAAGCCTCCTTTAGGTTGGACAAGAGCAAAAGAATGAAAGCAACTACTAGTAAAAGTACGAGGGCGCACACTCCTCCCAACAGATATGGAACAGGTGAATGCCATAATGTATTGGACAGGGCATTAACGCTGTTTGTGCTGTTGGTTGCCATGAATTCAGCTTCACCTTTCCCAATACACTTTACTTCTCATTCTTCACAGGCATAACTGGGAATATATAAAAATCATGGGTGTTTGATTGAGAGACTGTGAAGGATATTAGAAGATCATGCGAATTGACAGCACTCTAAAAGAAATGATTGTAGGATATTTTTTAATTTCAAACACATAACTTTTGTTGCTATTGGTATCAGTACTGTCATTGAAAACAGTGAAAAGGAAGAAAGTGATTTGATTTGAGTTTATGCCCGGACATGATGGTCCGGAAGTACAGGATGCATCTCAATGGCATTTTCAATTCTCCCATTTTCAGTAGCCCAAGCAATGAGAAAAATAATTCACAACTTATTTATTAATAGAAAATAAGGAAACGATGTCGTCATCATTGAGGCACTAGTAAATAAAAGTGGATGTGTCCATCCATAGCACATTATAGTAATTAACTACTACAAATGGGGAAATGGAAATAGAAAAAAAGACAACAAGGTAATGAGATTGGCTAACAATCTAAAAGGAGAGCCAATCTGTCCTAGACTTAGTTTTTTTGTTGCTTTGAAAATTAATTGAATTTAATGTGAATTAATTGATCGATTTAACTATGTAACCTAATTTGAAAATAGAATTTTTCTGCAAAGACAAAATTAAAAAATCACAAACTGAAGATAGATCTGATAAGGGTAGAATTGTGTGCGGTGCATTGTAAATTTGGAGTTGAACTAGGAGGTCAAGGGCGCTGGCACCCTTGACTGAGAAGTGTGGATCTTGCTTTGTAACTTTTTGACTTGAAACCTACAGATTTGGACTTTGTTCTTTCCCTATGCAATTTCTTTGCTTCAAATTTGAACCTGCAAAATCGCAACAAAGAGGGGGAAAGGGGTGGCTATATAGGATTTTTCCTTGGTCAAACTCCCATTTTGGTATTTCTACCTCCACAAATAGTCGATTGATTTACTAAAAAACTGTGTGTGCTCCTAACCTTAGCGTGTCTAAGTTTTTGTTGAGCTAAAATGATAAAAATCCTACTTAAATATGTTAGAGAAGGATTCCTAAATGGCATGAACAAGATCAACTCAAGAGAAAGTCAAATTACCATAGGAAAATCCAAATGCATAAATACCTTTCATAGGACAACAAGTAGATCAAATTTTGAAGATGAGAACACTTTCAAAACAAGTCATTAGATGCTTGAAAGAGCCAAAGCTATCTCCAAAACCTAGATTTCATCATGTTCTTCCGTTGGAATCAAACTCCAATCATTGTGCTAACTTGAATAATTATGAAATTTGCTTTGTAAATCTATAAATGATTAAATTTTGGAAGAACTCTTCTGAAATAATTGCTTAATCTCTCTAATTTGGAATAATAATTCATGTTTATATAGTGGAACATAGGAATAAATTAAAGTGTAGGCTGACTCATTTAAATTTAATTTTTGGGATTAATTTAGCCGAATATTTTTGAGTTTGAATTCATATCCCCGAAATTGGAGATTGATGAAAATGGGAAATCAAATTTGTGAGAAAAAAAACCTGGACTAGGACACTAACACCCTTGTCCAACACTTTTTCACACATTCAAATTTTATTTGGAAGTTTAGGGTCTATTTAATTAGGACTTATCCAAAATAATAGTACTTTCTGGGGCCAATTTGGTGAAATACAGTCAATAAACCCCTTTTTAGGGTAGCACTGACACATTCTTCTAGGTTGATAGGAAAGGTCAAAGCTAAGGCATATCTAAAACACATTAATGGAGAGCTTACTAAAGCAAGTTCTATTTATAAAGCATGAAATTATAATTTCACCTTAAGGGAGTAAATTTATGACACTACATTTAGCCCCAACTTTAGCAGCCATGTGAAACTACATGCATATGCAAGCTAAAGTACTAAAGGTAAGTCATATCATAAAAAGATACTCAGAAGGATACTGTAGAGAATATCTAGAACATTCACCAAGAAAGAGAACAAAGCCCCCAACTTAGTAATCTATAAACCACATCATTAAGAACCACATCCTGCAAAACCTATTTTATTAGATATTCAAAACCATCCTACAAATATAAATAAATATGCTAGTTCATTAATTTTATGGAGAATGAAATTCGAGGGTAGATGTATGCCCCTGATTCCGCTTGCTTTATGAAGGTGGAAACATGATAGATATCTCACCACATTGAATGGATTAGGTTTTGATGAAAATTCCTTTTGTAGGGTCATTGTAACATAACACCAAGTACCAACAAGCATACAACATGAAAGAGGGTAGAACCATGACTCCAACACATCAAAAAACCTAGAAATTAGAGTTCACAAGCCCAAGCTATGTTGATTCTAAGATAAAAAGGTATGAAATTTATATATGTTATCTTTTTTACCTTTTTGCCATTCATTTTAACTTTGCAATTTGAGAACCTTGAGAACTAAGCCCAATATTCCTAGGAGAAAATATACCACAATAAAAATCATAGTGCACATCGAGGCTTGAGGCCCTGAGAGGGCATGTTGCACAAGGGATGCCGATATGAGAGGTATGCTACATTTTCACTTTCCCTATAGGTAGGAGCTCTTTTCAAGTAAATTTTAATGATTTTTATAAAATGGAGTGCCCATGACCAACATGGGTTCCCTAGACCTTTGAGGGTGCCCTTGACCAACATGGGTGCCCTAGACCAACATGAACTCATAAAACAACATGGACGCCCTAGGCCAACTACAACATCCTTGATTAGGTACAAATTTCTAGAACATGTAATTTGCTATTTTATTTTGGTTTATTTATGAGTTCATTACTAGAATGAAATACTCTTTTATTGAATGATAGGGAACACCATATATGTGGGAGCACTTGGGGGTCACCTATACACACTTCTTCATGGCCATGCCCCGTTACTCTCAATGGTAGAGCAACACCATCTATGTGTTGTCAATCTATTCTAGGTATATACCATGCCTACCATGAGATATCATGATGAGATGTTGATGAAACTCGTGGAGCAGTGATATTCCAACACCTCTACCTTCTGCCTATTGACAAGAGAGATGACAATGATATTGGAGGATGTGTACCACATAATTTGACTACCCATCTCGTGTAGGATCGTTAGCCACGACGAGGGGAGGACCTTATAGGATATCCTAGCCGATCAATACTATTGCATAGAATGTGATATGCCACAGGATGGAAAGAGCCGAATTCAACTATGATGGCTATTATATGGAGGTGTTGTGATTCTAATTATTTTTGGGATCATGATCACTACTATAGTACTTATAGTCACACCAAATGAATGAGGCACACACCTATATGGGGGCTTCATTCATATGATATGAGCGATGGAGGAGCGACATACCATGTTCTCCTAGGGGTGTAGCATGCTAGCACACCTATACCATGATTTTAATTGATATGCTTATTATGAGACATAGAGCCTTATGACATGCACACTTCTTCAAGTCTAGGCATTCAAGTAGATTGCTTACATGTAGCCTGTGAGATACCCCATAGAGGTAGCATGGACCTATCCTCGAGTCTTTTGTTATCCTATGAAGAGATCACAATAGTATGGAGATGTGTTATATTGATGCATCACATTTGATTGATTAAAGACTATGGATGTGATTTGGAGACCTTATAGAACTTTGTAGCCCTAGACAAGCCTATCACAACAACTTGTGAGGATGTAGCACAATTGCTTCTTTGTTAGCCGCTATGAGTAAATTATGATGCCTTTTTATTAAGATCTAGTGACTAGATAGTTTGGTCACATTTAGGGGGTTCCCATCCCTCGACTGACCTATCTTAGGTCGACTCATAGCAGTATTGGGCCCCAACATGTAGCTCGTCCTACCATTGCAAATTTCCCTTTGAGTGACTTGGATAATGAGGAGCAGGACGAACATCCAATGTTTGAGGAAGATGATGCCAAATCTAGCACTGCATACATCAGGTGGTGGGGCAACACATGTCTTGATGCCATATCTAGCATTGCATACATCACCTAGACCTTGCTGATGTATGGGAAAAAATAGATGATTGAGATCCTCCTCCTCCCTTCACTACTACTACTCTCACTACTTAGTGGGTTTGTTTATGTTTTTATGCGATGGTTTATTACCCTATATGGACTTTAGGGGTGGATTATTTCCACCCACATTTTTTCTCTGTGAGTATGTGTAATACTATTTCATAAATGACAATATAGACACTTATTCATAAAGAAATAATCCAGCAAGAGTAACCAAATTAAATACCTCTTACAACACCTTACAAAACATTGAGACATGACATATGATTCAGCTTAAAATTTTATGCCTCATTTTTATGTTAGATAATATTAAATAAAATAATTACAATAAAATTCAAATAACTTGTAAAACAATGTTAAATAATTAATAAATAAAAATGATTTTTTGTATCAAAATTGAAACACTTTAATTTCCAACAAAATTTACTAGAAACCCTAAAAATCTTTGACCAAAACATAACTACAATGTTTGCATGAGTAATCGTTCATTTTACTATATTTTCCCTTTTATTTGACTTTAATTGATCTATTTCTTGATCTTATCTTATATGCAATCTGTTATTCATTATGCATATTTAATGTGCTTGATATAAATATAGTAAGAAACTCTCCATTTCATGAAGAATTGGATTAAAAGAATGTTGGAAATAATTCCAACTTCATCTTTTACTACATTACCGCAACGTTGATTTTTGCCCCTCGCGGTTGGGCGGTTTTACCGCTATACCACGGCCTGCTCGTTTGCCTCGTGCGGTATCGCAGTGCTTGTGTTCAATGACCGTTGACCAGGTCTTGGTGGTTACCACAACCACCATGGTCTAGCTTGTCTCCCCTCGTGGTAGAGCGGTGTCGGTGTTTGACGATCTGTTAACCGTCGGTGGACGGTTATCGCGGCCACCGCGGTCTGTTTGTTAATCACGGCGGTGTACCTGTCCCCTCAGATCATTAGCGGTTACCGCGACCATTGCAGTCTGTATGCTAACCACGACGGTAGCGCGGTAAGCCATCCTCCATTAGTGCTAGCTGTTTACTGTGGTTTCCTCGTAAACCGCGGCGGTAGCGCGGTAGTCAACGAAGGTTGATCGTTTGACTTTTTCGGTGTCGGCTATATGTGCGCTCCTCGATGGCTTGAAAGGGCAGTTGTCTTAATGCGATTAGACAAAATTTTATATGTTTTTTGTGCACGCTAGCTTGGCTTATTCAATGACCTTTAATTTCTTTGTACATGTGGTTTTTTCGAATAGCTGGATATTTTATAAATACACGTTTGTAATTGATGGAAAATAGTGACAGAGAGAAAGATAGAGGACTGTGTAAAAAGGTGACATGAAAAATGCTCTCAAGAGAAGAGTAAAATTAAGTTGTATTAGAAGATGAAAAGAAGAGCCGAAGCTCTGTAGTGATGAAATATGTTTAGAGAATCAATATAATATAATTTTCTGGGTTTGCTGCATATGTTTCAATTTCATAATTTTTGTGCTTTAATTATAAATGATTTTGTGTTTGTTTTAGCATGCCTCTTGTTTCATTTCCCACAAAGTGGTATCCGAGCCTTGTTGGTCAGGTTGACTGGGAGTAGAAACTTGTGGTGAATTTGTGTGAACAGATCACTGTCTAGATTGAGAAAGCCTTAAAGTGTCTAGGACTTGTTTGTTTGAAAAATCTAAGAAGTTTGTCTGGGTTTAGAAATTTGTGAAGAGAGTTGATAAGGAAATAAGTTTTTTTTTAAAAGAAAATGAAGCCACAAGTGCTTTGTCTATAAGGAAAGTAGTTTGTTTCAGAAATAGTTGTCAAGAAAGTGAGAATTATTTCCTAGAGAGGAAGATATTAGAAAAGGTTGAATGCTTACAAGAAGTTAGTTGATAGAGAGATTCAAGGTGTGTTTAAAGCCTGGGAAGTGTCTTTCTAACTAGTTGTTGAAAGAAGAAAATAGGAGGTTGTGTACATTAGAGAAAAGAAGAAGAATTCTTGAAAGTGAATTGTTGAGAAAAGCCACAAGTGCTGTATTTTGAAGACAAAGAAAAGAGATAACTAACATAAGAGAAGTTGAGCAGAAACCCACAAGCAGAAGAAGTTGTTATAAGGAGGTTTATCAAATTTGTGAAGATAGGTGTTGTGAATTGACAGAAAGAAGAAGCTGAGTTGAAGAAAAGGAACTGAACAAAACACCAATTGTTTGAACAAACAAAGTGTTGCAGACCCAATTGCAGAACAAAGGAAAAACAGAGGGTGAAGAAGATTAGAGTCACACGAAACTGCTATATCCCTGGAACAAGTTCAAAAGAGGTAAGTTGAAATTTCCTTTACAAATGGGGAAAATAGGGAAAAGAGTTAAGAAAGAGAATGAAAATTTGTCATCTGCAAAAGATGTTTTAGAAGAAGAAATAGTTTTTCTTAAAGATGAAATGGGTATTGTTAAAAAGGACAATGGAGGTTTTATTGAAAGAATAAAAGAGTTGTTGAAAAAGAAGTGTTTGTTGTTAGATGAAAATGATGATCTAGAAAAGGAACTGAGAAAAGTTAAGGCTAAAAATGAAGAGCTAGAAGATAGGTTGAAGTCCCTTGGAGAGATTAAGAAGAGAAATGAGAAGGTTGAACAAAAAATGAAGTTGTTTAATGAGATAAAAAAAAAGAATGAAGATTTGGGAAAACTCTTGAAAATGGTAGAAGAGAAAATTATTTACAGTTGAAGGAAATCACAAAATTGAAAGAAGAAAATGATAAACTAAGAGCATGTAATAAATCTGTGGAAACAAAACTTTCAGTATGTGATGTCTCATGTGATACAACAGATTTGTGTTCTTCATTTGAAAAATCTGTTTCTATTGAAAATGTTGATGATAAAAAGTGTTTAGATGAACATGTTGATGCATTTGCAAATATGGCTAGATGTGATAAAGTGTTAGAATCTTCAAAAGATGATGTTTGTTGTAAAGAGAATATAGGGTTGAAAATCATGAAAAGAATGGGTTATACTGAACAAGGTCTAGGTAAACATGAACAAGGAATAATAGAGCCAATTGTGGCTACAATGAGGCCCAAGAATGAAGGTCTCAGATATGATTCAGGAAAAGGAAATGCTGATACAAGTGCAAGTAAGTTTGTTAGAGAGATGAAGAGTAATGAGTGTTCACACTATCATAGAAGAGGTCACATCAAGGAGAAGTGTTGGGATCTACATCCTTGCACGGTTTGTGGTTCAAAGAATCACTGTGAGGAAAAGTGCTGGAGAAAGATGTCAAATAATGAATCTGGCTCAAAATGCATAAAGATGGACTATGGATGGATTTGTGATTCAGGTTGGCAGAAGCTAACTGGTATGCTTAAGAGTTTGTACAAGTGTTCATATGTGAAGGTCAATAAAAATTATGAGAGGTATGAAGGTTCACATGAAATGAAAAATGTTTGGAGAGAAAAGAAGTTGCAGTTTAATGAGTCGCTTGCAAATAGTGAAGATCAAAATCTCAGTTTAATGTTTTGAAAGATTGAAGATGTTGAAACTGCAGTTGCAGTAGAAAGGGTAAGTTGAAAGGGTAAGATGAATGGTTTTATTTTTGATTGTTTTGAAAAATGAGAAACATTGCTGAAATAACAGAACAAAGAAGTGCAGAGGAAGTCACAAGAACTTCTAAGTTTGAGTGAAGGATTGGTCATGTGTAAGGAGAAATAAAAATTCAGAAAAGTAGTTGATGCTACCACCACAAAATTTAAAAGTTTGATATAGCAGTAGCTATCAAGGAATCAGTCTAGTTAATGCTAAGAATATTTTGGAATACAGACATATGAAGCTGTCAAGGAAACTTGTATACAATTTTATTTTTGAGTGCACTGGAGAGAATTCATCATATGA
Source organism: Sequoiadendron giganteum (assembly GCA_007115665.2). Lineage (NCBI taxonomy): Eukaryota > Viridiplantae > Streptophyta > Pinopsida > Cupressales > Cupressaceae > Sequoiadendron > Sequoiadendron giganteum. The sequence continues at coordinate 413,832,863 of CM021110.1, read as the reverse complement.
ATAGATAAAATAGAGGTTACAACTGCAGCTGTTAATGGTCATCATCATGAATTGAATCTAAAGATAGTCAAAAGAATATGAACAAGAGTCAGAGCCGTAGCTCTCAAGTTACAAAAAAATTGTGTTTATGCATGGAGAAAGTAAAATGTGAAGGAAGAAGACAAGATTCAGAAATTTGAAAGAAGAGGGTTGAAGAATTATTGCAGTTGAAATTTTTTAGAGCATGAATGGCATCAGCCACAGTGGAATGAGTTTCATTTTGAAAAAAGAGGTTGAAGTTTTTGAATGAATTGTTAAATCAGGAGTTTGGCTAAAGAGGGATAAATAACACAATGAACTGCAGTAGCTTGCTATGAACAAGAAAGAAGTCAAGAATTAAAACTAATGATTGGATTCCCTAGCACCAGCAATGTGCCACTATGGGAAGTGATGAATGAATTTTCTACAGCTAGTTTGCGGTAATCTGAAACCACCTCATTGAGAGAATGAATTTGAAAAAGTTAAGGAAAGAGCAGAAATATCACAATGATATGCAACAACATTCAGTAATCAGAATGAAGACAACAGATGAAAAAAATGACAAGTCTCCATAGCACCATCAGGGTGCCACTATGGGAAGAATTAAAAAAAATCAATCAAGATTAAAGTTACAGAAAGGATTGAAATCATCCTTGTGAGTTTGTGGTAAATTGAAACCACCTCTATGATAGAAGATAACAACAGTTTGAAAAACTTGCAGGAAGATTGCAAAATGATGAAAAAAAATGGATGAATGAGGTTGCAGTCCTCAGAGAAGAATAGAGATACAAATGGTCAAAGAATGATAATAAGAATGAGAAAATTGCTGAGAATACAAATGAGAAAGTTGAGAATAATGATTAGAAGGTTTCAAAAAAGGTAGATCAGATGAAGAATGAAGAAGCCTGTCAGAATTCAAATGAATGAAGAGATCCAGCTGCAGCTAAGGAAAATATTTGAAGAAGATCCTGAAGAGATCGAGGTTTTTACATGCAGAGAATTAGACAAGTGAAGACGCATCGAACTTTCAAATTCAATGGAAGAGGTAGTTGCAAAATTTGAAATTAAGAGGGAGTGTTGGAAATAATTCCAACTTCATTTTTTACCGCATTACTGCAGTGTTGATTTTTGCCCCTTGCGGTTAGATGGTTTTACCGCTATACCGTGGCCTGCTCATTTGCCTCCTGCGGTATCGCGGTGCTTGTGTTCAATGACCGTTGATCGGGTCCTGGCGGTTACCGTAGCCACCGTGGTCTAGCTTGTCTCCCCTCGCGGTAGAGCGGTGTCGGTGTCTGGCGGTCTATTAACCGTCGGTGGATGGTTACTGCGGCCACCACGGTTTGTTTGTTAATCGCGGCGGTAGCGCAGTGTGCCTGTCCCCTCAGACCGTTAGTGGTTACCGCGACCACCACGGTTTGTCTATTAACCGCAGTGGTAGCGCGGTAAGCCGTCCTCCGTCAGTGCTAGCTGTTTACCATGGCCACCGCGGTCTCCTCGTAAACCGCGGCGGTAGCACGATAGTCAATGAAGGTTGACCGTTTGACTTTTTCGGTGCCGGTTGTATGTGTGCTCCTCGATAGCTTGAAAGGATAGTTGTCTTAGTGCGATTGGACATAATTTTATATGTGTTTTGTGCACGCTAGCTTGGCTTATCTAATGACCTTCAATTTCTTTGTACATGTGGTTTTTTCGAATAGCTGGATATTTTATAAATACACGTTTGTAATTGATGGAAAACATTGACAGAGAGAAAGATAGAGGACTGTGTAAAAAGGTGACATGAAAAATGCTTTCAAAAACAAAATAAAATTAAGTTGTATCAGAAGATGAAAAGAAGAGCCGAAGCTCTATAGTATAATTTCTATGCTTTAATTATAAATGATTTTGTGTTTGTTTTAACATGCCTCCTATTTCATTTCCCACAAAGAATCGAGAAAAGCTTTTGCAGTTTCCTTCCCTGTAATATAGTATATATGGAAAATTAATAATAGGTGCATGAATATTCAAGAACGATAGATACCTTTAAACGATGTGAGATATCATAGAAAATATAACTATACGTTGTGCTTGCTGACTGCAACAAACACATCGCTCAAGGATCAAATTTCATAATGCAGGCATGGAGGGCCACAAGAGCAACGAATATTTTATATTTTGTAACAATAAAATAAATAATTACCAGATTTTTTGTTTCAGCATCAACCAAGATCTCGTATTAGCACTGTATCAGAGATAAGAACAGAGGAAAGAGATGGTTGGTATTAATGCTACTTTATTCAAGAATATAATCAAATTATCTAAGGCTTTATTCATTCTGCTTTTGCCAAATCGTTTATCTTATCTAATTGGGAAATGATCTTTATTCTGATTGCTGTATGGTCATTTTTTAAAACTTTATTTATATTTTAAATGTATATATTGATTTATTCAAGTACATTCTGATAAGATTTAGAGTATACAGATTCGCCAAAACTTTGAAATCTGATTTTTCAAATTAGAAAATGATATTTATTCTGATTGCTGTATGGTCATCTTTTTTTAAACTCTATTTATATTTTAAATGTATATATAGACTTTTGCAAGTAAATTCTGATAAGATTTAGAGTATACAGATTGGCCAAAACTTTGAAATCTGATTTTTCACATCATTTGGGAAATCTCCTTCGTGGGTATCATAGAGTTCATCAATTTTTGGTAGAACTTATCAGAATGTTTTTCCAGTTTTTTAAAAATATAATGAATTCTTGTAGTGCGGAGGATGGCAATTAGGATATCTTGTAATAGAATTTATATTCAATTAGATCGAATCACAATTCTGCTTTTTACTGTTTGGATGAGTTATGTTAAAATCGATGGTTAGAAATTATTTTGGAAAAAGAAATGAAGTATGTCAGGCTGTAGGAATGTTTTATTTTATTGAGAAGTAGTGATGATGAATCATTCTTGTGCGCCATTAACAAACAGTACTGTCAATTCACATAATATCCAACATAATAATGCTCAAATCTTTCGCTGGGTATAGATATCTTTATAACATATAATATTAGATTTTGTTCTCGAGTGGACATTGTAGAAATAGGTGCTGCAACATAGGTAACATGGCTGTGAAACCATTGCAATTTGTATTATTCCTATCTGGATGGCAGCTGTCGATGGGAATATGCTACCTAAAGGAGTTTAAAGTGATTTTCCTTTTAGTTATTTAGTACAAGTTGCATCATGAGAAAGGAAAGTGTCTCTACTTTTGTCTATGTGTATATATACGGATACTCTGAAGATAAATAATAGTATCAATAAAGTAAAATATAAAGTTTTGATATTGGAAAGTGTATATGTACTTATTTGCTAGAGTAATATTGATTAGAATATCTTTTATGTAATAATAAGTAATTTTTATATAAATTAAATTCATATTGTTATTAATAAAAGGGGTAATTTTTTTATTGAAATTAAGAAATTAACAGTACATAAGGATCAAGGAATCTATAAGTTCTCATAGAGGAAACCACAAACATCCAACAAACACAAAATCATTATCCGAATGATCATCAACAATTTATCCCTCCATATCATCATCAATAACCCTCTCTAGATTATGAACATATTCAGGGGATAACTATCTCCACCCTTCAATCCTCCAACCATCTTCATGCTCTAAAGCCCACTTAGCCAAATAGTCAGCCACCCTATTCCATTCACATGGAATGGACACCACTTCCAATGTAAAGCACCTTTGCAAAATCTGTCGAACCACCAACATAATTTGCCAATTAACCTCGACCACCTTTTGCTCAAGCAACATATTAACAATAATCTATGAATCCGATTCATAGATAATCTTACGTCAGTCCAAGGCACAAGCATGCTCAATAGCCTAGAGAATCACCATCCCTTCCATAAGGTTGTTAGAATGTCGCCCCTTATGGATGGAGAAAAGGAAAATGACCGAACCAAAACAGTCTCTGCCAACTCCACCAATCCTAGTAGGCCCTGGATTACCTCGAGAGGAACTATTAGTATTAATCTTAAGGAAATCTGCCTGAGGAGGAAACCATCTTCCAATCCTTTGAACCTTCTTTTTTTCCCTCCCTCCTCTTCTGACACCCGTAGATACCAAAGTCAACCTCTGCAAGCCTAATCTATCCACAATCTTAGCATCACTCATATCCTACAAAAATACCACTTCACATTGGAAGCATTTGGCTTCCACTATCTCTTGGATCATACCATTTTTTTTGTGCCAAACCTGTTGAGCCACCATCTTATCTCTGCAAAAAATCCTATGATTTATTTCCAACCAATTTTTTTAGAGGATGAACATAGGACCAATGCTCCACACAATTTGGAGAAAAGAAGCCTAGGAGGGGGGCCCTCCCATACTGCTCTAGAACTCAACAAGAGAAGACACATGAATACAAGGATGTTTCCAAACACCCCACCACTAATTCCAGAACTGCATAAAATACAAATAATGATTTTTTTTTTGGGAAAATCCTCCTCACTATAGTCACACAAAACACACATAGAGGGACCCTAGAATCTCTGATTATAAAAATTATCCCATGTTAGACATATATTCCAAGCCAAATTTCACACAAAACAATTACACTTTGTCCATGAGAATTTGTTCCACACATGTTTCCACCAAGGGACCTCCACCCCCCAAACTTATGAAACAATAACTCTTGATAAACACTAGCCACAATGAAAACACTCTTAGGATTCATGCTCTAAGCTAGAATGTCCTTGTCCCTAAGGGAGCAACAATGTCTACTAGCCAAAATATTTTGAAGCACAATACAATACTCCTCCAACCTATGGACAAGCCACTCACGAGGATCCTTCCACCGATCCACCTCTACCCATCCACAAGAATCAAAACTCTTAAAATCACTCAACCTTGACCAACCGACCTCCAAAACACGATGAGACAAGGTCACCAGATTAGGGAATTGACAAAGAATGGGGATAAAATCATCCCAATAATTAGACCAAAGAGAGCCTCATTCCCCTATTAAAAATATAGAATAGACCCTCCTTGATCAACGTAGCCCCTTTCTTTAGCATTCCCCAAATCACAAACCCTTTCCCCACCAGAGGAAACCTAGGAAGCTCCTCCTTTTGAACTCCCATAAGAGACCTGTTAGATAGAATCCTAGCCCAGCTATGATCCTGCTCCACACACCACCTCCAGTAAAGCTTTGCAGCCAAAGCCAACCCATACCAAGTCGCCTACTGTAATCCAAGACCCCCAAACTGCCTCAGCCTACACACAATATCCCACTTAACCAGACTCCACTTGGAAGAGGACAAGCTACCCTCCCATAAGATTTTTCTAGCCAGAGAATCCAAATCCTTCAAAAACCCAACAAGAGCCACTTGTAACATGCACTTATAAATAGGAAGGTCCCGCACCACAAACTTTAGCAGCTGAACACGACCAACAAAAGACAACCATTGATGAGTCCAATATTAACCTTCACCCAAAACTTGTCCAAAATATTCTGCCATGTGATTCTCTGGAAAGTCTACCAACAAAGATAGGAATACCTAGATAAGTTAAAGGGAGAGAACCAATTTGGAACCTCAAGATACGAGCAATACTTTGCTGAATAATCCTTAGAGTATTAAAGAAGAAAATGGAGGATTTGTCTTCATTAATCCTTTAATTAGAAGCAACAAGGTAGATATCCAAGATCTTGCGCAAATTAAAAGCTTCTATGATCTTGGCCAGACCCATCAAGGTTGTATCATCCAAAAATTTCACGTGAGACTAAGGAGGCAAACCATTTCCCCACCTCCATCCCTGGATAAAACCCAACTCCATATTGCGCTTCACCAGTCTACCTAATCCTTTTGTAAGAAGAGTAAATAAATAAGCAGAGAGAGGATTCCCTTGATGAAGACCCCTAGAAGCACTAAAAAGAGAGGAAGGCTCACAATTAATGAAGAGGAGGTAACATGACACATCACCCACTGGATCCATTCCTCAACAAATCCAAAAGTACTAAGAATTGTTTGCAAAAAGGACCACCTCACTCTATTATATTCCTTTGCCATATCTACTTGATGAATGCCACCTTTTCTTTCAAGGATACCATCAAATGAATGGTATCAGTAGTAATGACCACCCCATCTAGAATTTTCCAATCTTCCACAAAACCACTTTTTTCCTCAGAGATAAGCCCTCTAAGCCATCACTTCAGCTTTTCAAAAATCAACTTTAAAATGATTTTATACACCACATTACAAAGAGAAATTGGTCAAAATTGACTCAGACGATCTGCCCCCTTACATTTGGGAATGAGAGCAAGGAACATGTAGAGTTTAAAGTCCGCAACATCTTCTTATTTCTTAGAGACTCCCTAATTGCCTCCAACAAGTCCAAATTGATGATATCTCATAATTCTTAATAAAATTCAACCGAAAAATCATCGAGGCCTCGGGCTTTCCCTTTCTTCATTTGGAAAACAATAGCTTCTAGTTCCGCCAGCGAGATATCACTCAAAAGATTCTCATTCATCTCCCTCATGACCACGGAGGGAATACAGGGAAGGAATTGATTTTCTTCCATCAAACCATCCTAAGAGTCTTCATGAAATAGAGAAGAAAAGTACTATGAAGCTTCTCTAAACATATAAGTGCTCACCTTTGTCATTCACCAAAATAGGCATAGAATTACCATGTCTCCTAGCCTTCACCGAGTCAAAGAAGAAATAAATGTTTTTGTCTCCCTCCTATAACCACTCAACTCCAGCCTTTTGTTTCCAATAAATTTCCTCATGCAATTCACACTTCTCCAAAGTTTTCTGAGCCCAGGCCTCCTCCCTGAGTAAATCCTCTGAAAGGCCAACCTCCATTATCTCTTGAGTGATGACATCTAGGTCAGCTTGAGCAACAAACTTAGCATGAAAAATATTGCCAAAGCATTTCCTATTCCACCTTTTAAGTTGATACTTCACATATTGCAGCAATTTAGAAAAGGAGTACATGGCAGTGCTAAAAGTAGGTCTTCCCTTTCTCCACCATTCAACCATATGCACCTGAAAATAATAATCTCTTAACCACATAAGTTGGAACTTGAAAGAAGGGGACCGAACAACCCGAGCCAAAGTAGCATAAAACTTAATAGGCCAGTGATTCGATCCCCTCCTGTCCAAAATATCTGAGAAAGAAGACACCCCTCCACTAAATGAAAAAATAGGAAACCAAGAAATGGTCAAGTCTCTCAAGAATAAAACTCTCCCCCAATCTCCTATTTTTCTAGGTAAATTTTCCACTCTGAGGCTTAATGTTTACCAACTTCAAAGCAAAGATGCTATCATGAGAAAGGAAACCAAAGGGATCCAATTTCACAATACCACCCATCTTATCATCCAACTCAATAATGACATTAAAATCACCTGCAACAATCCAAGGGAACAAAGGAGAAAGGCTCCGAACATATCTAATATGAGACCACAATAACTGCTTACTAGGAAAATTAGTAGGCGCATAGATGTTTGAGAGAAGAATAGTTTCTCCCAAATCCAAACTTGAAACAACCACATAGACAAAAGACTTGGAGGACACCTACCAAAGAGGATGAATCTTCAAAGGATTCCATTGGAAAGTCACCCCCCTGCATTACCCTGAGCCCCAATGCATTGGCAGCTACCCTGTGCCCACAACTTAGGCAACAAACCAATCATGCCTTCTACTGTTAGCTTAGTCTCCTATAAAAATTAACATCAAGAGAATGAATTATCAACAAATCATGAACTATTTTTTGACGATGGCCACTGTTCAAGCCCCTTACATTCTAGGAGAGTACAATCATTTTGGAGGGTTAGATAAATGGGAGTCTAGGGTCTTTACAGACCTAGACTCCACCAAAGACTCCTGGGTGGGTGCATGGAAATGGGTAGCAATTCCGTGGACACCCTAAAAAAGAAGAAGTTGAAAAGCATAACGTGAGCACGTTATAACGCGCTCGCGTTATGGCTTCCGTTAAACTTAGGCGAGCTCCCTTCGACCACAACTACAAATCCATAATGTGAGCGCGTTATAACGCGCTCGGGTTATCATATGTTAAAAGCCAAAAAACAAATGCAAATCTCTCATTTGCATTTCGATTGCTTTTTTTGCTCCAATCGCTGCCAAAAAACCCAAAATATCGCGCTCGCATTCTAGGAGAAGAATTTCTTCGCAACGATGGCGCCACGATGACGAGGAGATGTAAGAGGTAGGGATTCTATGCTTTTTGTTTTGAATTTAGTTTGAATTTGTTAGTTTTAGGTTGAATTTGATATGTATTTGTTTGAATTTTTAGGAGATGCAAATCAACCTGCAAACCCTCAAAATCCTCAACAGGAGGGCCAACCAAATCCTCAAGATCAAAATCAACCACAACATCAACCTCCTCCACCAACCACTCAACAAAATTTAATGAGTGAAATTGAGAACAACAAAAAACAAATTGAGGATTTGATCAATAGGTTGAGTGATCCAAATGGTTCAACCACAGAAATAATGACCCTATCAAATTCATTGAAAGATATGTTAACAAACGTAGATTCAATTAGCAAACAAATAACTGGATGAGAAGATAGGAGACAGGCAGTTGGGGAGTATTATGCAAATAAACTATCATACAAGGATGTGAAAGATTTAAAAATAACAAAAGGTGATTTGTGTTTATTATTCACCGACCCACGCACAAATCAAAATCTTACCCTCAATGCGAAGAGGTTTCCTATCCATTGGTGCCACCACCAACAAATGAAGGAGCAATTTTATGATAGGTGGTACATGGTCTTCGATTACCCACCGTGCAACAATTGCGAGGTCCTGCAATATTTCCTTAGGAAACTATATAGTGAGTTCATATTGAACAAAATCCCAAATTATTTTGATATGAGGGATTTCGAGGGGAGAGGTGGGGGGTCAGCTCAGGATAGACCTGGTGCACAGCCAGATCCTACACGGCAAGGTAGACGAGCTCTCGCTAGGCCACCTCATGAGCACATTGTTATGCCTTCCGTCATGAAGGAAAGTGTTGACGTAGAGACATTGCAAGAAATCAACACTTTGACCTAGAGTGTCATCCATCATACTAGCCCTATTCTACAACGCCATCTAGGGGAGTCTTCTAGTGGTGGTCTTCAAACACATGTGTGTCAATCTTGCCGGGCTACTTGTTCACATGACCCCATTGACCCTCAGGAGACTAGTACACAGGATCCGTCTGCAGCTATGGAGATGGAGAAGGTAGCTCAAATTTTGCATGAGGCATTTGGCATTGATAGTCAGGTAAAAGTTAGTGCATGTGTTCATTGAATTTAATTTATTAAATTTCGATTTTGAAATGCAAGATTAACTAAAAATGTTTTATGATTTTAATAAAATTGTAGGGTCACAGTGTTGAGACTGGATACACCACCCCCCCACCAACCTATTTTTGCAGTACACCTATCGCTAGGGTATGTAACTAGTAAACAATTATAAGTTTATTGCATATTAATGACATTATTTTATGAATGGTAATTTAATATGCAATTTTGGATGTTGAACAGACTAATATTGGAGGTTTTGATGGAACACTTCCTAGTGGCGATGGATTTACTCAAACCTTCACACAGGTAATAGAATAAAGAGTTTAACTAATGAATCAAGTAATTTATATATTTGTGTAGTTTATACATGCACATCGTTGATTACATTGAATAATTTGTTGTTTTAGTTTTAGTTGTTGCAAGACAAAAAAACCTCCGAATGTGACAAGGGCAATGGATATTGGTGTGACATCTGCTATACAATCCTCGATGGCTCTGACAGAAGAGGTATGAGGAAAATTAGTAAATTTTAATTTACATTTGTTGTTATAGATGTTAGTTAGTGAGAAATCAAACCATTATTGATTCACGTAGTTTTTGTCTATTTGCATGGTTTATACAGGACTTAAGCACGCCTGAGCATGGGCATGAGGATATTTCACTGATGGAAAAAGATCGTGAGATGGATGTAAGTGATTATTTTTTCAAATATATCATTTTTTATAATGTAATTTCTATATATTCATGTCTTTACTTTTTATTGTAACAGTTAAAACTTCACAATGAACTAAACCCTAGGAGGAGTAGCAAGAGCACTCCAGGAGCACAACAAAAACGAGCAACACACCTATCGCCATCTGAGCAAAAAGGAAAGGGAAAATTTTTATTTCCTGGCATGGAGAGCAATGAATTTTGATTCTAGAGTCCTTTATTGTATGCCTGCATGGCAGTTTTGTACATATTTTTTACAAAATAGCCATGTAGGCTTACGAGAATGCCATCTAGGCATACAATGTCAAATATGTCCAATAAAAAATACAATGTCAAAGGGTTTAGATATGAGTTACGTATATTCAAGTGTATACTTTACAACTTACGTGTATACTTTGTGACTTACGTGCATTCGAGTGTATACTTTGTGGCTTACATGTTTTCATGCATATACTTTGTTTTAATTTGTGTATACTATATATTCATGTGTATACTTTTTGAGGCTTACGTGTTTATGAGTACTTGTAGTTCCCTTACTGACATGTACATGTTTGACTTATTCACGTGTATAATTATTAATTGGTTAGCCCTAGCATTGATCTATGTCATCCTCAATGAATGATCCTTGAGATGGAGTAAGTACACCCTCAAGGTCAAAATGAGTTTCACATGCATTCTTCGTAGGCTCATTTTGGTAGTGAAACCAAAAACCTCTTGCATCATTGAAACGAAAAAAAAATTCCTTTATAGCAGGTCTGAAGCCATTATCATTCTCCATCAGTTCTTCATGTATCCACTCCCCATTAATGGTTGTCTCATGACCTTCATGAAACCAAGCACTTATCTCATTTGTGATAGAAGAAATGTATGAAGATTTATCTTCCTCCTTATGAACCATTCATTATCATGAGAGATGGGTTCTTGTGAACCACTACTGATGAATCATGGGTCAATGAGTTTGACTTGTAAAACTACACGATTGAATCCTGATAGCAATATCACAATATTTATATATCTAAATGTGTTATTTCCTTCAGCTAAAATTTGTGCTTATACTTATGTGATTGATGTATGTTTGTGTATGGGATCATAGTAATTTCTATTTGATGATGCTATTGTGTCTTTAAGGTTTATTTATTAAAGGGTGCATGAAACAAGTTTTAAATCCTTACAAATCTTTGAATTTCTTAGGTTTTTCTATTTGTCGAGTCTGGGCTCCGAGCCCGAGTCCAAGTCAAAAAATGCCTTGTCAAGTCTGAGGCGAGTCCTAGTCTTGTAACACTGGTGTGAACACATCAATGAATAATGTATATGCTGATGAAGAGAGAACCCATCCTTGTTTCCAAACAAACCATGGTATAGATATGGTTGGTCGAGATAAAACATCACTCTCTTGAATAGTTCGAACCATAATATTTCATGGCTACAAACACACCTTCATTATGTGTGTTCTTGATCCTACTGAAGAAATGGTGGAACATGTTGTAGATCAAATATTGCAATCCTAAGTCCACAAGAAGGTTACTTGTCCTGATTTCCACAAAGGTCTTTAAGATGTTCATCCTTCTTCAGTAATGTGAACTATTGATGTTATCTAGATCTTTGAAACTATCTGCAATCATGTGCAATACTATAGAAGCTAGAGTTATATCTAATACTACAAATGACTGCTCAATGGAATCATGATAGCAATATCACAATTTGACACATTGTAGAAAATACCTCCTACTTATCAATTGATGAGCTAAAGTGATGGGGAGTTCTATCCCTCAAGAGCACTCTTGCTCTTCCCAAGACCTATTCTCTTGTGCTTAATGGTGTCCCTTCATATTCGCTTGTATTTAATGGTGTCCCTTAATATTCACTTGTCGTAGAGGGTGTGTCTCCAACTACGATATCTGAATCTGTCTTACGATGATGCTTTCACATTCGTGCCTTTTGTGCTACCAATTCCCATTCTCTTTTTGACGGTTGAGTTTCCTCTACAATCAGGTTGTTTTCATCAATTGTTTCCAATTTCTTCTTTTCACGATATGTCGCCACCTGAACTCTCTCCTTTTCTTTCAAGGTTTCATTCTCTTCGTCTGTTAGTTTCCTCTTTGTCTTTTTCTTCAGCATGGTGGATAATTTTATCTATACCATGGTAATTTGATGAATATTAGTTCCTAAAAAATGTATCCATTCAAGATAATTGAAAAATATATGTCATTGAAGGCTTCATTTAAATAATACTTGCAATCATCGTGTACAAAAGTAGGGTCTTTTATTGTTGAACATGTCTTGGAATGAAACTAATGACAATAGGATCTGTGGTTCTTAGCTCAAACAAGCACTTTTCCATGATAATTTGAGAAACCAAGGAGTGATTTTGAAAAATTGTTGGTGTAGGAGCACCTTAAAGGTGTTTTGGAAGATCTTGGCAATTTTGGCTTGTAGGTGGTTCTAGCCAACCACCAATGGAATAAGGACTAAGATGTAAAGTCCCAATAGTGTTTTTGATGTGTGAGTTAAGGCAAACTTAGGGTAGTCTAGAGCCTTGAAGTTTGGAGAAGCCTGAATGATGAAATTAGGCAAATTAGTCCATGTAGACTTGGCAATTTGTCCTAAAAGTGGGAAAAGGGCATTAATGATGCTCTAAGCCTGACCCAAGGGTCCTAGCATGTGGGAGAAAGGTATATAAGGTCAGAAAAAACCCTAATTGAGCATGTGGGAAAGCTATTGTACGATTTAGAGTTTTGGAAGAGTGCAAATTTCATTGAATTTATGTTTTTGTGCCTTCATCCAATCAAGAATGGATTGAAAGGACATGTATAATGCTTTGAGTCTTTCAATTGTGTCACTTAATTACTTTGTGAAGCATTATATTAGCCATTTAGTTCAATTGCTTTCTGTTTTACAAGTTTTTAGAGTTTTTGGTCTCATAGCCAGTTCAAGCTAGTTTTTGGAAATAATGATCCCCACTTGAATTCCCGTTGCAAGGATACCATGGCCACTTGGAATAAAGTAGGGGAATATTTGTACATTGTACATATGGTGTGTGGTGTCTTGGTTTGCAGGGGAGATGGTGAATTCATCAAGAGCTAGGCGAGTGCAAGTGCATTCTAGCTAGTGGCTTGGAGACGACAACAGTAAATAAAGTTGCCAAATGGACTAGTTTGTGCCAATCAAGAGAAAGAGAGTGTGGAAACATGTATTCCAGACATGTGTGTGCAAGGAGGATAGTTGAGGAGGTCATTGAACCCCTCAAAGCTGGAAAAAGGAGCCAGAACCCTAGAAACCCTTGAAAATAGCGGGTATGAGGATAGTCCTATGTACGAACACCAAAGGGACTAAAAACCTGGTAAATATTTAAGCCTAGGGTACCACTAGAAAGAATCTATAAAAATATTTTGGGGTTGTTAAGACCGTTTTTGAGAAAAGCCAAGAAAATGGGTTCTAGGAGGCTTAATTGGGCAAAAGGCTACAAGGCCTAAAATTGGGTTTTTCAAGAAAGCGATGGGTACAAGGTGAAAGAATCATATGAGATGGATTAGTGAGGAGTCAAATCAACAAGGGTATAGTGAGAATACCCTTTCCTAGCCCCTAGAGTGGTTAGGACACTTTGGGTCAGTGTGGAGCCCACGAAAGCTTAGTGGTGAATTGAGAGCAATGGCGAAGAATTTGAAATTGGTGGAGAGTATTATGAGGTGAGAGGGGTTTAGGAGGGATCCTTGAGTAGGGTAGAGAGGAATACCCTAGGAATACCAGAGAATAGGTCTTGGGAAGAGCAAGATTTCTCTTGAAAGATAAGACTCCCCATCAATTGTTGGAGTGGTCTATGTAATGAACTTTTGACCTTGTGCAGGGAATTTTTAAGATGTTTGATGCTTTGGAATGGTTTGGGAAGGCCCGGGTATAGGATTTTCTATAAAAATTCCCTCTTTTCTTTGAAAAATGGGGGTTTTTGTATTGGAAGCCTAGTTGAGCGGGTAAGGTCCTAAGACCTAGAAATTATCTTGTTTTGAGACCTAATTAAACAACTTGTGAATAACATAATCATTGGTCAATGTTTTGAGGAACCTAGTTGATTGTAATCAATTATTTTCAAGATTTTCAAGGTGTTTTGAAGGTCATTAAGGAATTGGGAACTCTTAATGCTAATTTGAGTATACGAATCAAATGTTTTGTGAAGGGAAATATAGTTGAATAAGTGTGTCAAGAAAGGTGTTGATTTCTTCCTTTGTATTGCATCAGTTTGTGCAGAGGTATTGGAAGGTGTTTGGACCCTTTAGAGGAATGGGAGAGGCTTGGAGTTGTCTTAAAGGATGAATTTTGGTGAATGGTTCTGAATTTCTATAATTGGCAAGTGTAAAATGGTAATTGGAAAGTGTAAATAATTGTGTATATAATTTGGTAATTTAAAATGTGCATTGACAACCTAAGGTTATAATGGCAAACAAAAATGAAAGCAAGCCATAATATAATGAAAGAAAATTTGTAAAGACTTCACATACCTTAAAAACCAGATTTTCAAATGGAGGAGTTCAACCAAATTATGTAGCCTTAGCTTCTTCTTTCTTCAAACTCCACAACAATTTGAATTGTTTAAAAGATTGTTCAGTTCCACACTTCAATTGTATATCAGTTTTCAATGGAATTCAAACTTCAATTGATATTATATGTCTTTCAACGTGGAAACTCTACTATTTCATGCAAAGGTGGTAAAAAGATCATGGAAAAGGTGATGGAATGTGAAAAAGATGCTTGCACACTTCACAACATCATCAAAAATATATTTTTTGTCAAAGCATGCCCAAAACTAGGGGAATATGCAGACCGTGGGCCTTCAAATCACAGGTATATAGATTTTTTTACCGTTTTAGTGGAACACAAAACATGCTCACGTTATAACATGAGCGCGTTATGTGAAATTTAGTTTTATTAGTGTATTTTTTAGAGTATAGGAGTTTCTGAGAGAGTGGGAGGGAGAGAGGGGGAGAGTGGAAGATAGAGAGGGAGGGAGAAGGAGAGAGTGGGAGAAAGAGAGAGGGAGAGAGTGGGAGATAGAGTGGGAGGGAGAGAGGGGAGAGTGGGAGATAGAGAGAGGGGGAGAGTGGGAGAGAGTGGGAGAAGGGGGGAAGTGGGGAGTGGGAGATAGAGACCTAAACCCTAAAACCTCAACCCTTAAACCCTAATCCCTCAACCCCTATACCCTCTTAATCCCTCAACCCTCAAACCCTAATCCCTCAACCCCTATACCCTCTTAATCCCTTAACCCTCAATCTTGAACCCTAAACCCTAATCCCTCAACCCTAAACCCTAATCCATCAACCCCTATACCCTCTTAATCCTTCAACTCCTCAATCCCTCAACCCTTTAAACCCTAATCCTCTAATCCCTATACCCTCTTAATCCCTCAACCCTCAAACCTCAACCTTAAACCCTAATAAACTCCCTCAACCCTTAAACCCTAATCCCTCAACCTCTATACCCTCTTAATCCCTCAACCCTTAAACCCTAATCACTCAACCCTTGACCCCTATACCCTCTTAATCCCTCAACCCTCAATCCTAAACCCTTAAACCCTAATCCCTCAACCCCTATACCCTCTTAATCCCTCAACCCCTATACAATCTTAATACCTCAACCCTTAAACCCTAATCCCTAATCCCTCAACCCCTATACCCTCTTAATCCCTCAACCCTTAAACCCTAATCCCTCAACCCTTAAACCCTAATCCCTCTTAATCCCTAAACCCTAAACCCTCAACCCTTAAACCCTAATCCCTCAATCCCTATACCCACTTAATCCCTCAACCCTTGAACCCTAATATGTCAACCCCTATACCCTTTTAATCCCTCAACCCTCAATCCTGAACCCTTAAACCCTAATCCCTCGACCTTTAAAACCTAATCCCTCAACCCCTATACCCTCTTAATCCCTCAACCCTCAATCCTCAAACCTTAAACCCTAATCCCTCAATCCCTATATGCTCTAATCCCTCAACCCTTAAACCCTAATCCCTCAACCCTTGAACCCTAATCCCTCAACCCCTATACCCTCTTAATCCCTCAACCCTCAATCCTCAACCCTTAAAACCTAATCCCTCAATCCCTATACCTCTTAATCCTCAGCCCTCAGCCCTCCAGCCCTCAGCCCTCAGCCCTTAAGCCACTGATCTCGACCCCTATACCTCTTAATCCTCCTTGAACCCTTGACCCATGGCCCTAATCCCTCAACCCCTATACCTTCTTAATCCCTCAACCCTCAACCCTAATCCTCAGCCTCAGCCCTCAGGCCCTATGCCCTCTTAATCCATCCAACATAAGCCTAATACCTCAAGCCCTATACCCTCTTAATCCCTGAACCCTCAACCTTCAACCCTT